>CM053509.1:159091025-159171787 GCA_028627145.1 Eidolon dupreanum | reverse complement strand
TGACATTAGGGTCTGTCTGCAGTGAGAGTGTGACGAGGCTGCTCCAGATGAGTTACAAATAAAGCTGTAAAATCTGTAGGGTAGGAGCCCATTTTGGTTAAAAAGAGCACACTGAAGACGGGAACATACACTGTGTGTGTGCAGAGGGAAAGGTCTAGAAGGATGTTTACGAGTGTCGTGTGGTGGGTGACTCTGTGAGGGCGGGGAGGGCAGGCAAGGAAGAGGTGGCTTTCGTTTCTCACTTTGTACACTTCTCTACCGCCTCTTTAAAAAAGAAAACAAAAAGCACAGCTTCTATAACTAAAAACTAAAATTAAACAGTCACCCTTGGTCTTTTCCCCCTCCCGTGAGGCTCCGGGGCCAGGGCTGTGGCCTGGGTGAGGAGGGATGAGGTGTGTGGAAGAGTGGAAGTGTGTTGTTGGGGGGAACCCAGGTGGGGACCCCCCAGCCCCTCCCTGGTGACCCATTTGGTGGGAGGGGGCCAGCCCGGTGGGCGGCCTGACCAGGCAGAAGTCAGGAAACTGGGGTTCCAGCCTGGTTTGGGAGGGGGGCTCTTGGGCCTCAGTTTCCGTAAAATTGCAAAACCTGACAGAATTTGAACTTCTGGCAAATTGCACAAAGCTGTGCAGTGGTGGAGCAGGTGAGGCCATCCTTGAGTGTCAGTGTGGATGGCAGGGGAGCCTGAGCCCAGGGCCTGGGCTACCCCCCTCCCCGAGCTCAACCCCTGATCTGTGACCGGTTCTTGGAGCACCCCGGGGTGCCACTTAGGGGGCCAGGAGATGACGTGGATTCATTTAAGCTTAAGAGTACTGTGAAAGCACCATACTTTAATGGATGTTATAAAAAAAATATTCACATCTAGCATATTTAACCTGTTATTTCAAAGGTGTTTCTTAGAAAATACTAAATTTAGTTGCATTTTTAAAAAAGTGATTAATTTTAAGGGGAAAAAAAATAATATAGGAGATATGCAGACCAGACCAAAGAGGAGAAAGGGATGCCAAGTTTGCTAACTGTGCTCTGAGACCAGGCAGGCTGGGACAGATGGTCTGGTTCTGGGGTCCGGAACTTAAAAGTGCCCCAACTCCCAGCTCTGACGCCCACTGGGAGCGGGGAGCCCCCGGGGCTGGGAAGGAGAGAGCCCGGGCCGAGGGTCGCCACCCCTGCCTGGCACGCCTCCGTCCCCTGGCCAGCCCAGCTTTCCTTCCTTGATTTGAGGCCTTCGCACTGGGCCAGCTGGGCCTGGTGGCTGGGCCTGGAGCCACAGGGCCACCATCCCCAGCCCCATGGTGGCCCTCGGCACAGCCTCAACCCCTTCCAGCCTCCAGGGAATGCCTTTCTGTGACCCCTGCAGACTCACACTCAGTCAAGCATGCTGCTCAGGACCTCTGTGTGTGTGCGTGCACGCATGTCTGTGTCTGTGTGCGTGTGCGTATGTGTGTCTGTGTCTACGTCTGCGTGTACATGCGTCGTCTGTTTCTGTGTCTGTGTGTGTCTGTGTGCGCGCGCGCACGTGTGTGTGTTGGGCAAGGGTCTGTTGGAAGACAGCGGGTCACCCTCGCACAGGCTGTGGATCTGGCCTGGTGGCTTCCTGGCTGTGTGACCTTGGGCCAGGCCCCTGATGTCTCCAGGCTCCCGCTGGGCCCTGGCCAGGTAGCCGAGGAGCCCCTGGGTGGGCGTGGACGCAGGGGACCGGCCGGCGATGCGCTCAGGGAGCGTGACCGCCGTTGCCATGGGGACGACCCATGCTGTGAGCGGCGGGGGGCCAGCTGCAGCAGCTCCAGGTGAGGTGGTGCACAGACAGAGGCAGCTCTGGGCGAGGGTCCACTGAGCGGACCTCAAGTCGTTATCAGACCCCCTCGTGGGGCTCCGGCCCCGAGGGGAGACCGGCAGGCTGCCCGCGGTCACTGACCCGGCCGCCGCCACTCACTGTGCCTGACTCTAGGCCAGCACCAGGGTACGTCCTGGAGGTCCGGCCCCCACCCTCGAGATCGTCCACGAATGACCGTCTGATTAATCCGTCACCGTGCGTGTGCCAGGAAGCAGCAGGATGTGGACCCCGGGCAGAGAGCACGCAGGCGCCAGCCTCCCCGGGGGGCGCCAGCGCTGAGCCGCAGGTGCTCCTGCCTCGGACAGGAGCGGGTGGGGGACGCTGCTCCTGGCGGAGGCCCTGAAATGGCGGGGGACACATCCCATTAGGGGAACTGAGAATGGCTGCTGGGTCTGCAGCCTAGGGAGGGCGTGCGCGTGTGCGCGCGTGCACACGGGCCCCGGGCTTCAGCTGCATCCGGCTGTGAGAACTGTGGGCAGTCATGGCAGGCTTGACCAGGTTGGAGGGGGAGCAGTGCGATGGGATTTGTGTCTTTACAAGGTCGCTCGGGCTTCCGGCTGGGGAACGCTGCGGGAGGCAGGAGCGGGGGCTGGGGGACCTGGAAGGGGCGACGGGTCCTGGCTGCGGGGACGTCACGGAGTAGAGGCCGCTTTGGGCTGAGGAGGAGAGTCGGGTGGTGCTGGCTTGCTGGGAGGGTGCAGGGCTCCCCGCCGTCACTGCTGGCCAGGGTGGTACCCCTGGCCATCTCTTTCACGGCTTTGCGGCCAGCGTCGACGGCAGGTGCTCTGCAAACTCCTGCTGAGTGGATGACGAATGGGGATTGCAGCAGGAGCCGAGGGAGGCCGAGCAGTCGGTGTGAGACACGATGCAAGGGGCCCAAAAGCACTGTGAGGTCCGGCTGCCCCTGGGTTTTCACACCCACGAGGATGAGGGCAGAAGTGTGACAAGTGGCCAGAGGAAGTGCTCAGAAGGCTCCTCACGTAGTTTAATGCTCTGCTGTCGCCACACTGAAATTCTTCAATTTTGTCTCAGCTTTTCACTTTGTCCTGGGTCCCACGAAATCTGTAGCTGGTCTCACCTTGATGCCAGTGAAGCAGATAAAGGGTGGGGGGAATGAGAGGGAGTCTTGGTGCCTTCTGCTTGCCTGTCCGAGGACAGACATGGCACAGCCTGGGGTCTGCAGAGACGGCGGTGGGGCGGGTGGGACCGAATCTGTGAACGCGGGGCAGGAACAGGCACGTAGACACGTTTTCCCAAAATCCCCCATTTCCAGACAGATCCGTCGGTTGAGCACTTGAATGTAGGCAGGGTGCTGGGAGCCTTTTTGGTGGCATCTGCGAATCGGAGCCTGTATTGTCCCCTCTGTGCAAACAAGGAGAAGGCTCAGCGTGTGCGAGGCAGGGCTCTGAGCTCTCCCCTCCACCCCGTGGAGCAAAGAACTGAGGGTCTGCCTCAAAGTCCAGGGTCATTCAGAGCAAACAGGAAATCTTAGAGGACGAGTGACTGCATGGAATCTATTCCTTTCAGAGTCTGAAACTGTACGTGAGGTCAGAAAGTCTTTAGGTCACGTCAGGGCTGGCACCTAACTGCTGACACCTCCCTCGGATGCTTCTGGAAGTCTCCACATGTTGCCGTTCACTGTGTGCCAAGTAGTATACGTCAACACATCTACTCACCACAAAAACCTTGCAAGGTGGGTGGGGTTATCCACAGTTAGCCGATGAGAAAATGGAGGCTCAGGGATTTGTGACTTGATCAGAATCAGCAGCCAGACTGAGACTGGACCCAGGGCTGGTCTGTGTCCCCTGGAAGCTGTGCCCCGCATGCTGGCCCGTGATGATCTGAAAACGGATGCCCTTGGCCCTGGTTCTGAGTAATACCCCACATGAGACGTGGCTGTCTGCCAGCTCACGAGGCTCATCACCTGTCTGTGACCGGGCTGGCGCTTGGGCATCTGGGGGCTGAGGGAATAAAGGACACCCGAAGCTTGAGGTTAGAGGCTGAGAGAGAGAGGGAGAGGTCATTCTGGTGCTGAGCCCGCCCCCCTAAACAAGCCAGCTCTTAGGAAGCGAAAGGGGCCCAAGGAAGACCGAGGTTCCTTTCGACAGTTTGCTTTCTGCTCTTGAAAAAAATTTTGCAAGCAAGTGTAACCCCCTTGAGAGGACGAAGGGAGTGCCTTCCGCTTCTGAGGAATTCAGGGCGGGGACCCTGATCCCCTTCTCAGGTCCATGCCACCCCTCGTGGGGAGCTGAATCAGCAGGCTCACTGCTGTGCCTCCCACTGCTGCTGGGGGCGGGGTGGCTCTGGCCGGCACCTTCGAAACGTGAGGTCATTGGAGCTGCTGCCCGGGCTCCTGCCAAGTGCGATGAGCTCGAGGACCTGGGCAGGAGGTGGCCTGCTGGACAGCAGTCACCCAAGTCTGGGGGCTTTTTGATGAGATAAATGGAAAATACGACTGAAGTAAACAGAAGCTGGCAAAACCACATTCATAATCGTCCCTCCTGTAGTGGTCCCAGCTTTGCTGACCGCTAACGTCAAATGATGCATTTCGGTAGAGGAACACATTTTTTTCATTGTGATAAGATACACGTAAAGTTTGTCATCCTCACCATTTTTAAGTTCCTTGGCGTTACGTACCTGCTCATTGTTGTACTACCATCGTCACCCTCCATCTCCAGAACTGTCCCCATTAAACACCCGCTCCCCATCCCCTCCCCCGGCCCCCGGCACCCAGCGTTCTACTTCCTGTCTCTATGAATTCGACAGCTCTAGGGACTGCACGTACGTGGACTCATGCAGTATTCGTCCTTTCGTGGCTGGCTTATGTCACTTAGCGTGATGTCCTCCAGGTTCA
The DNA here is from genome assembly GCA_028627145.1 of Eidolon dupreanum. Classification (NCBI taxonomy): domain Eukaryota; kingdom Metazoa; phylum Chordata; class Mammalia; order Chiroptera; family Pteropodidae; genus Eidolon; species Eidolon dupreanum. The sequence continues at coordinate 159,167,102 of CM053509.1, read as the reverse complement.
TCCACGTTGTAGCGTGTGTCAGAATTTCCTTCTTTTTTAAGGCTGAATAATATTCCATGGCGTGGATGGGCCACGTTTGGTTTATCCATCACCTGTCCGTAGGCACCTGGGTCATCTCCCCTTTGTGGACGCCGTGACTGACCCTTCCGTGAACAGCAGTGCGTCTTGTGTAGTAGGTCGTGCAGAGCACTGCTGGTGTACGCAGGTGCGCACAATTCGGAGCGCCAAGCGTCCCGATCGTTGGCGTTTTAGGCGCCCAGATGGGACCGGCACCGGATGAAGTCAGGCTGCCTGTGTCGCAGCCCCACTGCTTAGCCGAATCGCCTTGGGAAAAGCCCGAGCCCAGCTTCACTCTGCACTTGTGTGCGGTGCAGTCCAGTGGGGCAGGCGGGATGGCTGAGGGGTGTCTAAGGGGTGGGCTCCCGGATGCTGCTGCACCCCCAGCCACATGGGAGCATGTGTCCTCACAGCACCTTGGGACAGGCTGGCATCCCCTTCTGTCCGAGAGTTATAGCAGTGATTGTGACAACAACTGCCAGCATTTGCTTTGTGCCCTGCCCTGTGCTGGCACGCTCCTGTCCCCACTCTCCGGTGACCCCAGGAGGGATGTGTGTGCCGTGTCTGGGGTTGAGGGAGGACTGGGACCTTGCCCCGGGTCTCACACGCATCCGGCGGTAGCTGAGACGTGCAGCGAGGCCTGGGGCTTCCTGAGTCGGAGCTCTGCTCAGCCTGGCTGCCTGCTCCTGCCCCAGGGGGCTGAGCACCCCGGGACCTCCAGCAAGTGAAAGTGAAGTTCTCGGCACAGTGCGGGGGCCATCACAAAGGTGGCCCCCCCGGCCGAGACTGTGGGCGGTGCCTTGAGACGGGGCCTGGTGACGTGTTCTGGCTCTACTGCTCCAAAGACGGGCCGACTAGGTGGGGGCAATTCCGGCTGCAAGGTGCTTCCTCCTCTAGGTAGGCATGAGCAGGAAGAAGGGGGAGGGCGGCAGAAGGGAGGAAGAGGCATCTCAGCCCCCTGAAAGCCTCAGGTTCTGGCTGGAGCCTGGCGGGGGCCTGGGGAGCCCAGGCCCCTGTGCCATGGAGGAGACACGGGGGTGAGGGGCCAGACCCTAGGTGGAGGGCTCCAGGGGTGCTGGTTCCTACGCCCCAGGTCCCACTGCTGGGAGGGAGAGACCGGAAGCACCCCCTTTCACAGGCAAGGGCCCTGAGGCACAGAGGAGGCTGGCGTTTGTGCCAGGTCACACGGCGGGCAATGGGGGGCCGGGAATCGTTCCCAGATGTGCTGACCCCATGGCCACTGGTCTCTGAAGCCCCCCGTTGGCCTGTAAAGCGAGAGAAAGACACTCACTGCCACCCGGGCCAGAGGCGCTGGGCCTGCCTGCATTTCCATCCGGGCCCGCCCTGACATGCTGAGTGGCCCCAGCCCCTCAGGGCCCATGGCCGCTGCCCTGACCGAGGGCCGACGTGGCGCTGCATGCTTCAGAGCTTCCCGTTACTGTTCATCACTCTCAGGCCCCTCTGTGTGACACGCCCCCTAAGGGCAGGGGGCAGGTCGCGCCTCCTGAAGCTCTGTGGGATCCAGGCCCCTCCGCTGCGGTTTCGGGGGCAGCCCGATCTGGCAGCACGTGAGAGAATGGGACGGCTTTTGAGGGGGGCCATGTCTGAGGGAGCCCCCGTTTATCTGCCACGATGTTGGATGTGTTTACTATCCGGCCCCTTGGGGGGTGAGCCCCGTGGACGGAGGGGACACAGGAAGGCCTTGTGGGTGGCTGGCTGAGTAAATCGGCCTTTCTGTCCTCAGGTCCAGCTGGGAGCTCCCAGACCTCCAGGAGGGCAAGATCGAGGCCATCAGTGACTCGGACGGCGTGAACTACCCCTGGTACGGCAACACCACGGAGACGTGCACCATCGTGGGTCCCACCAAGAGAGACTCCAAGTTCATCATCAGCATGAACGACAACTTCTACCCCAGCGTCACGTGGGCCGTGCCCGTCAGCGAGAGCAACGTGGCCAAGCTGACCAACATCTACCGGGACCAGAGCTTCACCACGTGGCTGGTGGCCACCAACACCTCGACCAACGACATGATCATCCTGCAGACGCTGCACTGGCGCATGCAGCTCAGCATCGAGGTGAACCCCAGCCGGCCGCTGGGCCAGCGCGCCCGGCTGCGGGAGCCCATCGCCCAGGACCAGCCCAAGATCCTGAGCAAGAACGAGCCCATCCCGCCCAGCGCCCTGGTCAAGCCCAACGCCAACGACGCGCAGGTCCTCATGTGGCGGCCCACACACGGGCAGCCGCTGGTGGTCATCCCGCCCAAGCGCCACTGACAGCCGGGGTGCCCGCGAGGCCGGACTCGGGGGCGGACTCCGTGCGCACCAACCCCACGCGGACGCCAGCCGTTCGCCAAAATACAACCTTTCTACCTTCTCCACGGGGCCCTCACTGTGCGATGCCCCCGGAGGGCCCCCCCTCCCCGCCCCCGGGCCCTCTGGGAACCTGCTCCCTCCCGGGGGGTGGGGGGAGGGAGACCCAGCGGGACAGACCAGCCCCTTGTGCGCCCTCCATTGTCACCGTGGGTCTCCTTTCCTCTCCTTTCCTCACAATTTCATTCACTCGCAACAGACTCCCTGACACACTGCTTTTTCAGTCCGTTTTTCTTTTTCTTTTTTTTTTTTTAATTTAAATGCCTCTTTACGAGGTTCAGGGGCAGGAGGAGGAGCTGACATGGGACTGACCCGTGTCCTTGCCGACTCGCGAGAGCCGGGCCACCCATGGCAGCTCCCCCTCCGTCCTCCGTCACGCGGCCTTATGTAGACTTGCTTTGCCAAACTTTTGCCTTAAGCTCAATTTAAAGGAAAAAACAAAAAAACAAAAAAAACCCGAAACAGACAAAGACAGCAGGATCTCTTTTCTACTGGACTTTTCACCTCCCAGAGGTGAGGGAGGGGGTGGGGTCAGGGATGAGAGAAGGATCACCTGAGCCCCTCATCCCATCTCCTGACCCCCGTCCCCCGTCCCCCGTCCCCTGGGGTGGCCTGGGGGAGGGGCAGGGGCACAGAGTCAGATCTAAAACCAGCTGCTCATTCTTTAGTTTCAGTAGAAACGAAACCACAGACAGATGCTGCCTAAGGAGCCCCTTCTCTCAGCCCAGGTAGAACCCCCGCCTTTCCTGTCGCACCTGCAGAGAGGGGCTGAGGGCTGCTCCTCGCCTCTTGTCCTGGCCGCCTTAACTTGCCATGGTGAGTCTAGGAGAGACAGGGGGATCCTGTGAGTCACAGGTTGAGCCCAGGAAATTTTCGACACCTGTCCTCGGCACCCATCCACACTGATCCCAAACACCCGGAGGGCCAGCTGCCTTGACTCGGTTTTAGTTCAGAGGTAAGAAGAAAGGCCCCCGCCCCCCCCCCCCATTCTCTCCATGCTCCTCCTCAGGGGTCCACCTCCCAGGGGCGCTGGGAGAGGGCTGCAGACAGTGCTGGAGGTGGGCGAAGCTATGGAGGGAGCACCCAAGGGTGGAGGTTGGCACGCCCACCCTACTGCCTGTCCTCAAGGAAGTAAACCAGGGCCCAGGGCTGGGGGACTAAGTGGGCCCCAGGCTGCAAGGCATCAGAGCCACTTTGGAGGCGGGTCTAGGACAGTGTGGCCAGCCCTTGAGGGCCACCCTCCCTCAGGTCCTGGGCCCTCTGGAGCCCTAGGCCTCGGTCCTGAGTGACGCCAAGCTTTCTTAGCAACGTCTGCCTTGAAGGCTGCTCGCGGGAGCTGTGGGGGACCCCCCACTGAAGCCCCCCGCCTCCAAGCTTGCCAAACCCACAGCTATATCACCTGGGCCCTGCATTTGAATAATAATCAAGCACAGAAAACAGATAAGAAAAATAATCCATTTCTGCTACACATGAGCCACTTGTAGGAGTCCCAGTGACGACATGGGTGGGCACGGGTCACCCGGTCCTTGCTCTGCTCCTTCATCCACGTGACATTGTATGTATTCGGGGGTGCTTACCGTCCACTCCGTCTCCCGAGTCCCGCTCCTGATGGGAGGCACAGCCGTCCGGGGGCAACAGGACTGGAAGTGGCTTCGGGCCGCTGGCCGCTGCCGTGGTGCTTGGGAAATCCCCATCAGGCCTGGGACGGCCCCCCTGGACACTGCCAGTTCCCCTCGGTGTGTGCAGGGGCCCTCCGCTCAGACCAGCTGTAGCCTTGCGTGAGGGGGACGATGGTCCCAGCTCCACCTCGGGCTGGGCTGTCAGGGGCACGGGGTGACGAGCCCACTGCTGCGGACAGGGCCCGGCCTCCCGATGGAGTGGCCCTTTGCTGCACTCAGGTTTTTCTTGCACTAAAAAAGGAGAAAGGGCCCTGGGCTGGTGGTTGGGAGGCCGCGGGGCTGGTTTTGGGTCACGGCTGTGGGACTGTTACTGGGGAGGGAGAGGGAGTGGGAACGAGCAGTCGGGGGTGGTCCTGAGCCGTCGGAGGCAGAGTCCCCCAAACACGTGCCGTCTGAGTGTGAGTCAGCCCTCTCTGTGGGGTCAGCACTGTGCCCACGCTCCAGCTGCCTCCGCCTGGGCCTACAGCATGTCTGGCCCCCAGCTTCCCTCCCCCCGGGCCCCCTTCTCTGCCCATCCAGCTTTCTAAAGACCCTGCAGAGCCTGCACACCGGGCCACGGACGCTAGACTCAGCTTGGGTCTGGTCCCTTGGCCTCGCCCTCACGTCAGGAGCACAGACCTCGGGCTTCTCGCCTGGGTCCCCGAGCCCTCTGGTGTCCCCCTCCCGTGGTGTGGACACGCCCCTCCAGCAATAAGGACCGTCTGTGGTCATGGAGAGTACTGTGAAAACAAACCAGTGCACTTACCAGGAGGCACGAGACTCTTGAAGAAAATGTAAAATGAACCTTAAAAAAAAAAAAATTCACAAAGAAATAAAATGTAATTTTAAAGGAGGCCTGGCTAGGATCTGGATGTTTCTCAAGTGGCGGTTCATTTTGCGATGGACGGCTCCGTGTTTCTGGCCATGGGAGCGAATATGTTTGGGGGTCTGGGGGTGCCGGTGCTCAGGGCCCGGGAAGGACCTGGGAGGAGGCAGGCCACTCTGTAGATGCCTCCTCTGGTGTCCAGAGCCCTGAGACCTCAGTCCACATACAAAGTGCCCCTGGTGGGTGCCCTTCCTGGAGGAGTAGCAGGTTGGGGGCGGAGCTAGGACCAGGGGCGGAGCTAGGACCAGGGGCGGAGCTAGGGCCAGGGGTGGAGCTAGGGCCAGGGGCGGAGCTAGGATGGGGTTGGGCAGCTTGGCTTTTTGGCAAACAGGAGAAACTCATATCAAGGGGGTTAGTGTTCAGACTGAGCCCTCACCCACGGTCCTGCAGACCCGTATCCACAAGGACAAATAGATGCGAGGACAGTGACAATCTGGAGCGTGGCTCTGCACGCTGCCCGCGGTCAGCAGCTGAGGAAAGGGGACGGTGTGGGTGCAGGGCACGGGCGCTTAACACTGTCTTCTAATCACTTTCCTAGGAAAGGATGGGAGGTGGGGGCGCCTGGAGGTCCCGGGGTGGGTGTGGGCTCTGAGGCGGGGCCGTGGACTCAAGGCCATTCGTGTGGGTTTGGACGAGGCCCTGAGCCCCTCTGAACCCCACTTACCCTGTGTGGAAAATGGGGTGTCTCCAAGTAGCTTCCTCCTAGCTGACACGGTGAGAACACTTGGCTTCCAGGTGTTATCACTGAATCCTCACGACAACCCGGGTGTTATCGGGGTCCCCATTTCACAGATGAGGAAACTGAGGGAGAGCGGAAGTTCAGTAGCTGCCCGAGGCTATGCATCTGGGAAGAGGCAGACCCTGGACGTGAACCCTGGCCCCAGAGCCCCAACTCTTGGCACTATGTGCTGTCAACCTCAGCTTGTCACTGTTGAGTATGTGTTCAGTGCCAAGTGAGTCCTGGTGACTATCAATAATAAGGCCCTATGTCTTTGGCTCAGTCCATCCTGGGTTCCCAGGGCAGGAAATGCCTTTCTCACCCACCCGCCCCGCCTTGCCCCCGGAAGTTGGTAGTTTGTGCAGTCAGTTCTCATCCCCTTTGAGGAGGGGTTGCCTGGTCAGCTGCAGACCCCAGGAACATCCACCAGGGTGGGCAGTGGCCTCTTGGGATTGCCACAGAGGACAAGGGGCTCTCGTTCGCTCTGGGCATAGGGGGTTTGGTTTCTCCTCTGGGTTTTCCACATGGCAGCAAACCAACGGCATTCTGCATCCTGTCTCCCGGGTCTGAGACACCACAGCAGGAAATTGCATAAGAGGCTCCACTGGCCGCCCTCCACCCAGATGGCTTATGGGTGGTGCAGTTCACTGTCGTGGTTTGGCTTTCGGTTGTGGAGTCGGCTCCTGAGCTCTGCCCATGAGACCAAGGGGTGTGTGTGTGTGTACGTGCACGTGTATGTACAAGCATGAACCTCCAGAGAATGGGTGTGAGCCTAGCCAACAGCCGGAGAAAGCTGAGCTGGATCGAATCAGGATAAAGCCTGAGTTGCTCGGACATTTAAACCTTCACGCAGCCACGCAGCTGAGCAGAGACGCCCGGAGGACAGCCTGCATTAGGGGGAGCGTTGGGGTGGGGCGCAGGCCGCGAGGGTGGTTACGAGTAGACGCCAAGTGGCATTTAGTCACAGTGGAGGCCCTCCAGCCTCTCGAGCTGATAGCAGGTTAAATTTAGACGTCCCAGACTGGGATGAAACGCAGACACTAGGCTTGAGCCAGCTGTCACCAGAGCCTGGACCTGGGAGGGCTGGCTGCCCGGGCTGGGCCAGGCCCACCTGCCCCAAGGCATCTGAGAGAAGCAGGAGCCCCACGACCCCAGCCTCAGCCTGCCTTGCACCTCTGAAGTCACTATGGGTAGAGCCTGACCTCCACTCTCAATGGACAGACTCGCCGTAGGTTAGGATCCGAGGCCGAAGAGGAGACGGCTGGTCGGGAAAGGCAGGAAGGAGATGGCTGGTGGCACTCGCGGGCCCTCGGCCGTTTCTAACAGCCCAGGGGCTTTGTCACCTTTGGCTTGATTTGTCTCTTGGTCATCATCTTTCCTGCCTGGCTGGCCCCATAGGATCTGTTTCCCACCTGGCTGGAGTCTGGGCATCTGATTAAGGCAAATATTGCAAATCACAACATGCCACTGGACACACACTGTTCAAAGCGGGCCCGCCCAAACTGTTAGCACATGACTCGCTTCCGCAAAGACACACAGCACCGGTGGTGACTGGTGCCGCCAAGGCCCTTTCCTTTCACCGTCCATCACATCGAGTGTGTGCTTTCCCCTTTTACAGAGGAGGAAACTGGCCCTCAGAAAGGGTCGAGAGACTTGCTCAGGTCAGCCAGCTGGGAAGCTGCAGGGCCTGGCTGGTTTCGCCGTCTTTGGACTCTGCTGTCACTGCTTTTTCGGTTACGTCACCCAGCCCTTCTGCACCCCAGTTCTCCCAGACTGCCCCTACCCATTCTTGGGCTGACTGGGATACAGAACGTCCCTAGCGCAATGCTGAACACGAGTCATCAGCAGCCCCACTGGCACCGGACAACGGAAATTATTAATTGCAAGAAAACACATCGGAGCAATGAGGCCCGTTCCCGCCCAGAGAGGCAAACCCACACAAGTGACATCGGTCCTGGCAGCAGCCAGCCCAGCTCTGGACAAGGCAGGGTCCCCTCGTCCCTGCAGACAGAAACGCAGAGGACAGACAGGGTTAGGTCCTTCACTGGCCCGAGCCCAACTCAGGTTTAAGGGCCGCGGCCCTGGTTCATAGTTTATGGTCCCTTTTTAAATCAGACAGATGACGGATGGTGTGGCCGGCTGTTCACAGTGAGCGAGACGTGGTTAGAAGCCCCGCGCTATTCTTGGCTGCCACTTGCCTCAGTGAGGGAGGTCGGGCTGGCTGCCTGGCGTCGCATGCTGGCGTGTCCTGATCTGCATGCCACGACACGCACACCCAGCCCGTCCTCCCGTCGGACCCAGCAAAGTGTAGCGGTTGTGCTCGGTGTCAAACTTGCACACGGGGCTCCCCAGAACGATGGCACTGGGCCAGGGTTTATATTAGGGACTGGAGATTCCTCTTTCAAAAATGAGGCTCAAAGCAATGTGGCCTCCAGACAACAGGACTTGGTCATCCAGGATTCTTAGAACCAACAAACACACCCTGAGCGCCAACCAGCCAGCCAGACGAGCGTATTTTAATTTTTTTCACAGCTGTATCGAGACATAGTCCACCTGCCATACAACTCACCCACGTATGGCGAGCGAGCCCACGGTTTTTAGTGAATTCGGAGTTGTGTGGCCAACCCCACGACTCGCAGATATTTGCATCGTCTCCCCGCGTTAGTTTGCACCCGGCCGCCCCCAGCTCTAAGCAACCACTCATCCGCTTTGTCTCTGTAAACGTCGCCTTCTGGGCAGTTCCCGTGAATGGTGTCACAGCAGGTGTGGCCTTCATGCCCGTCGTCCGTGCTTCGCTCACGTCGCAGTGTCTTCCGGGTTCCTCCGTGCTGCGGCAGGTGGCCGCGCTCCCTCTGGGACAAGCAGACTTCGATCAGCTCCTGTGCCCTCCGCCAGGTTGTTGGAGAAGCGGCAGCTCGGAGCGCACTGTCCCGAGGAGACAAAACGTCACACAGGACTAACACGATGGCGACGTCCGTGGAGGGCTGCGAAGGGAGGTGTCGTTGGCCCGGCCCAGTCTGGAGGGTCAGGACGTCTTCCCTGAGGAGGTGGCTGTCAGTAGGGACTTGTAGAGTGGCCTCATACGGGGAGAGGAAGGGCGACTTAGAGAGAGAGTGGCACCCACTGGGACAGTCTCTGGGGTCAGAGCTCCGGTGGTGACACAGCACCTGGGTGCAAAGACGAGCGCTTAAGAATTTCAAATGCCGCTGAAGGAGCAATGCGGGAAGGGCAGCCGGGCCCTCTACGCCAGCTCTGGGTACCTGAGACACAGTGAAGCAAGACACAGCGGTGCCTCAGTGTGGGGCTCTGGCCACCCCGCTGGGGGCAGGCGCCCGTGGACGCCTCTCTCTGCCCAGGTTAGCTGGGGGGCAGCAGCTCTCCCGAGGTGCTCGTCACAGGAGATGATGCCGTGAAGGGGAGAACGGAGTCCACATGCAGTCACTGCATGTCAGGAGGGAGTTCTCGGGGGTCCCTGGATTGCATTTCCTGTCACTGCTGCTACAACCGCCTGAGGAGGTAGCAGACGGTGGTGGCGGTGGTGGAGGTGAGCCAGTCTGGGTTTGCACGCCAGCTCGCACCCCTCCCTGGCTGTGTGACCTGAGCAGGTAACCCGTGCTCTCAGATCTTGGTGTCTTCAAACATGGAAGGGGGATAAAAATGGCTGCTTACCTCATAGGACTGTGCTGCATGTTCAAAAGTCAATCTATACAAAGCACCCGGAAGGGGACCTGGCACGCAGTAAGTGCTCAGGAAATTGGAGCCATTAATACTGGCAAGCCCCAGCTTCCTCACGGGCAAGACGGGGCTGTGGCGTCCTCCTTCGCGGGCCCAGCAACTCAGCCCTTGGCACAGGGAGCCCTGGAGGTGGAGCTGCTGTTGACCTTGTAAGCAGATGTTAAATGGCTTTCTTGGCTGCTACGGGGATTCGCTCCCTACCTGGGGCCGCCTCACAGGCCACCTGTGCTGGATGTGCTGCGGGACCCAGCGCCTGTCCAATCCGTGCTCAGGGTTAAACGAGGTGACAGGTGGGAGAAAGGCCACCCTGGAGAGCTGCGTGCAGCCTGGCCTGTGTGTTCCTCCACGGTGGGACACTTCACTCCAGTTCTTTTCTCTCCCTACAAAAACAAACAAACAAAAGCCTGCTGGGGTTTTCATGAGATCGTATTGAGTCTATAGATCAATTTGGAGAGAACTGACATCTTAACAAATCTCACGTCTTCTGATTCACGAGTATATATTCCTCCATTTAGTTAGGCGTCTTTTAATTTTAAATTTCAGTTGGCAATATTCTGTACTTTTCAGTGTACAGGCCTTGTACATCTTTTGTCGGGTTTATTTCCAAGTAATTTATATGTCTGATGCTGCTGTAAATGGTAATGGCTTTGAAAATTTCTGTTTCTGATTATTCACTCCTAGTGTGTGGAAATACAATTTTGGGGGGCATAGTACGCATATATCCTACAACCTCGGTTGCTAAAGTCATTTAGCAGTTTTTAAAATAGATTTCATGGAATTTTCTATATAGATGATCATGTTATCTGTGAACACTTTTTCCCCTCTAATCTGGATGCCTTTTTCTTACCTTAGTGCATTGGCTAGCTCTTTCTGTAGAATGTTGAAAGTGGTGAGATTCTTGCTTTGTTCCTGATCTGGGGTGAAGGCATTCTTTTAATTTTCTGGAAGAATATGTGTATAATTGGTATTACTTCTTTTAAATATTTGGTAGAACTCACCAGGGAAGGCGTTTGGTTGGAGCTGGAATTTTATGAGAAAGTTCTGGGTGATAAATTTCTTTATTAGCTGTAAGGCTAATTCAGGTTATTTATTTTTTCATGAGTTCTGATAGCTTGTGTTTTCCAAGGAATTTGTCTATTTCACCTAAGTTGTTGGCATAAAGATATTCATAATACCCTGTCTTTTTAATATCTGAAGAATCTTTAGTGATGTCACATTTCTCATTTCTGATATTGGTAATTTATGTCTTTTTTTCACCCTGACCAGTGTGGCTAATGGTTTACCAACTTGATTTTCTCAAATAAACATTTTGGTTTCACTGATTTTCTCTTCTTTGTCTTGTTTTCTATTTATTTCTGCTCTGATCTTTATTATTTCCTTTCTTCTGCCTATCGTCGGCATCATTACTTTTCTTTCTAGTTTCTTAGTTTTTTTAAATATAGGCATTTTAGTGCTATAAATTTCCCTCTAAATACCGCTTTAGCACCATAAATGTGACTGGCTGTTTCATTTTTCATTCAGTTAAAAATATTTTCCAATTCCTTTTCAAATGTCTTCTTTGAATCATGGGTTATATAGAAACTTGTTATTTAGCTTCCAAGTAGTTGGGGGATTTTCCAGATACCTTTCTATTATCGATTTCTAATTTAATTCCATTGTGGTCAGAAAATGTATCTTGTTTAACTTGACTCCTCTCAACTTTCTCGAGGCTTGTTTTATGTCTCAGAAAACGGTCTACCTTGGTATCTGTGTACACTTGAAAAGAACATATATTCTACTACGTTAGGTGGTGTACTATAAACACCAATTAGGTCCAATTTGGTTGATGGTGTTGTTCAGTCTTCTCTAGCTTTATTGATTTTCTGTTTACAACATCTATTATTGATTTTTATAGCAAGGCTTCCACGTGAAGATAAAACATTTACCACGAGCTTGACTGTGGATATTTTTCTTAACCAGTGGACATTTATTGCACAAACTGAGCTATCATGCATATCTTTTTAAGTTGTAATGCTCTGAGAAAGATTTTACCTCTGGGCAGTCATCTCATTTGTTTTGGTATAGAAACAGCAAACACAGCAAATGTCTCAGATCTTGTGACAGAATCATTTGAGCTGCTCGATTATAGTCATATAGTAATGAGTGCAAAGGTCACTCACTGTGTGCAGTAAGAGAAATGGGACAGGAATGGGGAACAACACTGTTTTCATTCTGATTATTGACGACGGTGATGGTAATACCAGCTTTATATACGGTATCACATTCAACCCTCAACGAATCTAGATGAAACTGAGATTAAGCAACTCGCCTGAAATCACACAGCTAAAATGAGATTTGAGCCTAGGTACGGCCTTAACCAATAAACTACTGGCTGGATTGAGTCACTTTCTTCCCCTCTTTGGGTCTCAATTCCCTTCTGTAGTCAAGGAGGGGATGGAACAGAATAATGTTCAGCCCTAAAATGTGGGCTTCCTTGATTCCCGCATGGGCCAGCTTTGCTGTGTGCCAGGGCCACAGAAGGCACCACCCCCTCCCTGAGCACACCTTATAGTCAGCCTCGCACTGGGGATAGAGGGCTGGGTGGTGAGTGCGCGGCTGGAGCGGCCACACCCACCGCCCACTAGGGGAAAGCAGGATGTGCACGGGGCCACACGCAGGAAGTCCGACATGGCGATCAACGCTTCTGGATGATGACACTGTTCCCACCATCTGCGATGCTGACGACCACACAGCAGAGTCTGACTACCACGTGGCTTGCATGTCTCAGAGGTGACATTTCTTCATTTCCAGAACGACTGAAGATGAAAAAAGGAGCCCGTACAGACAAGAGTCGGGAGCCGGCCAGGTCAGAGATGCCTGGCGCCTGTGAGTGGGGAAGAGGACCCAGGCCCGAGTTTGGCTCAGCGACGCTGCTACTGGACACAGGAGCATGGCTCCCTCGGGCCCTGGGGGAGGGTCTGCGGGAAGAACTCAGGCTCTACTGTCAACCACCATTTGTAAAACCTTGTAACATAACTATAACACTTTCGTTTCCCTTCGAAGACTGGGACAGATCTTTGTTCCCTAAAACAAAGTGAACGAAACTGATTTAAAAGCAAACACCCTAAGACTTGAGAATTCTAAATGTTCCTGGAAATGTCGGCTGGTGAAAATTAAGCTGTTCCATCAGCTCATACAGACTCTTCTGTCAGCTGAAGCCAGTGACTCAAAATTCGCCATGCCAACCCTTCCTGCTCCTCCTGCTCCCCTGTACCCCCCTGGCCAGCTGGAGAGCTCGGGAATGCAACATTAGAAAGGGGAGGGGCTGCAGAGGGACGCTGGTGGGGCGTGAGCCGTGTGTGTGGCTGTTTTGCCTGCAGGGGAAGAAACCTGTATATGGGGTGGGGGGTGCGGGTGGCCCTTCCCTTGGCACTAGCCCTGCCCCTTCCTGGGCCAGGATGAGGCTAGGGGGTAAACGAAGGCAAGGTATCTTTCAGTGTGAGGTCCTGTCTCCCGTTTTAGCTTGGGCCAGATGACGTGACTCGTTCCCCCAAGCATCAGTCTCGTACTCAGGTCCGTGTCCAGACTGTGCTCTTCGTTAGACACTGTGTGCCACAGACGGCTGCTCAGGCCCCAGGCCAGCATCTCCCTGGACTGATGGGAACCGGAGTGGTGGTGGCTGGAGGGAGCGCAGGGCTCTGGCCAGCTCTGGCAGAGCACCCGAGCCAGCCCCTGGGTCTGGCTCTGATACTGGCCTTGCTGTGTGGCCCTGGTATGATCAGCTGGCTCTGTGCCCTTGAACTGTCCGTAATAGCGCCCCACCCCACCCCTGTTGTCATCTCCTGCTGGGGTTTAGCTTCTGAGGAAGTCCTGGTTTCTTTCTGGGAAGTCATTCTGGGGTGGCATTTATCCCACAATTCCTGACACTTGCTGTCCTGGTACTGTCAGGGGCCAACATGGTCCCTGCTCTCATGGAGCTGTTTGGGGTGCGGGGGACAGACTAGGTAAATCAAACAATGAATCATACGAATAACTTAATTGCGATGCATGTCTCAAAATGGCGATGTGCGACAGAACACAAAAGTGGGAGCTGCTGGCCCTGAGGACAGGCAGCCCAGGAGGGCGCTGGGGGAAGCGGCATCATTTAAACTGAGACCTGCAGGGCGAGCAGGTGTGGCGAGAGGGAGCGCTGCAGCCGAGGCCGTGAGGCGGGCGGAATGGGCCACGTGAGGAACGGAGCAGTGCGGAGGGGCCGGGGGACTGAGGTGGGGGGCTGAGGCGGGGGGCTGAGGCGGGAAGCGGGGCAGGTGAGGCGGGTGGGACCAGACGCATGTGGATTCGCAGGTGAAAACCAGCCTCGGGAGAGTTAGGGAGCAACGCCTCTTCTGCACCCTCACAGCCCGAAAGTCTAGGCGTCAAGGGGAGGCCGGGCAGGAACCAGGGCTGGGGGGATGCCATGAAAGGTGCACCCCACTTGCCACTCGCTGCAACGTGCCGCTGGGCCTCCAGCCTGCCACCCCACCCCCTCCTGTGCTGTGACTCTTACTGTGCAGCTGGCCATCTCAGGCTGAAAACAATGTGGAGAATCTCCGGCCAGGGTTCTATTTATAAGCAGAGGGGGCGGGGCCGAACAATGGAGCAACTGCTGCCTCGTTGGGTCTCTGGCCTGACCTCCTGTGGGATTCTGGAAAACCTCAAAGCCAGACCCCTGAAGAGACAGCCGGGAAAGGAGGGGATCAGAGGGCCAGAGGGTGTGCAGCCGGCTGGTTCCTCCAGGACCTGATCACCCACATCAGGAAGCGGCTAGCAGGTCCCCACCTGTGCATGGTGTGTGACAACACGCGACAGACGCTCAGCCTCTGCCCCCCTCCCCGGGGGCTGCGGTTTACACAGACGAGGACTGTGTACAAGGTTGGAGCCAGCAGAATGGGGGCGGATAACTACACACTGCAGAACATTTGCTGTGGTTCACGTCCAAGGTCAGCTCGTTTACCAGTGGAGACAGGACAGGTGCGTGATAAGTGGCTCAGCAGTCTCCCTGCCCCAAGAAGCCAAGTATTTCTTCTAAAATGACTATCTTGGGGAACGGTGGCTGGTCCAGGGTCCCTTTTGGCTCCACTGCTACGTGGCTTGAGACTCGCCAAACAGCCGACCCTCGGCCTCACGTTCTCATCTGAAAGACATGGGTTGTGGTAAACAGCTTGTATGTTAAACGTGAACATGTCCATGAGCACTGAGCATGGACAGTCCCAGGCATAGAGTGGGCGTTCGATGAATCATCACTGCTACTATAATCGAGTACAGCTGACCTTGAATAGCAAGGGTTAGGGGCGTGGACCACACGCGTGTAACTGAAGTCAGCCTTCCAAATCCGCGATTCCTGAGGACTGAGGGTACAGCTGACGCTTACATGGGTTTGACGGCGCGGTCGTGGACGCGCGGTGATCGAGGGCTGATTCTTCGAGGGAGGAATGGCGTCATAAACGGCCTGCAGGGAGTGAGCTGTGCTTTTGTCCAGCGACGCCAAAGGTGAAGCAGTTCTCAGGATGAGTTCCAAGGAGTCTGGCTTCAGCAGAAAGGTTCCAAGGCCAAAAAGATCTGGAAATGGCAGCGTATTTCACTTTACTGATTTACGAAGCAAATATAAATATTAAAGGCTCAAGAGTCCTTCAATAAAAAGAGCTATTAAATTTGTTTTGTCCACAGGAAGCAGCTGAAGACAGCAGGAGTTTACGGGCCAAAACAACCTTGAAGTCCAACTGCTTCTGAGTGATGGAGGAACAGACAAATTGGGGGAACGAGAGTAGGAGGAAGACACCCCACCCCTGCTTCCCACCCAGGGGGTGACGCCTAGAAGGGATGAGGAGTATGAGAGCCAGCAAACGCTTAGAAGCACCGGTCAGGCATTCCGTGAGAAACTGGATGGGAACTCACGAGTTGATGAAACGAGAGAAAAAGACAAGCCTGAGAGTCCCATTGGGGAGGACACAGGGACCTGGCTCCTTCTCCTACAGTATTTTGTCACAAAGGACGACTCAGCGACCGGGAAGCAAGAGTGAGCTGCATCGGGAGAAAGGATGAGGTCAAGGAAGGTTCGGTCACTCGGAGAGACTTCACAGAGGTGGTGTGCAGAAGCCGGATGGGAGGAGGCGACAGCCCACCTGTGCTTTTTCTTTGAGCAGGTGCCCAGAGAGCAACTGAAATTTAAACTCGGTGTCTGTCGTTCACAATTTCAGAAAGATCACTAACCCTGGGTTAGTGGCAGAATAAACATGTCCACGGGAGTTAAGCTCTCTTTCAGAAGTTGGTCGGGGGCATCGTATTTATAGTTATTGCGGTTGAAGCGTTTCTCAGAATGTAGCCCATGAACCACCTGCACTGGGATCACCTGCGAAGCGCATCACACGCAGATCTGAGGGCCCGGCCCAGCCAGCTCTGCCGACTCCGACACGCGGGACCGAGCGCTCCTGCGCGAGGGCTCCATCACGCGAGGGCACCCACGGTGGTCCTGCGCTTGATAAAGGGCCCCACAGCCCCGTGGAAGATGCTCCCCAAAGGCTACTTACCCCGGCTGTCGGGCAAGGCCCAGTAAGGTGAGAACAGTTACCATTCAGCGAGAACCTCTGTGCCAGGCGCTCTGCAGGCACCACCTCATTTAAACCTCACGACTGGCCTGCGAGATCAGCATTCAAATCTCTTTTACGACTGAGGGGAAAGCCCCCCCCGCCCCCCCCAGAGGCCAAGTGCCTGCTTCCGTTCCTAGAGCCGGAGGACTGGGGTCGGGTCGGTGGCCTGCATGGTCCACGCCCTTCCCGGAGTGCCTGACCTAGAAACTTCTCTGGAGGCTACCAGAGGGTGGGAGGGCACCAAGGCGTGTCAGCATGCAAGGGGACTTGTACACATGCCCATTTTGTCATGTGGGCTCTTCCTGTCCCCGAGAAACTCAATTCACGGTTTCTATCACCGTGCTGCCATGTGAAGTGCATACAACATTTACATCTGGAAAAGCCAACCAAAACAGGACTCGTTTACTGCCTGCCCCCTTTTCCTTCCTGCCTTTCCTGAGTTACACAAGCAGACAAATGGAGCCAACTGTGACTGCCTCCCTGCTGCTGCGGCTGCCTCCGCGGGCGTGGGGTGGGGCGGCCTCCCGGCTTAGGAGCAGCTGCGGTGGTCCTTCCCTTTCACTGGACCCGATCCACTCTCACCCGGCTCCCTGCCTGCCCTACCCCGAAAGGCTCACGCCCGGTGACCCCTCCCTGGGCGGGCTGGAGCCGCCATGCATCCCCTGCCCGGCACCCTGGGTTTCAAGGGGCACATGCTGTGCACTCCGAGACGACCCCCGCCATCCACCCGGGTAATTGACCCCAAAGAAGGAACTGAGCGGGGCTCGCGCGCCAGCAATGCGTTCCCCAGTGCCGCCCCCCAGCAGTGAGTGGTGGGGGTGTTATCTGGCTGAGCACAGCTGATAGGGCCTGATGGAGATGTCACATGCCACCTCAATGGAGGATTAACATACAGAATTTGAGGTCAAGGGTTTAGGCCGAAACAGCTTCTATTTATAGAAAAAGAGCCTCTGGGGGAAACAGACGGGCAGGAGACTGGCTTGGTGCGGGTGCTGGTTGACAGGATGACATGTTAAGGCAGAAGTCACCTAGTCACGTTGCTCTCTTTAAAGTGAGGCCCTCTGCCATGAGCTCTCCCCATTGAAATCCGAATTCTCTTGCCTCGAGATGGCCCCTGTGTACAACTAAGGAGCTCACGTGTGGGAGGAACGAGCCCCGTGCCTGTGTGGATGTCCTGGGGACTGTCCCCTGCTCCATGGCTGAGGGGCTTTGTGTGAGAACAGGTGGAGACAGGCTTTTCAATTCTGCATGGACCAAAAAAAGGCACACACGTTAGACTAGTGGAGTCCCAGCTCTTGCAAAGAGGCAGATGCCCTAATTAATGGGAGCGTGGGCAGACCCCACTGTTCTCTCATGAACCGCACAGAGAGTGGAGCAAGTCATCCGGACACCTGGGGATCCAGTTCTGGTTTGGGGTTCCCAGAACCCGACGGTACTGTGCCATGGGACGCACCTTCTGATAAGCAGAAGACACGGAGCTCAGCGTGCGAGGGCGCCCAGGCCCAACCCCAGCCCTGCCGCAGCAGAACCCCAAGACTGCGGCCCGGGAGGGGCCTGACGTGGGCGACCCTTCCCAACCAGCCAACAGCACCAGCAAGGCTACACTGGCTAAAAGGTGACAAATTAAATCACACGGAAAAATTTTATTAAACCGTTTCAAAACACAACTTCCCACTACGTAAAACTCTAAAAAAATTCTTTCCGACCCTCCTTGCTAATGCCCCGGTGTCGTGTTCTGGGCCAGAAAGATAACGCATTCCTGCACCTACTTTGGACGTGAGGCAGCCGTTTGTCAGCAACCGTCACATCGCAGGCCTAAGAGACAAAGTACGCAGCCCGAGATAGCGCCCTGCCGGCCGGCGCTGCAGCCCGGCGACTGCTCCCCGGGCCACGCTGGCGAACGCTGCGCTATCGGGCAGAGCCACGTCTGTGCGACTCCTGGTCTACCCAAGGGCTGCCTGCATGGTTACCAAGGTCACTGGCACCCCCGGAGATAATGGCTGTCTTCTCCACCAACTGCCCACCTCCTCTGCAGCGGGGAAGAAATCAGCTGTGGAGCACAGTGCCTGAGAGCCGACTCGAGACGGATGGACGGCCCCGTTCCGAGGACAGCATACCTGTCATCAGCACTTGTCGGCCCGTTTGCCAGGTGTGCCTCACAGCAACCTGTCCCCCCAGGTGCCACCACCACTTCTGAAACTCCGCCGAGGCCCACGTCAGGGAGTTTCTTCCCCTCCACTCGGTCAGAAAGTGGCACCTAGAAGGTTCTGATACCCAGCAGCAAAAGGGACACGACAAGGAGACACTAGGTTACGGCCTCAAAAAGGTGACTGGCCAGCACCCGACCTCTTCCCTCGGTGGAGGGAACCAGGTCCGAGAAGGCCGGGGAGAAGCTCCCACCCACTGCACCTGTCCGTCGATACCCCACGCTGGTCCGTGGGGTGCATCTTTGAGGACACATTCTGCCAGCCACCGTATCAGCTTCTCAGAGCCACAGAAACGAGGGAACCTCTCTCCTTGGCTGGGACCCGAAAAAACCCACGTACATTTTGTATGGAAACAAACCAAACAGTTTAATGGTGGGCGAGGTGGGGGGTGGGGGGTACGACAACCGACAGGAAGTATAAAACAAAAAGCGTCTCTAGAGTTCTGGTCTCTGCTGTCTCTTTCTGGGGGCGGGTTTCCATGAAAATGTCCACTTTAAAGGACTGCTCCAGCGTCTCTCAGAGGAGCTGAGAATGCAGTTGGCCCCGGGAAGTGAAGGAACATCGACACCCACTCAGCTTCTCCAGCCGCCGAAGCCCTGGACGGACCTGCAAGGAAGCGCCGGGGGAGGCAGGTCAGCTCCCGCTGACCGAGGGACGGCTTCCGCCGTTCCGGGTTCAGACTCTGAATTTTTACTGTCATGCAATTCTACACAGAAGCATAGCGTGAGGATCAGAACACACGACTTGCTGATGGGCCTGGAAGCCAGCGGTCAGCACGACGCTGCTGAGACACCAACAGGGAGATGAGGAAAAGCCTCTCTCGGGTCCCGCCGTGTAGCCTCTGCCCGCCGGGAGGCTCGCCCTCCCCCTCACGCCTGGCTGTGGAGAAGGTCTGTCCTGGCCCCTCCTGCCATGTTCCCTCTGAGATCGGCAGGCCCACGGACACCAAAACTAGCCGCTGAACCCCCTGGCTTCCAGGACAAGCTTTTAAAACAGGAAAAACGTACAACAGAGCAAAAAGTAGTAGCCGAATATTTTCACATACCACACACTCTTCCATCACGATTTAATGACAAAACTGGAGACAGATACTTACGAATTAGAGGTTCCAAAGCTGAATCCTGGAAAAGATGAAAAGGGTGATGTTAAAACACACACTCCTGAAAGACAATAGCGGCCTCCTGCAGGCCAGGCAGGAGGGTGACCGTCCTTCGTCACCTCAGGGTTCTTCCCTCCTCCCCCTGGCAGGTGCAGGCAGAGGGTGTCGGCACAGCCCTGTCCACTTGGCTACACCATGCCACACAGATCCATTTCGTTAGGAAAACATTTTTCTATTTTTCCATCCATTCGCTGCCTCTTCTTCTTGAGGCCACAGAAGCAGGACCCTTGGGTCCTAGGCCTGGCTCTGCTGCTCACCGTTTGGCCCTGTGGGCAAACTGACCCCTTGGAGCTCCTGTATCTCCACTGTAAAACAGTAATGATGCCTGACTCCTGGGCCTCCCAAGTGTGTCGCAAACATAAAAACAGAATTCCACACTGCACTGTCTGAAGGAGCAGAGCGGTAAACAAATGAAAGACACTGTAAAATCTCTACATCTTATTTTTTAAGTCTGACAGCTTGGATTTTTAAACCAAGGCCTAGTAAGGTGATTATTATTTTCGGTTCTCAAATCTGGAGAGAAAATCAAGTCAGTTCTTTCTTTATTTGGTAAGAAATGGCACAATGTTACAAATCTAATTAAAACCTACAAAGAACATTTTGTCTTTCAAGGCTTTTCGGCTTTGAAAATACTAAACTGTACAGCCAGGAAAACAGCAGTCACTTCTTTGGCCGGGGGGAAGGTATTTACTGAGGAAAAGATGGCGGTGCGGGGGACCATGGAGAAGGAGGCCCGTCTTGCTGCCTACCTCCTGTGCCCGATCCAAAGCCAGAGAATCCCCCGCTCTGGGTCCCGAAACCGGAAGTCTGCTGGGACAGAGAGCCGAACGTCGGTGCGTTCTGACTTGCGAGGGTGCCGAACGACGTGGTGTTGCTGCTGCTCCCAAACCTTCCGGAGAGAAACAGGACTGGTGAGCGTGGCCCCGAGCACCGCAACGCAGCCGCCTCGGTCTAAGGACGCATGACGTTCACGAGTGAGAGGTCGCGCTTGGTTTATCTAACCAGCGGCCTCTTGGAAAGAACAGGCCGGAGCCCAGAGTGAAGCGTCACCTTTGCTCTGGGAAGGAAAGGAGCAAGGAGTAGGGCCCTACGGGACCCAACTTCTCCGGGGTGCTACTTTTTGTCCACTGTCCCCCATAATTCCACTTCCTCATTTCAGCGTTTCTCATTCATCGACGACCCCCTGCCCCTCTTATCTTCACTTATCAGCCCGTCTCTGCATCTTGACCCTACTGACTGCTGTTTGGGCTGAGGCGAGGTGTCCCCACACACAGACCAGCACGTGTCTATCCTCACTGTCCTTTCCCTGAGGGGCCCCGACGGTCCCACTCTCTTCCTACTCCCGTCTCGGGCCCCTCACAAACACCAGTGAGATGTCTGCGGGGTCGGGGACCAGGGACCTGAACAAAAAGGATGGTGATGCGCCCTTTAGAGAGTTCCTACTGGAGCTGGTCCTCGTTAGCTGTGTTCCACAAAACGGACCTAACCAGCCAGGACCCCTGTGGGAGAGCTGTTCCCAGGAGGAACATGGTCCTTTGCTACTAGTGAAGAAAACAGCTGGTTTCAAATAAAACCTCGAGTCCTGGTCAAGCGAACACTTTCCAGCGACTCCGCAGCGCTCGGTGCTGGGTGCTCACTGCGGGGGTCGGGGCCATGGAAACCCGCCAGGAACCCCGGTGTAAATCGGCCCCTTTAAAAGCTCTGCTTAACGTAATTCTTGGGGTTTCCTGGGGGAAACTGAAAAGGTCTATCAGTCTCTAATAAAAACCTACGAAGCGGTACAGCGACTCGCTCACTTTCCTTGAATCTTGCCAACGTTTCTGCACCAGGTTCTCTCACGGCGGGGAAAGGGTGTGAATGAGAACGGAAGTTTATTTTCGAGACAAAGATGGTATCGCCCCACCAAGACTCATACTAAGCACCCGGACAATTGTCTAAAATGTAGCACCCACTGACTCCAAATCTTTAGGTTTACGTGTCCCGAGCCAGCGCTGAGGGCAAGCGATGTGCCTCAGACACCAACGCCTCCTGGGGCCAGGGCACTCCGCAGTCACGGCCACACGTCCTTTACGGGAACTTTGTGCTGTGGCGAAAGCTATTTTCTCCTCGGGGTTTTGGCAACCAAACTGAACTTGTGGGGCCCATAAAAGCAAACGACCATTATGGCATTTTCAAGTGAGGACAAGCACAAGGCTGTAAGGGCAGCTTTGAACGCCGAGACCACCGAGACCCTTCAACACGTAGGGGGCTCGGTTAGCGCCTAGTACAGAAGCCAGGTGAGGGGACTGTGACCGAACACCCACTCTGGGGGGTCTGGAGTGCACCAGCGGACACCAGGAGTTGTTTGCTCAAGGACAGTGGTCTCGTTCACAACAATCCCAAGTGGAAAGCAGCTGGTGAGAACTCGTCACTCAGAATTTCCTAACAGAAATTACACACGAGGCTAACGCTGGCTATAAAGTAGCCACGGCAGGACGATTTTTCTCCCTTTACCCGATCATTTGGCGCCGCCAAGAAAGCAGGGGTCTGCCAAGGTATCAGGGGACAGCAACACAGCTGGTGTCCACTCGGGCACTTGACGGTCTGGCTTGGAAGGAACGAGCCTTCTCCAGGGAGAACTGGAGTCCTGGAGTGGCGTGTTGCTGACTTTGATAAAGGGGCCTCTGGCTCTTCGTTAAGAGCAGGGAGACCGCAAAAGCGTCTTTCCACACCGGCAGTGCCGGCCCGAGGTCCCCCCCGGGGCTTACCCGAATCCTCCTGCGCTGGCGGCCGCAGTACCCTCTCCGAACACTTTGCCTCCCGTCGAGCCCAGAGGGCTTGTAAAGGCCGGGGCTGAACCGAATGCTGGCACCCCTCCAAACCCAGGGGATCCCCCAAAAGTAGGAGGGCTGCCAAACACTGGAGCAGCACCAAAGCCACCTGAGCAAAACAGAGGCAAACAAACAGGAAGAAAGAAGGAGACAGGAAGAAAAGACAATGAGCAGAAAAAACCAAATCAAAAGAGGAGGGAAAAAGGGAACATATGTTAGAAATCCAAATACAAAGAACTCTAACCGAGGGCAACACCCGTTCCTGGCAAATAATAACAGCGGATCATCAACCACCTCCCTCCATTTCTAGCAGAGGTCTGGGGTCCACCCAGGAGAGCTCCTTGGACTTCTAAGACTCCAGCAGGCCCCATGTCTGTCTGTGACACCCCAGTCCCTCCAGCAGGCCCCATGCCTGTCTGTGGGACCCCAGTCCCTCCCGGAGGTAAGCTGGACTTGTGGGCTCCGAGTCTTAGATCGGATGGCCACTACGAACCAGCTTGGTGCAGGTCCCTTCTCAGCCCCTCTGCACTGCTGAGACCCCTCGTTGTAAACATCACTCTCAAAACGCCAATCCCTGTGCAGCCGTCAGAGACGGCAGGTTTCGTTATGCGTCGGCTCGGCGGCGAGGCCCCGAGCTCCAGGGAGCCCGCGTACCCTCGAGGCCGTGAGCCCTGCGCAGGGAGAGCCGCGAACTGGGCTGGAGCGAAGGCGCCGCGGGGCGCGGGCGCTCGGCCAGGTGCTTTTCATTTATTTAAAGCTAATGGCTCTCGCATCTCTCAGCAAGTCTTCCGTTCTCTCTTTGTTCAGAGGAATGGAAAAAAAGAAACACGTTCTCTCTGCAGCCAGGAACTACTCCTCAATAAAAAAGCACACCGAATTTCTTCTCTGGAGGAAGGCTGCTGTGTCGCTGTGACAAAACCGTCACTAGCGGTGAGGAGAGCACCAGGGCCTGAGTCCCCTCTGCAGGCGGCTGGGCCTGCTGTGCACGTGGACGCGGCCCGGCGGGGCGGCCACCACCACGGGGAGGGACCGGCGTGCCCGAGGCAGCCTCCTCCGACCCGCTGGGATGCCCGTCAACGGGAAGTCGGGCTGTCCTCCCTGATTGTCCCTTCTGCTCCTGAGGGGGGTCCCAGACCTGAGACCCTGTTCAGGTCATCCTAGGCTATCAGGGGAGACCCTCAGTGAGTATCTGCTGAATGGAGTGGAACCAAGTAGCACAGAAATGTGCTGGCCTGGGCGCGACATGCCAAAGGGAACAAGGGTGGCCTAGGCGCAGGCAGGGAGTCGATGAGGTTGAGGGGACAGGGACGTCCTTCGCCCCCCTTGAGGGATCAGTCAAGCTTTCTCATCAGAAGCACAAACCCACCAAAGCTGCTGCTACCCGGACCAGGAAAGAGCTGTGAGCTGAATTCTCTCGTTAGCTGTTATTTCGTGATTCAATCATGTGCTTATTTACCATTACTAATAACTGCACAACTGAGAAGATGTTCTTTTGCTAAGGTTCATGTTTGAGTTAACGTCCTGTATTTTAAAACCTTGAGTGAAATTCCAAGCCATGATAATGGAGACAGTAGGGTTACAAATATAAGAGACTGGAAAAAAAAGTGCTAAAAAACCCTTGCAGTTGAATTATTTAAGACCGATCACAGATCTAGTTACACTTTCTTCCTAGACACACAGGGCTTTATCTAGTGCCTTATACTCCACATTATTCAGACTTCTTGGTGGAAGGTGAGTGAAAAATGAGAAGCCACAATGATATAGAAAGTGAACTGGACAGGGGAGGGGAGATTGAAACTACACACACGCAAACACGGGCACACACAATGTCCCCAAACAACAAACCTGGGCCATGGCTAAGGGAAACGGAGGAGAATGCTCATTCTGGTCTTATTTTTGGAGACGGGCGACTCACTCCTGATAAGAGGAGGGGTTCGATTTCATTAGGTGCAAATTTGCATGGTTTTCTTCTCCAGGAAAAACAGAAATTTACCAATAACGATAATAAGAACTCTGATTTACTGAGGGCTCTTCACACGCCAGGGGTGCTGCCAGGTGCCGTACGAGGAACGATTTGCTCTGATCCTGCCAATACCTGAGGTCCCTACGTCACAGGGAGGAAACTGAGGTCTGGAGAACGTGCCATCACTTGTCTGAGTTTAGCTGGCTGGTAAAAGGTACTGGAATAAAGTCTGAGGGAATCGAAAGATCACCTATCACGTAAACATTATGTCGCCCTTTTTTCCTCCACTGGCACTAAATCCAGCAACTCCAGCAGCAGAACAGTGGGGAAAAGCCAACGGACTGGGGACGGCACAAGGTCATTTTCAGTCTGTCCCTCCTTCTGTCCTTTCCTCAAATATTCTCCAGCAGTATTCTTCTCCAGGAAAATGCAATTAGCTGAGGAGGGATGGACGCTTGGAATTTTTCGAAGATGCTTTCAAACCATCCGTCTAAAGCCCCTCTTCAAGCAAAAAGCGATGTTCCTGATGCTGCAGGCCTCTGAGCTGCCTTGGCAGGAAGGTGAATTTTATTTAAAGCGGCCTTCCCTTACATTTTGAGGCAGCACTTTCTAAAGAAGGAGAGCTCTGTGAGACCTGACACAACTCTGCAGCAGAGAGAAGGTTCCGGAAGCACAGGGAGAACAGGCTTTCCTCCAACTCTCGCTTTCACCTTTTTGGTTACAGGTTCATTCATCTTATGTATTTGCCCCATAGCTTTCTCGGTTAGAGCCCTCAATCTAGGTGGTTTCATGCGGCAAATCATCGAACAGGAAAACTATTCTCAAAGGTGAGAGGATACATTTTCTCTAAGGCTGAAAAAGTAAAAGCATCAGATTCTCAAGTCAATTGGGATCTGATCCCAGGATAAGAAACAACATATAAGAAAAACACATGAGTCAAAGAAAATATTATCAGGTTCCTTAAAAAAACAGATTACGTCTTGATGGTTAATGAGCTAAAATTCCTTAGTCAAATAATATTTGCCTTGTTAAGTAGGAATGAGAGTTCTGTAGCCCTTTCGTTTTTAAATCATTCACTGCAGGGAAGGTTGGGGACGAAATAAAGCTGTAACGCTCATTTCCAGTCCATTTTAATTCTAGAAAAAGAGTATCACAAACTGGCCACCAAACACTAACTCGCCCAAGTTGTGGGTCTGAGGAAAGTCACACAGTGCATTTGGAGACCACAGCAATCTGGACTTAAAAGGCGGGACTCCACAAACTAGCTGGAGCAGCCCTCGGCCAGAGCCACCCAAGCGCCTGGGCCACAGGCAGGACCCTTCCTCTGGCATTCGCAGAATCTCAGTCTCCCACACACCTGAGGGAGAAGCGTCCCGCCCGCCCGCCCGCTCGCTCATGAAGACTTAGCTTTACAGAACAGCTTTCTCAGCAAATATCCTCCCCCTTGGCCCGACTTAAAAAAAATTCCTTTCACACAATTTTCTACGCGACAGGGGCAGGATGGCAGATCCTCTGTACATCTCAGAGACAGAAATGGGGTTGAGAGACAGGTGACAGAAATGGAGTATGTTTTTTGTGTCCAAACACATATTATTCTTTAAAAATCTTATTTATAAATGTAACACATGATTGTAAAAAGTCATGCAACATATAACTGTATGCTTTAAGAGAAGTGTTGGTTATGTTCTTACTCTTGATTACATGGGTTTATTCCAACTGTCAAAATTAACTGAGCTGTATTCTTATATGGGAATATTTGGATATTGACTATGTACATGGGCATCTAATATATTTAAGTGTATTATATACTCAATTAAAAGAAAAAAAAAAGTCATGTGGGAAAGAAGTCAAAATAGTGACAAAAGAAATTTTTTTGCCCACGACAGGTAACGGGCAACCAAGTAAACGTGTGACTAGGGATGCTTTCTTGTTTATACTTCAGTTATCACTTTCTTATAGGTTCCCTTACTTTGGTTGCTCTGCACTTGTTAAATATTTAGCGTTTTCTCCTGTAAGAAGTCTCTAAGTTCTCTTAAGGGTGACAGTATATGCATTCTGTGGTTTTTAACGATTCTGCAGACCAAACCAGTGTTACGAACACAGTAGATGTTCAATAAATATATATTTAAAAAAAAATGGGGGGGATCACTTTCTCCATACTCCGTCCTACTCCCTTGAGGCCGCCCTAGCGAGACCGCCTCCCAGACACCTGCGCACGCGTGAATGAGATCCCCGCAGCCACGAGCGCGCGAGTACCTGCTTTATTTGGGGTGGCGAACCCGAAGCCCTGGGACGCCACGCTGCCCCCTCCGGAGCTGAACGTGCCAGCGGGCTTCTGCTCTCCGAACGACGAGCTGGCGAAGCCGCCGAACGTCTTGGCCCCGCTGTTTCCGAACAGGTTAGAGGTATCTGGAGATGAAAGACACGTGTGAGGAACGTTACGGGGAGAACAGTGGCCTTATTTACTTCTTGGAAGAGAAGGAAGAAACCTCAGCTGGGTGTTCTGGGAGAAGGGAGTAACAAGGGAGCCTAGGACTCAAGGGCGCTGAGCTGAAGGGACATGGACACCGTCTCAGATTGGCATACGTCTTGATGACCAGTTTGTAATCACTTCGGTACCCAGGCTCAGGACTGCCCGGCACGACGCTACAGGCACACAACAAACCAGCAGCAGCAGCTCCAATGAGGCACCTCTGTAGAAATGCATCTGTGCCCCACGGGTATCAGGCCTGTCTGCCACCGAGGCCAGCACGGCGGCTTCACAGCAGACTGTTTGCTTCTGAACAGTAAGGCTTGTTTTCATCAATCGCCTCGCACGAAGCACAACTTCAAATTTTGTCAAACCAGAGAAAATAAAGTTAGAGCAAATCCAAACCAAGCATCGTGGCTTCCGGTGCTCAGCTTCCATGGTCATGCTGGGCGAGCTCGCTGTCGCCTGGTCTGCTCAGGGAACGGCAGGTGGAACGAGAAAGCGTGCTGCTCCCACCTCCATCTGATGGGTCCGTGGCCGTTCTGAGAACGCAGAGGAGGCCGGCGAGGCTTCCAGTCTGATTCCTCTTTCTAAAAGCCCCTGACCTTTTGGATGCTTACCTAGCGGGTCACTCCTTCGAATACGCACTGAATCCACTCCAAGAATTAAAGGAAAAAAGGAAACTAACCACTAAAAACTGAGACGGGTGAGAAGTATTTGCTTCCCAGCCATGCACGGACGGGCATTTTATTAAAATGAGCTTGTACTCACATGAAGGCAGCGAGAAGCTATCCTGAAATGGGGCTGATGGCCAAAGACAGAGGCTCTCTGTAAATAGGAGGCTGAAATGACAGGCTCTGGGTGGGCAGTGGGAGCTGACTCTGTGCCACCAAGCAAGAAGGACAAACATCTGCACAGGCCAGCCTTCCCCGCTCTGGGGCTCCCCGTGAAGGGGATGGCAGGGGAGCAGTGGAGGGAGTACCTCTCAAAGCCGAGTGTTTGACGAGGCGGTCCCCTCTATCCTGTCAATCCCAAAGTCTCTCTCTGTGCTGCCAGTCCCTCCCCAGTGACACAGGCCACTCTGTTAAAGCTTCCAGCTACAGCTCTTGATCTGCAATCCAGGTGAGCAGTGTCATATCCCAGGGACACGAGCACCTCGAATTTCTAGGCACCAATAACACAGAGCCTCAGATGCCGCACAGTCGCCTGCCCTGTGAAACTATGGCTGACAGGCAGAGACCAGCCGTGAGCACGTCGAGAACCGGCAGCGGGAGGGGTTACCAAACCCCTTCTCCTTGGCCCATTTAGGGTGCCGCACCCCGGGGGAGGCCTCCTCGACAGTCCGATCTTTCCCTTAACGAGCTGGCTGAAGGTCACACCTGACTCCTTCAGTGCCAGTGCATTTGTCACCGGAGATGAAAACAGGCCCCTCAGTCATTCCTCTAACTTGGAATTTCAAGAACAGAGGGTCGCAGTCTGCTGACTGTGTCAGTGCTCACAGTGCAAAATTTCAAGCAGCAAACAAATTCAAGGGCAAGATCAGGGGCTAGATTTCCTCTTGGAGGAATTTGCAATGCAGGTGAATGACGTAACTTGGGACAATGTTGGGAGACTCGACTTCCTGAGAGGTCAGAGAACATCTTTTGGCTTCTTTCCCCCTTTTCTCTAAGGATCCCTTATCTTTTAAGCTGTTCACAGCATATTATAGTGGAACCAGCATGAGTCTTGCAGTCAGACCTGGCTTAGAATACCTCGTAACCATGATGGTGAGCAAGGACCAACCTGCCTCGGCCTGGTTTCCTCACACGTGACACAGGGACAGCAGCTGTGACCATGCAAAGCTGCTGTGAAGATTAAATGTGATAATATACGTACGGCGCCTAGTTGGGCACATGGTAGGTCCTCAGGAAATGTAACTGTCCCTCTCTGTTTCTTTAACTCTTCCCCCTGCCATATCCCAATCGTGTTCAGAATAACAAAACACAGAGTAGGTCAGCTGCAGAAAATCAAATCCTTTTCATTTTGCGAAGATCATGAGAATGCACCCATTCAAGTTGTAATAGCTGTCATTTGCAATCTCAAAAGGAGCCCAGGATATTAAAATGCTTTAGGATTTATTTAAGCTGCTCTGAAACCAAATGGCATGAAACGACGGCTGCTTCTGTTTCTATGGGAAATAACGTGTTTCTTGGTTCTCTCCAAATGGCTCCAAAGTAACAGTCTTTCTAGTTCTTGAAAACATGGTAAATAAGAGAACATCTTGGTTGTTGGAACAGTATTTCACTGTAGAGGAGTTTTCACTCGCGAATACACTAGCCAGTAAGAAACCTGTCTGTGCAGAGTCGCCTGATGACTTCCACTCTGGGGGGGTGGGGAGGTGGTGACAAGTACAGGTGAAACTGGCATCTCCTCTGGGCTTCCGCCTGCTGGCACAAGGATCCTCTCTGGTCTTTTATTTGGCAAAAGTAACAGTATCATCCAACACCTGGGTCTGACCCAATTTTAATGACGTTATAGCTGCTATAAACTTAATATAAGTTAAATCATCGAGACTGGGTCTCATGTCATTCTGCAGGTCTAAAGTCACTAAACAAGAATTCAACATGTACTGAGAAAGATTCTCAAGCAGCTCTCCTCCAGGATACTTTTCAAGAGATTTTCTTACAAAATGGCTGTGAGGGAGCCTGGTGAGCCCCAAAGATTCTCATCAAATGGCTTCTTCGTCCTCACATAAACGTGTCTTTTCAGGCCTCTGGACAGTAAAGCGTGCTGAGTG
Source organism: Eidolon dupreanum (assembly GCA_028627145.1). NCBI lineage: Eukaryota > Metazoa > Chordata > Mammalia > Chiroptera > Pteropodidae > Eidolon > Eidolon dupreanum. Next base: position 159,137,689 of record CM053509.1, on the reverse strand, counting down.
CGGTTCTAACCAGCGTCCTCGGACGAGGAGGCCGTAGGTCCTCACAGGTACCGACTCGCAGTGGTGCCTGGTTTTAAATGGCCTCAGCGGTTCACAGCGTATCTTCGAGAGTCTCTGGGGAAGACAGAAACCTTCACAGAGTGCGAGGCTCTGGAGACAGAGCATGCCAACTCCAAGCGACAGTGTTCGCAGCTTGTCTTTCTTGGTTGTTGTGTAGTTCTCATTAGTGCTCAGGGCAGGCAGCCGGGGGCCTGTCACAAAGGGAACTGCCGGTTGCTCAACTTGTGCTCAGATCTCTCTCTGCAAGGACACGTGCGATGGCTGAGGAACGAGCGCAACGGCTGTCGCAGGAGGCGCACTGGGAGGAGTTACGTCACACCGCGAGGCGAGGAAAATCCCAGGAGGCCACGGGGTGGGCAGACTCTGGACACAAACTTGGTTAAACCCTGGCTGCGCCACTTGATGACTGCTACCTCTGAGAGTCCATGTACCTCCCTTGAACCCATGTCCGTATTGGTAAAATGGGGACGGCCGCATGTAAGAGCACTGTTTTAGAAGAGTCAGACCACATACACTGAGCATCTGGCACTCAGTGATCACTAAAGGTTAGTTTCCTTTTGTTTGCTGTCTCAGCTAGGCATAGAATACAAGGCTGCAGGACTCCTAACTGGGAGATCCCTGGGGGTCTGCGTGACCCTAAGGCCAAGGTGCACGGAGGGGAGAGACACTCATCCCTAAGGGAAGGCAGGTTTAGCTGGTGGAGGGGGGAGCCGTGTGAGCCCCAGGAGGGTTGTCGTCTGTGTACGAAGGACGACAAGCAGACACGCTGGCTGGAGCAGAGGCAAAGTCAGAAGAGTGTGTGGGGGCCAGCTGTGTGGGCCCTGAACTTCAGCCCCGGGACTTGGTTTGGCCTGTACCACGGTCAGTGGGAAGCTGCCACAGGGTACTGAGTAGGGACAGTGGCAAAATATAAGCAGAGTTTTAAGACAGCCAGTTTGGTGTGGGGTCCCAGACCGCAGTGGAGGAGACCAGAGGCAGGAGCGGAGTCTGCGCTAACCCGGGGGACGATGGGAAACACACGTGCAATGACAGAGAGAAGAGAAGCAGGGAGAACTGTTTGAGAGGCAAGAACAGAACCAGGAGAGCCAACCCATACAACCCAGCAAAGGACCCATCGAATGCTGCAGTCACCCGAGGAGCGAGACGCTGCCTCTGGCGGTTTGCAGAGAGCATTCTCAGTTCTGTGGGGAGGACAATGCCCTCCCCGGATGACCTCTAGCTCCTTCCTCTCTGTTGTTCCTTCTTCTCACCCTGTGCTTGGTCCTTCCGGCGAGAGGGACTCCTGTTGCTTTCACTAGCAAATCATACATTAAGTTTTTAAGAACAAAGAAATGTTAAGTCTTTCCTGTACCCTTTCAAATTCACTCAGAGTTCCCTTAAGCATAAACATAAACTACTGAATCACAATGGCCAGCGTTTAGGAGATGAAGACCGGGAGGTGTCTGGTATCAAGAACAGATGTGTCTACTTTAAACCAGAATAATTAGAGAAGATAATGTGCCAGTGAACAACAGGCTGGGGAGAGGGGCTGATGTGCAGCCTTGTCCAGTTTCCCTGGTGTCAATCAGTGCTCCCCGATGCCAGTGTACGTGCAGCCGGGGACGGATGTGCACAGCTGGCTCCCGTGAGCCCATGCACGCCGGCGCCGGCCGGTGAGAGAAGGCAATCCTTTGACCGGTAAAGACTTGGCATTAGGATGAATCAGCCAGGAGGAAGGGAATTTATATAAGGACGAAACACCTATGTTTTAACAAAATAGGCTAGAAACACAATCTCGCAGATGATAACCTAACTATGGGATAAACCCACATTTCTAACCAGCATGTCATTCAGTGCCTATTCTGTGCCAGACGCGGTGTTTGGCACATTATGTAAGATGTAGCTAATTCTAGATCTGCCACTTTCTGGCTTTGTGACTTAAAAAAAAAAACAAAAACAAACACACATCATCTGACCATTTGGGGCTTGCTCCTTCCTGGAAAATGGAGAGTACCATCTGAGGGTCATGTTTCCGCAGTGTGTGTGTGTGAGGCCCTGCGGTTCTGTGCTGACAGCTGGGGAGGAGATGGGGGAGCACCCAAGGGTGCGCTTCTGCCCCGCTTCCGAGGAACCTATTTTTATCTGTTTTGCAAATCAGGATTCTGCTTCAGAGTTCATCTGCGAAACAGTTTTTGAAAATGACTAGACTCAATCCCTAAGATCCCTTCATTCTAGGATTCTAAATTCCTCCTGGCAGACCGAAAGCTGAAGAACAAAAATTTCTGATTACATAATTTCACAAGTTAAGAGGTATGTGTCTCTTGATTATAATCTATTACCAGATGGGCAGTGACATCAAAATAACAGATCTGTGAATCCGAGACACACAGGACAGTTTTGCTTTTAACTACATGAGCCTTAATATTAAGGAATTATCCATCCTGTCTGTAGGACATCAGCCCTCAGTGCGTTAGGACCCTGTAGGGCACAACAGAAGAGCGAAGTGTCCTGCACAGCACACTAAATGAGAGAAGCGAAGACAAAGGTGACAGGTCCTTGACTTCCCATCTCAGCCCCCATCAGCAACGGGATATGTTTTTTAAAGATTTAAACAACTTTTCATTTCTAACCATGAAGAGAAAGATCAACGAAGAATTTTAAAAATTAGCTGAGAAAGCAAGTGCCAACAGAAAAACACATCTTTATTTATAAATAAAATGAAAATGTAAGATGTGAGGAATAATGAAGGCTTCAATTTTTGGGTGACAGTTCTCAACAGTAGCTGAATTTTAAAGCAAATTCAAGGAGAGTACTACACAAATGAAAACCCAGACGCGCCTTCTCCAAGCGAACACGGCCTGCTCGCCACTCTCATTTATGCCTGTCTGCTTGCATTCACTTCAAGTCACTTCAATCCTAATTCATTTCAACCCTTTCCCTGCAGCTCTGATGTCTTTTCATGATTATATAGGACATCTCATTAAAAAAACAAAAATAAAAAACAAAACCAAAACAGATCACACTGCTTTGGGGTGGATATTTTAAATGGCCTTTCTAGACCCTTCCTTTACTTTCTGTACTTGTCACCAAAGCTTTGATAACACCACGAGGACGACCGTGGCATGAGGGGATGGGGGCGGGGACGGGTTGGGAAAACTCTTTCACAACTTACTTGGGGTGGTCGTGGATCCGAAGCCCCCGCTGGCTGAGCTGAATGGGTTTTTGTTGGCTGCATCCTGGCTGGGTTTCCCTCCAAGGCCGCTGAAGAACCCTCCCGCTCTGCCAGTGCTTCCAGACCCAAACACGCTTCCACTGGAGGACGGCGGCTGCTGAAAGACAAAAGGGGCCGGAAGCGAGATAGGATGAGAGGTCACGGTGACACGGCAGGCCACATCCGTGGAAAGGAGGCGCGCGCAGCTGGGACAAGTGGAAAAGAGAAGTCTGATTAGTTCTGGTAGGATGCTCCAACCACCACAGAAGCAGCTGGACTCCGGACAGCGACTTCCTACCGACCCGCAGCGCTCCGGCCAGCACATGTCCGCGGCTGTCTGCAAACCTGATTTATGCTAAGTGGGGACTTTCCACGTCTATCTGCCCTGCCGCCTGCAGGCTCTGTTGACGTGATGCCAGGGACAAGACAATCAACCCCTCAAGAGTTCCCCCAAATGAAAAAGTTGAAAAACATTTCTAGGCTGTTAGGAAGCACTTCTTATTTTGATTCCTCTAATGTTTGGCTGAACTCGTCACCAACTGATGATCAGTTATTTACACTGTCTTTCCTCCCAATTTGTGCACTTTTATTTCATAATGACTTTCCCAGTGCTGCAGAAATAAGCTTAAATTAGCTCCACTGTCGAAATGATGACCATAGCTGAATTCTGGCCAAGTCTGCAGATCTTATGCTCAGAGGACGTGGCTAACTCGGCGCGTGCTGACTTGAAGCTGTGTCAGGCACCACACACTTTACTTGTGTTTGGAAACTGGTTCGTGAAGGAAGGCCGGTGCTAGATCTGAGGGACCATTAACACCAGTGAAGTATGAGACACCCCTGGCTGATAACAGAATAAGATGAGGTTTTAGAACTGGGTCGCTGTGTCCAGGAGCCCTTCGGGGGCCCCCTTGGAAGGGGGGGGGGTAGAGTGGTGCAGCAGTCCCTCTTCCATAAAACGGGAATAAGAAACTCCCCACCTCGAAGAGCTGAGGGAATGAAACGAGCTACGAAGAGGAGTGCACAGTGCCTGAAATCACACGCTCCCAAAATGGCTTCTGTTTGGCATTTTAACAATGACAACAGACCAATGATTGAGCACTTTCTATGCGCTGGGCACTTTCCTAAGCACTTTAATAGGTAATTATTTAATCCCCACCAAAGTCAAACTACAGCGGGCCACCTCTGAAACATCCCCCAGTGTATCCCCTCCTCTGCGGGGCCCACCCCGATCTGAGCCTGCGACCTTGACTTTCTGCCAGGACTTTCTACATGTAACTGATGCTCTGCTTCCACGATAACTTACATTCAACAGCAGTGAGGATGATACTTTAAAATGGCAGTGAAGTCACTGCACTCCGGTTTAAAAATTCTCTAATAGTCCCTGCGTGATTTGGCCCCTGTCCATCTCTCACCTTTATCTTTATCTTCCCCCCCATTTGGTACAGCCACGCTGGTCTTTGTACCTTGAACATGACAAGCTAATTTCTACCTGACGGCGATGTACTTAATGTACTTGCTTGCTTCTCTCACTTTTTCTTTTTTCTTTTTTTCTTAAAACGGTAACAGTTTACTATAACCACTTAATGATGAGTAACAGCTTTTTAAAACTTAGAATCCAATCCAATCTTAAAAACATAGGCTTTGATAACTAGTAAACTGGCTTTGAAGGGAAGGAAACCATGACAACTAGTGCATGGATGTAGAAACATCTGATTTTTTAGCTGACTTCCATGCACCACGCTGAAACACAAGAAACTGCCAATATATGGACATCTCTGCCCTACGAAAAAAGCAGCAATTTCAGATGGTTCAACCAAATTTTTAAAATATAATTTTTAAGTGTAACTTTAATATAAAATATAACTTAAAAATAATGGGTATCTGTAGAAATGAACAGAAGTGGACAGCAGTTTGCTGATGTGGATGTGAATGAATAGTTACCACATCCTCATAACTGGATTAGAGAGAGTCTCACTCATTTTAATTGCTATAAATAACAGCTGTTTTTAAAACATGAAACTATAGAAACTCTCAAATGTGTACATTAAGTAGATGGAAGAATATAATGAACCCTCTGTAGACCTATTATTCAACAATTAACTCACAACCAGTTGAGTTTTACCTATGCCTCCATTTACCGCCCCTCATCCTTTATTAGTACGAAGCAAATCCCAGACATCTTATCATTTCCTCCACTGATTTTCCAACACAAATCTCTAAAACAGAAACTGTATCCATAACACTATCATCATGTCTAAAAAATTAACAATTCCTTAATATCATTAAACAGGGAGTTGGTGTTCAAGATTCAGACTTATAATATTCCTCCCCACCCATTCCCCGCCAAAAAACAAAAACAAAAACAAAAAAACCACTCAGACCTGAATCTCATATCAAGCCTCTAGACCCCAGCACCGCTTCACAGGAAGCAAGAGAGGGCAGAAGAGCGAGTTATCTTAGCAGCTATGCCACAGACATGCAGTCGGCGACCGGACCATGAGGGGCTCTATGGGACAAATGATCCGCTCTGTTCAACAGGTGAATTACGAGAAAAAGAGAAAGCACCGTGGAAGGGTCATCTTCACAAAGAGACTTGAGAGACCTACCAACCAGTCTCAATGTGTGAACCTGACTTGATCCTAATTCAAAGAAACAATTACTAAAAGAAAAAGAGACACTTAAGAGACTTTGTCAGAAGGGTACCTATCTACCTGACTAACCCAAATCATCCTCCCTGGTTAATCATCCTGTTTTACTCTCTTCTTAGTATTTAAAACGATCTGAAATTAAACTGTTTTAATCAAGAATGACTCCATCAAACCGAAGCTCTATGAACACAGACACTTCTGTCTGTCTCACTCATCACTGAATTCCTGCAAGAATAATTAATTTGGACAGTCCTGGCTCTAAGATTTTCAAGCTATGAACTGCCATTGTAACAATGTTAAATCTTCGGATCCATGAGTATGTGGAGATGCTTTCATTTATTTGGGTCATCCTGAATTTCTTTAAACAATGTTTTACAGTATTGAGAATGTTGCACTTGTTAAATTTATTCCCCAAAAGTATTTTATTCTTTTTGATGCTATTGCAAATGGAATTGTTCCCTTAATTTCCTTTTTAGGTGGTTTGGTGCAAATGTATGGAAATAGAATTAATTTTGATATATTGCTCTTGCATCCTGCAAACTTGCTGAACCCATTTATTAGCTCTAATAGTTTTTTCAGTGAATTCCTTAGGATTTTCATGATCACGTTATCCGCAGGGATACAGTTTTACTTCTTCCTTTCTGATGTGGATGCCTTTTATTTCACTTTCTTGCCTAACAGACCTGGCTAGAATCGACATACGCTCTGAGATTCATCCACGTTGTCGCACACATTAGTCATTCTTCCCTTCTCGCTGCTGTGCAGAAGTCCACTGTGTGAGCATGCCAGCATCGACTATGATCCGAAGGCTGGACGTTTGGGTCATTTCCAGGTCTGGTCCGTCAAAAAGCTGCCACAAACGTTCTTACAGAAGTCTTTTTGTGGACATCTATCTTCTTTTCTTTGGGGTAAATACCTAGTACTGAAACTGCTAAACCATAAAGTCGGTGTATATTTAACTTATTAAGAAACTGCCAGTGGGTTTCCGAAGTGACCGCACCATTTTACACTCCCACCAGCAATGCACTGAGAGACCTCGTCGCTCTAGATCTTCACATTTGGTTTCGTTGAGTTGACTTTGAAGGACTCTAGTGGGTATGAAGTAGTGTCACTGTGTTTTTAAATTTTCGTATGCCTATTGGCCATTCATCTATCCTCTTTTGTAAGGTATCTGTCCAAGTATTTTGTTTACTAAAGAGTTGTCTTTTTATTTTTGATTCAGAGTTTTTATATTTCTGGACAGAAACCCTTTGGTTTAACGTATATGTTATAAATATTTTCTCCCAATTTATGCTCTGCCCTTTCACTTTTATCACAAGTGTTTTGATGAGCAGTAGTTTGTAACTTTGCTGAAGTCCGGTTTTCCAATTTTCTTCTTTTATGGTTAGTACTTTTTATGTTCTAAGAAATCTTTGACTATCTGGTTTCTAGTGGTTTCTACTGACATTTTGGACTGGATGATTCTTTGTTTTGCAGGGCTACAGAATGTTTAGCAGCATCGCTGGCCTCTACCAACTAGATGCTAGTAGCATCCCTCACTCATGAGGACCAAACATGTCTCCAAATACAGTGACTGTGAAATTCCTCTGGGGACAAAATCGATAACTTGAGAACCACTGGTCTACTCCTAGGGAGCAAAGATATTTTTGCTATGGCTGTCGTATACTTACTATCTCATTAGAAACACACAATACATTATTTCCTCGTATGTTGCGCCTTTTTTCTCCAGTTGCTTAAAATTTTTAACATTTGGTTTTCAGAAGCTTAAGTATGATGTGTCTAGGTGTGGCTTTCTCTTATTTATTGTTTGGGATTCTTAGTTTCTTGAATTTGTGGATTCCTGTTTTTCAACGAATTTGGAAAAGACTGGCCATTGTTTCTTCAAATATTTTTTTCTGTCCCATTCTGACTCCTCTTCTCTGGGATTCTGATCACAAATACATTGGATGGACTGATATTGTCACACAGATCATTAATATTCTTTTTTCAGCCTCTCTGAGCTTCATTTTAGATAATTTCTGTTGACATGTCTTCAAGTTCACTGTTCTGCAGTATTCGCTCTGCTGTGAAATGTCTAGTTTATTTCAGATACTAGATTTATGTTTTAGATACAGATCAAGACTTTCTGTTGCTTTTGTAATTCCCATTTCTTTGCTGAGATTCCTTATTCAACCATTCATATTCGACCATTAATTTTCCTGTAAATCCTTGAGGACAATAGTTAAAGTCTTTACAAGACAGTTCCAATATCTGGATTATCTGTGGATTATTTTTTGCTGATTTCTAAAATATGATCCTGAGTTCCCCTTTTATTTTTGCTTCTTCATGTGTTACATAATTATTTTTTTGGGGGGGTATACTAAACTTTGTGTACTAAAAACAGTTGTGTGGTGACTGAAGAACACTAGCGTTTCTTCTAGAAAGTGAGAGCCCTCCCTTTCATCTCTTATCGTAAAGCCAGGAGGTAATTATTCAGATTTCATTAAGCGCTGAGTTGAATGGGAACTCGTAGGTTTAAGAATGAACTCACCTCTGCTTAGCCCAGCAGTGTCTGCTCACAGCTTAGGTTATTTGTCTTATGAGTGTTTAATCCTGGAGCCAGGAGGCAGTGGGCTGCTGCATTACCTTTGGGTTTGACAGTTCTAGGCAACAGGAGATTGCAGGGCTGTGCGAGTTCTTTCTGCTTTTCAGTCCTGCCATTACTTCCTTTCTCTTAGTACAAAGTGGGGGAGGGGTGGATCGGGAGGATTTTTACATCAAACAAATTACTGTTGTACGTGCGAGTCTTTCAGACCCCAATTTGTTTGTCTTTAAAAAAACAGTTTCATTGGGATAGAATTCATATACCACACAACTCACTGATTTCATGTATGAAATTCAATGATTTTTGGTATATTACATTATTTTCAAAATTGTGGTAAAACGTGTATAACACAGAACTTGCCATTTTAACCATGTTGAAGTACACAATTTAGTAGCATTAATTATATCGACAACACTGTGCAATTACCACCACTTATCTATTTCCAAAATTTTGTCATCACCTTGGCCAAACTTCTGTAACCATTAAGCAACGACTTCCCCATTCTCCCCTCCACCCTGTCCCTGATAAGCTGATCTAATTTATGGCTCTATAAGTTTACTTGTTTTTTTTTTTTAAATAAGTTTATTGCTGTCTTTTTTTTATTATTATAAAACATACATAATATAAAGCTTACCATTTTGAGAGTACAATTTACTGGCATTAAATATATTCAGTGTTGTGTGACCACCACCACTACTCACCCATTTCTAGAACTTTTCATCACACCAAACAAAAACTTTATACGCTAACAATTCTCTATTCATGTGGTCACTTTTAAATGATTAGTTTTGAATTAACCTATTCTAAATATTTCATAGAAGTGGAATCCAACATTTGTCCTTATATGTGTGGCTTATTTTTATTAGCATCATGTATTCAAGGTTCATTCACGAGTAGTATGAATGCGCACTTCCCTTCGAAGAATGAATAATATTCTATTGTTATGTACACACATATGTATAGATTGTGTTTTGTTTAGCCAGTCATCTGTTGATGGACATTTGCATCGTGTCTACCTTTTGGCTACTGTGAATGCTGCTGCAGTGCACACTGGCGAACAGGTGACTGCTTTCGATGCCTCTGGGCATACACCTAGGAGTGGAATTGCTGGGTCATATGATTCTGTTTAGCTCTGGGAGGAATCATGAGACTGTTTTCCATAGTGACTGCATCATTTTACATTTGAACGAGAAATGCATGAAGCTTCCAATTTTTCTACATTCCTGTCAATACCTGTTTTTTTAAATTATAGCCATTCTAGTGGGTGTGAAGTGGTATATCTCATGGTTTCCATTTTCATTTTCCTAATGTTTAATGCTATTGATAAACTTTTCATGTGTTTATTGGTCATTTATTTTGCTTGCTCCCATTGTTCGCAATAGCTTCTTCTCCAGTCAGTAAATTTCCTCAGTCTTCGGCAAGGCTGCTCTTCCACCTTTCCAAACCCAGACCTGACATTTTGCCCCAGAAGCTGCTGTACCATCGTGCTCACCCAATGGGCCTCCCTCCCTGGAAAGCAAGTCCACAAGGCTTTCTGCCACTCTCTGACAGTCCCACTGTGACAGATTTTCCAAAGATGGTCACAGCAATCCGTGTGCATGCATATGCTCTTCTGGAGCAAGAGGTGTCTATTTCCCTCCCCCTTGAACCTGGGTGGGACTCAGTGACTGCTTTGAATAAGAAAGGGAATGCAACACAAATTATGCTCTGTGACTCCTGAAAGGTCACAAAGGTCATACAGCTTCTGTCTGGCTCCCTCTCTTTCTTGGAATAGTCTTCTTTGGAATCTAGCCACCATGCTGTGAGGAGGATTCCAGCCGCACAGAGAAGTCACAAGTAGACGTTCTAGCCAAGAGCTCCAGTTAAGGTCTGAACCAACAGCCAAGCCAACCACCAGAGATAAACAAACAAATAAATATTAAATATAAAAGTAAACGCTACTAGGTGTTGGGGTAATTAGGTAATTCCAATACGCATGAGTAAGTGATTTTTACAATACCTGTTTTTTGTGTTGTAACGAGAATGGAGGTCTTCTACATCCTCGCTAGAACCTGCCTTGCATCCTTAGATTTTTCTGAGGATACCCATACTACCTGAAGTCATTCATCCTTCCCATGCTCATCATCTGCTAGCCGCAGGCCTAAGTATTGGGGACAGATGTCAAAGATAACTGATGAGGTCCCTGCCATCATAGAAGAAATACTGATTTGAATCTCTGGCCCCTCCAACTGCAAATATAATTTCTGTGAAGGAAGAATAATGGGGGGCAAAGTAACTAGTATAGTTTATCATAGTAAGTTTCCTCTCTTATGCCTGTGAGTTGCCCACTTAGCTCTAATTTGTTCATTTTCACAGCTGGGTAAATTATACCATAGAATAATAACCACTCCATCTACCCACTGGAATGCTGAAAATCGTTTGGGTTGTTTCTAGTTTCTGATGTTGCCACGGATGCTCTTGCATGCTGAAGCACATATGCATGAGTTCCTCTGAAGAATGCACCCGGAAGCGGAACTGCTGGTCTCACTCGATCATGTCAAACTATTTTCCAAGGTGGTTGTACCAACTTACACCCCCCAACTAGGAGTGTATGAGAGTTTCCATGCTCTGCATATTCACTGACATTCTGGTATTATTGCGCTTTTAATTCTTGCTGTCGTACAGGTGTACATCTCTTGTGGTTTTAAGTTGTATTACTAATTAACTTGAATTTATCTAATGGTCCTCTGAATATCCTTTATTTTTTATGTTATCTTATTTCTCCTTTTTCTAAAAATTGTGGTAGATACCTAAAACTTATCATTTTAAGCATTTAAGTGTACAATTCGGTGGCATGAAGTACATTCACATTGTCATGCAACCAACACTATCCTTTCTTATGAAATCTTTGCCTATTTTCTTTCTACTGTATTTTTTAAGTCTACAAATTTTATGTGCAGAGAGCTCAATGAATTCTGACATCTATAATGTTTAATGTTCACGATACCCAACTCTGTTAGGACTTTAGAAGGCTCTTGTGCACCCCAGTCTTAATGCCCTAAGAGTAACCACTATTCTGATTTCTGTCATGACAGCTGCGTGTGCCTGTAACTGACTCTTTAGGTAAACGCAGCCTGGCAGCACGCACTGAAGTCCGGCTCTTTCACTGAACACCGAGTCTGTGCGATTCATCCATTTTGTTTCGTATAGAAGCAGCATGTTTTATTTCACTGCTCTGTGGTATTCCATTGTATAAATTATACCAATTACGTTATCCATTCTTCAGCATTTGGGGTGTTTCCTATTTTTATCTGTTCTGAATGTACTGCTATGAATATTCTAATCCGGATCTTCTGGTGAACAAAGGTACTCGTTCCTGTCGGTTTCACATCTAGAAGCAGATCTGCTGGGCCAGCAGGGATTTGTGTATCTGGTCCTGATGCTGCCAGACAGCTTTCTGAAGCGGCTGTAGGAATTCACTCCATCCGCGACGTGTGAGCGTTTCTAGTTGCTGAACTTCTTCCCGGACACTGGGTATTGTCGGTCCTTCCAATTTAGCCATTTCGGTGGGGCCGTAGTTGTCCTTCCTCTTTTCGATTTGTACTGTTAATGTGTTCTGAATACAGTTACTCTTTTGGTTATACATGCTACAGCGATCCTATTTCATGGCTTGTCTTACCCTAAAATTAAAAGAGCTGTAATTTTAGTCAGGTCAGATTTTGCTTCTGTCTGAAGAATATCCTTCAGGTCTGCTAGGCATCAATTCTCTCAGGACGTATCTGAAAAATGTCTTAACTTCATTCTTTAAAGATATTTTTTTGCTAGGTTTCAAAATTCTAGGTAGGTCTCTGGCTTTCACTGTCACTGCTTAGAAGTCAGCAGTCAGTCTGACCACTGCTGCTTTTTAAGTAACCTGTCTTTTTGTCCCTTCTGGATGCTTTAATATTTCATCTTTGTACTTCTGCAGTTTCACTACAATAGGTCTTGGAATCAATCTCCTTTTACACATTCTGCTTGGCATCTCCCGGACTTCTGAATCTGTGGCTGTTACCTATTGGTTTTGGAAATTTGTCTTTTTCTCTTCTACTATTGCCATACATTCTTTTTCTCCTCCTTTTGATACAATGTATGCTGGATTTTCTTTTAAGATTCTGCTTTTTTTTGTATCTTCCATCTTTTTTTTGTTCTCCAGAAGGCATTCCTGGTAACTTAGTCTGACTAACCTTCTAGTTCAAGGGTTAGTCAAATATAGTCCATGGGCTAAATCCAGCCTGTTTTTGTAAATAACGCCTTATGGGAATATCATCGTACCCTTAAGGTCTAAAATATTCACTATCTGGCTCTTCACAGAAAAAGTTTGCTGATTCCTGGTCTAGTATATTACTGTTCTCTTCACCTGGGACTAATTTGATTCAAAATTTTAATTATCATATTTCTTTGAAAGTTCTATTTCGTTCTTTTTCAAAGCTATGACATTTTTTACAACTTCCTAGTCTTTACTGGTATTTTCAAGTTTGTCTTTTCTTTCCTTTAAACATGTAAAACAGCTTTTTTATAGTCTAGGAAGTCTCTGCAAATGTCTGTCTGATGTTTATTCTGGCCCTTGGTCATAGTTCCTTGTCTCCTTCTGTGACTAATTTAGCTGTGGGAGTTGACGCCTTAAAAATTATTTGAGGTGAAGGGGACTACAGTCAATAACGGTGTGAGAAGTCTGCAAAGTGACAGATGGTTTCTAGACTTCATGCGGTGGGCGCGTCATAAGATATACTAATGTTGAAGGTCTATGTTGTGCCCCTGAAGCTAAGAAAATACTTTAATTTAAAAAGAATTACTGAGGCCGAGAGTAAAGTTTCTTTCTTCAGAAAGTCAGAGCGGCTTCTGCTGGCCACCGCAGATGCCGGCTTCCAAGGATCACGCTGGGCCACATCCATGGGCCGAGGCAGGTGACTCTGGAGGCCCACCTTGTCATGGGCAGGGTCTCTCACTGTGTGTGTATCTTGGTTAGTGATTTCTGCCCCTCTGCCCTTTCGGGATATTAAAATAGGAAATTTGAATTTTCCTAGATTACTAAATGCTCGCACGGCAAAGTGGCTTCCATGCTCACTAGCTTCATGAGTTCCTGCTTTCCTTTTTAACGTGGTGTGTCTAAACACCCTGTTAGCTTATCGGTGCTTTTAACACTGTGGTTTTTGTGTTTTATCTAGCCTTTTAAGCTGTTTTCAGCAGAGAATTTGTTTTAAGTGATCTAACCTGGCCTCACCAGACACAGGAAATCAGAAGTTTCATTTTTCTTTATCAAGGACCGCTGACTAGGGCAGAGCCCACCTTCCAAGGAGAAAGGTGATAAAGAAGATCTGCTACTGAAGGTGTGTCAGACACAAAGAACACGCCTCCCAGCTCATTAGCTACTGGACAAATCCCAGCCCCACCTTCAGAAAGCCGCGCGCACTGCTGACACATCAGAGTCCCCATCCTTGGAAGGGCTCCTCATGCGGTTACTGTGGTCTAAGTGCAGTGAATGTAACCTCTCTGCGTCCCTGGCGTCCTCATCGGTCATATGAGCATGACAGTGGCACCTACAGAAGTACCGGTGCTCGCGCAAGTCCATCTGAATAAAGCACTTAAAGCCGCGCCCAGCACACAGAGAACCACCACCACACAACCTCAAACAGCGGAGGTCACCAAAAGAAGCTCCCGTGCCACACACAGTTCACCACAGGGGCCGTATATGGCTCCTGCTGCATATTCATCTTTTTGTTTAAATAACCATTTGAAAAGAGAACAACCTTAGCTCAAGGACCAAACAAATAAAAAACAGCACAAAAAAACCCCCACAACAAAACAAAAAATAAAACACAAAACCAAGGAGTAGATTTAGTCCACGGGCCATCGTTTGCCAATCCCTGGCCTAAAAGAACAGGCCGAGTGACGAGAATCAGGAGATGTGCTTCTAAAGTGCTTTGAAAGAAGGATCAAAACTGTAGTGATTCGAATCGGAGGCTGAAACTTGTGTGTCCCCAAGGTAGCCAAAGAAGGCAGAGCTTGAGAACCGCAAAGCCGTTTGCTGGGGCTGGGTGTACAACGTGAACTGATCATTTATACATAGGAATGACGCAGATGGGTTTGACACAGGTTGACATGAATAGAGGCAGACGCACACATTTACCTGGACAAAGACTGTTCCACCAGTGCTGGCTGCTTGACCGAACAAAGAACCGGTATTACTAGACCCAAAACCTATAAAATAAAAACAAAAAGTGTAAATTGGATGAGGCTTTTAACACATCAAAGTTTGTTTTTCTTATTTTTCCCAAAATGGTATTCAGATGTGCTAAGACATCCTGCAAGAAACCCAAGAATAAAATCTGCCTTCCTATCTAGGAAATAGAGAAAATTACAAGTAAATAAAGTCTTTAATTCATTGCTAACGTTTTATAATAGTTTAAATTCCAAAGTCCCAAGGACTGAATCCTGTCTCCTACCAAACCCCGGGGGGTGGGGACCAGAAAAATGGAATACTCTTAGAGCAGCTCTGTCCTAGCCTTTTGGCTGCCAAGAAGTCTTTCCAATGACCGACTAAACTTCACAGATATTTCTATTCTCCGGTTTCCTTTACTTTCAGATACTAGATTGTTTCAGGGCAGCCGATGCTTCTTCGATGTGACGTAACATGGTTGAAATGCTGGGTTGAACAGGGCCTGGGGCAACCGGGCAGAACCAGATGCTGGAACGAGAGCCCCGGACAAGGAGTCCGAGGGCGGCTGTTCCAGCCTCATTTCTGTTGGTCTAGGCCGGGGAGCTCAGGCGGGTCTCATTTCCGCAGCCAGGGCTGGGGCAGACCGCCCCGTCACCTTTCTGCGTTGACCACAGGAAAGATTTCTTAGGGGTTTCCAATTACGTCAAAGTAGTTTGATTATACTTGTGTATGAGGGAATCTCCATTTCTGACTGCAGAACATAGGACGCACAGAGGTAGCGTGAGATACCCTCCCTACTCCTTCCTTAGACTCGTGAGGCCTTTCCCTGCCCATTCTCTTGACTGATTTATCACATTCCCGTCACTCAAATCGGCCAGCTGGCCTCTTCAAAGGGCATCAGGTGCGTCTCAACTCTGTCGCCACTGTGGCCTTGTAGTCAAACTAGTGGAAGCTTAACTGACATCTGCTGAAGGAAGGAAAGAAGATTTCCCTTCTAATAAATTATGAACCGTTTTCAAATAAAGCATCACCAAAGAAATGAATCAGCAGTTACCTGGAACCCTGCCCACCAAGAAATGGATAGTCCTTGTTGTCCCCCAGAGCCTCATTGCTGAGAACCTGCCATCCATCAGATAACTATCAGCAAGCGAGACTTCGGAAAGATTTTTGAATTGTTCTATTGCTCACTTTTAGAAGTTAAAGGAGCTGTTAGAATTAGATACGCAATGGGAAGGATTACATTTTACTTTCAAAAATGGTAAAATTCAAAGACTTTTTAAAAAATTACAACATTGGAAATAAAAAAAAAACTTTTCCAGTGCCGGCATGCACCCTTCTAGCAAGCTCTCGAGATCGTGTCAGAGGAAAAACAACACACGGGCAGGGCAGCGGGCCCGGGTGAGGGGCTCTGGGCCGTAGCTGCGGCTCTGCTAGGGCACTAAATGATGTCGGCTCAGTCGTCGTGAGGCTTCACAGTGTGGGGCGTAACCACCTCTGTAGTGCCTTCCGAATCACAAATTTCTCATTTATGAGTTATTCGTTATTTGCCATGACCTTAAACTTGCAAATGTTTCAAACAAGACAGAGGAGAACGAGGTAAAAATCTTTCATAAATTCCTACCTGAAGCTTGACAAAAGCTAAACCCCGAGGATGCTGCTGTCGTGGTGGTGGCCGAGGTGCCACCAAATACGGAGCCTCCTTGCCCAAAGCCAGGACTCTGACCGAAAGCAGGGGGGCTGCTCTGGCCAAACATGCCCCCTCCTGTGTTGGCAGAAGACTGTCCGAATGAGAAGGAGCTGGAGCTGCTGGCGCTGGAAGAGGGGCCAAAGACACTGCCACACGTGGACGCGCAAGTGGAGGCCGCGGGCTGTCCGAACGCTGGCACGGAGCTGAACCCGGGCTGACTGAAGGAAAAGCCACTCGCGGGGCTGCTTGTCGACTGCCCGAAGGCCGGGGCCTGCCCAAAGGTCGTCTGGCCGAAGACCCCTGAGGCTGAGGCGCCAAAAGCAGGACTGCCAAAGCCCGAGCTGCTGACCTGTGGTGTGGCGCTTGCCGTGCTAGCTATGCTGCTTGTCTGCTGCTCAAAGAGGCCTGGTGCGCTGCTGGCTGCCATCTGCCCAAACATGGGGGTGGCAGAGGGGGCAGTGGCCGTGCTGCTGGTGAGCTGGCTGAAAGCCGAGCTAGAACTGGCGGCAGGCGGCTGCGTAAAGACAGAGGAGCCAGAGGTGACAGTCCCGAACACTGCCGTCTCTGTAGCTGGGCTCGGAGCAACGCTGGAAACAGCAGCAGAGGTGGTGGGGGGACCTGCTGTTTCCGCGGTCACAGGGACTGCACCTGGGGTCGTGGCTGCCGTGACAGCGGTCTGCCCAGGCACTGGAAGGGTGGGAGCAGGAGATGCCGGCTCTGTCTTGCCGTCAGGGACCGCGGCGGCTGCTGGCGCGGCCTCTGTGGCAGGCGCGAGGAGACCGGCACCAGACGCCACGGCGCTGGGGCTGCCGGCCACCGGCTGGACCGAAGTGGGGTCTTTGCTCACAGGGTCGGACGCCGGCAGAGGGGCCTGGGGGGGCGGGGCGGCCTGCTGCTGCCCCAGAAGCGAGGCCGTTGACGCCGAGACCTCACTGGTGCCTGGCTTCTCGGGCAAAGCTGACGACGCGGCCTCCTCTGTGCTTTTAGCAGAGGATGCAGGTGGGGTGGGCACAGATGCTGAGCTCAGGAGGCCACCAAATGACAACGTGGGGAATGACGCAGGAAGGGGAGTGGCAGTGGTGGCTGCTGGTGGGGCGCACAGTGGCACCGTACTACTCGTCGGTTGGCTTCCAAATGAAAAAGCCGTCTTGCTTCCACGAAAGGACACCCCGCCGAAGCTGACTAGCCCGGGGGTCCCCGCGCTGGTGGGGGGCAGGCTGCCAAAGACACCAGCCGAGGAGCTGCTCGTGCTGGCGCTGGTGGCTGCCGCCGCCGCCGCCGTGCTGGCAGGCACAGAGGAGGTCACGGGGGGCTCCGCTTGCTTCCCGGGCACCACAGGGCCTGTAAAATTAAAGGCCGAGGGGACGAGCGAAGGCTTAGCCGGCTGCGCACTGGGGAGGCCCGCGGTCGAAGCCTTGCTGGCTGGCTTGGTGGCATCATCCGCTTGGCCAACCCGCAGTCCTGAAAAGCTTCCCAGAGTCTCGCCAGCCGAAGAACTGGGAAAGAGCAGCTCGCCCAGCTTGGACGGCGGGGCGTCCGGCTTGCCGGATGGCGTGGCGACAGCCAGTCCAGAAGGTGCGCCGGGCCTGCCGCCCCATGGAGCCGACTCTCCGGGAGAAGCGGCGGCAGCTCCGCTGGTGCTGGTCGTCACCCCCGAGGGAGAGGAGCTTTCCGGAACGGGCTCGGGGCAGGGTCGGCCTCCCCCGCCAAAGGAGAACGCGTCGAGCTGGCTGGACTCTTTAGCAGGCGGTGTGGCCCCTGGTAAGAAGGAGAGGTTAGGGTGGCCTGGGTTTGGCCGATGACCCGTCACATCGCCACTGCCTATGGCGCTGAAGCCCCCTGCGCCCTCGGTGCGGTCGGGTATGGCTTGTTGTCTGTAGGGATGACAGAACTAACGCTTCTCCACGGGGACGTTGCTCGGCCTGAGTCATTGCACTGAGGTGAAAGGACAACTACTCTTTTTATGACACCATACTCTTTTTACGCTGGATTTAGGATGCATGAAATCAACCCATTACCCCAAAGAGACACGAAAAGGCCTCTCCCCTACGGCCTGCGTGTGCTTTCTGCAGTAATGTTCTTGGCCCGGTGCTGGCCTAGCGACCTCCTGATAGGCTGGGAACGGATCCAAAATGGAAGTTTTCCCCTTGATTTTTTAATGGGCAAATACAGTGTCAATTTAAAGACAATGATTTTTACATACAATTAAAGGTGATGCCCTAGTGTTCTCCTCAGTCAGTGGTCTGAGAGGCAGTAGGGCCACTGGTCAGGCACGTGGGCTCTAGAGTTTTACGCTCAGCCACTTGCTGGCTCTGTGACTCGGAAGTCACTTGACCTTTCTGGGCTTCAAGGTCCCCATTTGGAAAACAGAGATAATAACAGTACCTACCTCATAGAGTTGTTAGAAAGATTAAATGAAATATAGGTAAAGCACTCAAGGCAAGGCCTGGTCAAACAAGAAGTGGGCAATTAATAAGCCTAACTAAAATGTGATATTTATAAATGAAAATTAGTCTATTGCAAGTGTTTATTGTTGTTCCTTACCCCATACTGTTTTAAGAAGCCTGGCTGGCACAAACTCCTGGGAACACTGCAAAGCCCCTACTACCTGTGTATAATTTCCAGAAAGACCCCTTTGTATCCCTGGTGTTATAATGAGTTGTTTACGGTCTTGGATTGTTGCCTATTCTCAGATTAATAAAAATGTTTACAGACTTGCTATTGTATTTTATTACTCTTTTTTTTTTACAGTTTTTGACAATTATTTTGTTCCTCTCCAATCTTGTTATATCACTGAGTTGTTTTTCCTCTAGAAAGTGAGATGGGAAGGAGGTGGGTCTCAAAGGTATTCTACCACATCTAAGTGGGCAGAGGTTAAAAAAAAAAAAGTTTAAGAATCACTGTTCCAAAGAGAAGGAATCAAATTGATAACACTCTAAGGCCACACAGATCAGGTTTAGGAGGTCTGCTATGCTTTCAACTCCCTCATCTCTCTCTAGGTTTGAGGAGATCCTGTTTTTACTAAAAACTTCTACTACTTGGGCTGACACACAGAAAGCACTTAAAAAATATGTGTTAAATGAATAGCTGAAAGATGGTCATCGTGTTATTATAGAGAAAACTGGGTAATAACGTAAATGTCCAATAGGCAGCATTCCAAAATACAGAAATTATGCAGCCATAAAAAATGACTTTCACATAAGATTTTCAATAATACTGGAAAATTCACATGAGATGGTGCTAAATGAAATAAAGTGGAAGACAGAACCCTCAGAAGGAACTATAACAATTGCAGTGGTAACAGCTGAGGGTACAAGTGTGAGGCTAGGGCATGCTACTTCTTTACAAAAGCTTTCTTTTTAAAAGAAAAACAAACTTAATTACTTAAACTGAAAACTGAAAGGCACTTTAAAAAAATCCTTCCATTTCTAATTATAGAGAGAGACAGAAGTCCCTCCCAACGGTTTCTTAAATCCAGCCTATTCCCGATGCATCATAACAGCAGCAATTTATTGCAGACGCTTTAAGCGAGACTCGGCAGCAAGTAAAACGCCGTGTCTGTACAAAAAGGACCTGTACCTGTCTGAGGGGGACACAAAAGTCACGCTACGCAGTGCAGAGACTGTACCTTGTGTGGCAGTGAAATTAGAAGACGGAGTTGGTGCGAGAATCCCAAAATTAAAGCCAGACCTGGGGAGAGGAGGAAGAGAAGTTAGCAAGGAGCGAACTGCAGGCATGATGGTGCCTGTCAGTGTTACGTTTCATAATTCATTCACACCATCTGCTCTCGAGGAACTAACAATCTAGGAGAGAGGCAACAGAGCAAATGCACCTATGGGAGAAGCATTAAAGCCACCTGGAGATTTCCAAGCAGGGAAGGATGTCTGCGGGGGAGGTAAAGAGGGAGCAGCAGTTGGGAAGGCCTTGGAGGGGCAGCTGGGACTCCATGGTGGAGGTGTGGGGGTGCCTATTCCAATGAAGGGAAAGGAGACGTAGAAACCACTGGGAATGTGTACGTGGGAATGGTGGCAAGAACAGTGATGTGCCTGACAATGGGGACAAGACAAGCTGGACTGGGGGACATCTCAGAGCCCTCCAACATCAACGAGCACGTCAGGAGAGCGCCATGCTACGAGGGGTGAGGAGGGAGAGCATGAAACAGAAGCCCCCGTCGCTGCCGTTTCGACTCTGCTTAGTTCTGGGCAAGGACGGTTTGGTTCAAGAACCTTTCTGACTCCTTTTATCACCTCCTCCCTCCTCCTGTGCGTTCTCTGTACACTGTGAGTACAGTCATCACAGCCAAAGAAGAAAATTCAGCAAGAATGTGAACCAGAATAGACTATTCACTGTGGCAAAAGCTCGAATAACAAATTTAAAATGACAGTTTTAAAATATAAGGGACCGAACATATCGAATGTAATAAGTACCGTAAGGATTTAGACTTTTTTTTAACCTATCAATGCCTTCGTCAAATGGACTAAGACCATCTAAAATGATGTTAAACATTTCATCATATTAAAAAAAAACACACCTTTTTTGTCTCAATCTTGGCGAAAAATTTTATCTAATAGAGGTAAACCACTGACCCAATGATAAACTTTTTTAGCTTATTTTAAAAATAGGAAGATCATCAGTTCACAGAAGTAAAGATTAATAGTAGTGCTTTTAAAAGATACAATACTGGCACTGACCTGCTCTTTAAAACTTGTTCCAAACCCCTTTGGAAAGTATAAAATATAATGATTGACAGTAATGAAAAAATATACAATTTCCCCCTCAAATTCTCTTCTAACACCCTCTTTTAATGTGTTTGGCCTGAAGAATGCTCAAGAAACATTAACATCAGAGGAAAGAGACCGTGGCTAAGATGGTTCCAGTTACAAAAGTATAAACTGCAGAAGCTTAAGACGCTTTTCTAATGGAGCTGAATGCACAACCCTCAATGGCTAAAATCTCTGGGCAGGTTTTCGTCTCAGTCACACTGAGTCTAACTCCATCTCGGAAGGGGGCGGCCGCCTGCGCAACCTTCGCAGGTTCCGATGCGAGCACTGCCTCCGTGGTAAATTCAGCATCTTCTCTCAGAAGTTTGGTGCACTGACCTCTCATTGCAGTAAAGCCGGTCCATATGTCACGGCTAGCCCCAAATAGCGTCAGAATGAAAATCTCAGTATGGGAAAGCAGATCAAATACATAATTTGACAGATCCACCCTACCCAGAGAAAATGAGGTTTAGCCAAAAAATAAATGAGTATGTAATAACACATGCATAAACCTGAACCACAAAGGGGAAAGAGAGTCACACCAGGACATTAATCTACTGCCACTATGACCAGATGTGTTATTGCAGTGATAAGCATGCTGGGTTGGTGGACATCTTCTAAGCATATAAACGTAGCTAGTGACTGTAAGATTTGGGGAAGCTGTCTATACGGTTGCTAGCGATCTGCCACAAAATTTAAGTTCATTACTGACCCTGAAGAAGAAAATGAGAAAGGCTTGCTGAACTGCCCAGCAGCTGACGGGGTAGAAGTCACAGCTGTTTCTATCTTGGCTGCTCCTGGCCCTGAAATTACAGAAAAAAAGAAATAAGAATGTTACCAATAAGCCAGCTAAAACACTGTTGCAGTTTGTTCCTCCTGCAGCACCTCTGTGGTGTTGCACAGAGCGTGGCCCCAGGCCTGTGGGCCTCACGCACACGCCGCACCACGCCAACAGTTGAGTCCAGTGCGCGTGCTGCCTAACTCAGGATCAAGTCTCTGACCTTGCCCTCTGGGTCTGTCAGCGTTCCTTCCAAACCAAGACATGCCACACCCTCCTTTCCAGGAATGAGATCAAAATAATTCCAGTGTAGTTAGAATTCAAAGCTTTAAAAGTACTTTTATAATTATTAAAAATACATACCAAAGGGAAAAAAAAACTCCAAAGAGTTACATTAACTAAATATCTCTTAGTAACTTCATAGCTATTTACTTTCTCCCTACATTTCCATATTTTCTATAGATTTTTTTTCTTTTGGTATTTACCGATTGTAGTTTCTTTCTTTCTTTTTTTTTTTTAAATTATGGAGGTAATACATGATGGCTGTAATATAGAGAAGTGTAGAAAGTTAGAAGCGTAATTCATCATCATCCCCACATTCAACCTCACTGTAACTGATTATTAACAGCTTGGAATATTATCTTCAACCTTTCCCTTACTGCTCTACTTTTAAAGGAGGGTGGGGAATGAGAAAACTACATTTAGAAAAGCCTAAACCAAACCAAACAATAAAAAAAAAGGTACCTTCTTTTTAAGTGAGTATGGGGTAAATATTAGTATAATTATTTTTAAAACTACTGTTTTATACAATGTGGTATATACAAAGATATTCCATGCAGTATTGCTTATAACCTTGAAAAATCAGAAACAATCCAAACTGTCAGCAGAGTGTTGGTGAAACTTAACAGAGTACAAGTGTAAAAGGAAGTCCTAGACTTCCATTAAAATGAGGGAGAGTGAACTAGAGCCGGGAAGATGAACAGGTGAGTTATTTTAAGAGGGGGAAGGAGAAAGAGGTTCTAAGTCAATAGATACAGATTATGCCTATTTTTGTTTAAAAAACAACACTGAAATAACCTCAAGAGATAATATCAAATTGTTGAGGGTCATTGTCTCTGGAATTTGGGACTTATTGGGCAGCTTCTACTTTCTACGTTACCTATCTTGACACCAAGACTTTTTTGTGAACCTGTAATAGTTTTATAAGCAGTAAAGCAATAAAGGTATTTTCATTATTAATTAATAAGAGAACTATTCTACACAGGTTTCAGATAGACTTTTATTTTTTTAAAGAAATTTTTGGCAAATTTTTAAGTAGTATTTCTCAGGGAAAATTTCCGACATCCCTAAAATGTCTTTTTCTTTCAGTTACAGCAAGTGAATACAGAAGTAAACATCCAGCAATAAAAGAGATATTTCATAATCACTGATGAACAAGGAATCTCAAAAACTTCTTTATAAGTCATGCTAATAGCATAAGAAACACATGAAGCAAAGTCCCTTAGATTTCCTTGCCTCTTCGCTTTAGAAATGACAAAAATTCTCCAATGAAGTCCATGAAGGAAAATAGGATATAGGCGCCTTCAAAAATTTTTTTCTAAAATATTGACCAGAACAACGGAAACTAATACAACACTGTACACCAACTGTAACTGAAAAATTTAAAAAAAGAATAAAATATTAGCCATAAATGGAAACAAATTTCTTAATTTGAATCTTAAATGATTCCAAAGTGACAATCCCACTAAAATTTCGCTTCTAACATCAAGCTTTCTATCCTCGTCAAGAGCTATATACCTCCTTCTCAAGTGAGGCTTACATGATTAACACCTGCACTTCTGCTTTAATCCGAATTCTAGTATACAACTTTGGCTAACACATACTGTTTTTCTTCTGTGGATAAGGAATATTTAGTGAAGATAAACCCAACTTCCAATGAGAAAGCCAGATGATTGTAGGACTGAGGAGAGGTTATGGAAAGTGGGCTGCCAGTATATGAAGTTTCAGCATCTCTAACAGAATTAGCTTGAAGAACCCCCTTGAAAACATCAATCGAAATAAAAGCTGGAGTCCAGAGTGGGGTGAAAACGCAGGACTGCAGACGGCCCAAGGTCCCTGAAGCAGAAAGTAACAATGCCAAATAAAGTGGGCTTACAAGGAAGGAGCCAATGAAAGGGATGCTGAGGAAGACCCCAGAGCAGAGTTAGGTTATACATAAAAGCATGCTTCTGCCTTAAGCTGGCTTGGGCAAAGCGAGTGCCTCGTCAAAGCAATTACGGGGACTGTAAAAACTAATTTTAGTTAATTACTATGCATGAATAAGGGCTGAAAGTACGTGAAGCCATAAAAATCTTTTAATATTGACATTATATCTACTTTGAAATCTTATGTTGTAACAGATCGTTTTACTTTTTGTATTTGATCGGCTTTTGAATTGTCATTGTGAAGCAAGAGAATTTTTCATCCCTTTTAGTAGAAGAAATAAGAGAGTTCAGTGTCTGATTTGCTCCTCTCCAAAGGATCATCCAGTGAGGCAGGTGAAGACGAAACCCCACTGTTCCTTTTTAGGAAAAACATTTAAGGGAAAGTTTTCGCCTATTGCTCTCAAATTTCAGAAGTCTACAGAGCTGTTGAAGGGCTAATTTCAGGGCGATTCTTCCATGAACTGAGGCCTTTTGAATATCTCCTTATTTGACTTCCTATGTGGACTAGGTGGACCGGGGCTAGAACAATAAACTCTATTGTGGAGTGTTCCTTTCACCCTTATTTTCCTTAAAACACAAATGCAAACTTACCTGAAGCTTTATCACTGGATGACAACTGACCAGAGGCTGATGTGGGCCCAGGCAGCTTTAGGGAATTTATCAGCGACCCCTGTAATGGAACGCAAGCAAAACGTTTATGTGAAACCACTAACTATCCTTTGGAACAAAAGAACATATAAAATGATAACACAGTTTATAATAACTAAGATAATGTTCAGTGAAATTAAACAAGAACCCAAATACCCCATACAAATATAAGGTATTAGAACTACGACCCAAGATTATCAGATGCAGAACGTCAAATGGCCTATGAAGAGAATATCAGGCCCTGACCGAACCACGAAGGTCAAGACTGGTATAAACTGTGGGAAAACGCTCATAGGTCTCTGTCGGACTTACAGTTCATTTAAAGCAAAGTGAGGACCTACAATAGGATTGTCTTAGTTACAAAGACAGTTACCACGTGACTGTTAACAAAGTGAAAATCAGTAAGTTACCTGCTTAGCTTGATTATTAGCGGCCACTGGCGTCAACACTGGGTGAGGTGCTTTGGCTGCAGAGTATGACACCGAAGAACTGAAAAACATAAAGCAGGAACTCAAGAGAGAGGCGTGGCTGCGTGAAAATCACGTTCATCCTTGAGCCAACCTTCTATCCAATAAATAACACCAGTTTGGGTCAGAATATAGATGTCTGGGACCCTAACCAAAGTCATTTGATGTTTCTCAGAGTGAAGAATCAATTCTTTAAATGAAATTTGGGTCTTTAACATAAAAGTCAAAGCGGTAACCTTAACACTTATTTTCTTCTTGCAATCCTAAAAAAAATTGTAAGTAGTCAGAAGTAAGAATTTTTCTTATCTGAAGAGTAAGCCCTCTCATCTGTCCCCTTCTTCGCCCCCCAGTTCCTGACCACATGGAGATTGCTGATTCTCTTTTCCAAGACGGAGAATATGTTCAACAGGATCTACGGGCTGCGGAGGGTCTGCCGCCACACACGCCTTGGCACTCAAGAGACTCAAACGCACACTGCTCCACTTCTGCACCTTCGCTACAGTAGGAAAAGTGCATCCACTATTTGTAGGAGGACCTCTCGCCACCGTCTGTTAACCCTGAACGTGGACTGCGAAACACTTATTTCAGGAATTACTTAAGTGTTAATAAGTGAGGGGAAAAAAATCACCCGTTTAACGCCATCGCAGCCGAAAGCTCTATTTGTGGCCCTCGGGAGCAATTTTTTCAGTCGATTTGTCTGTCTTCAGTCCCGAGCTACTCTGATGGCATGTACAGCAGTAGCGGCTACAGGACCTAATTTTATTTTTCACAACCCTCCCTACAGTTAGGAGGATTAATATTTTTCCATCAAAAAATGAACTTGGGAGAAGAAAAACAAAAATAAGCCTGTGCCTCATAGAAAAAAATCAACAGCAATCTTACAAGCACCTCTAGATTCTCTGTGGGAATAACAGAGGAACCTTCCCAAACAAACATTAGCTTGAGAGAGAAAAAAAATACAGTTATTTTCAACGAAACAAAACTGCCTTGGTTTTTTACTGATTATAGAAAGAGCTGTAAATATGTGTCTCTCTGAAGAAACACATCCCTGCTCTTCTGAGATATTCTCCTGAGCAGGTAGGAACCAAGGCACAGCGCTCCCCCTCCCCTGTGCTGAGTCTCCCACAGAGAAAAGGAATGTGTAAGTGAGATGTGGGGACTGAGAAATCCCTGGGCAGACACAGCAGACTCGAGCAGAGAGATGGTTTGAGCTCAAGAGAATCACAAGGGAAATGAAAATCTTCCATGCTTTCTCAAAGGAAAGCAAAAAAGAAACTAGAAATAAAAACAAAAGCAGCAAGTTACCCAATTCTGGAACAGTTTTTTCCCCCAAAATTTAGTTATGACATGATGGTAACTTAAATCATACACGAAATGGACTGAGTAGGATTATTGTTCTATTGTGATAACACCATAAATCTCTTGGGTATCCTAAATTCCCAAACATACAAAATTAGGATTCACAGTACCTACACCCTGGGTCACATGACAACCCTGCAGAGAAATGCTGTTCAGCGCATTCAGCTAACAAACCAACTGACTGAATCAGATCCACCAAGACCCAAGAGCAAACAGAAAAGAACAGTGCACTACCAAAAAAAAACACATTCAAAGATTTGTGCACAATCACGAACTAAAACAAAGGAAATCAACAGGCAGAAATGCTCAAAATGGAAAAGCCAAATTCAGAATTATCATCTTTTGCACAATTGTATTCTACTCTAGTAATACCAACCTGAAAGAGATCAGAAATTCATCTGAAATGCTCTAATCTGCAACTGCAAAAAAAAATCGAGCTTTGTATTGACACGTATTTATTGAGTCTACAAATGACACTGATGTGACTGGCAACACTAGAGCAATGCTTTGGAAATGACTAATGGCGTCATACAGGTCACTGAGAGTAATGAAATCAGGTTTTTGGAGAAAAACAATTCCAACAGAATCTACACAAAGAAAGCTGGTCTGGCTACAATAATACAGGAGGAAGTAGATTTCGGAGCAATTAATCTTACAAGATATAAAGACGTTCATTTTGTAATGATAACTGGTCGTCTCATCAATAGACTGTAACGATCCTACACGTTTATGCAACTAATAACAGAACTTTGATGTGAAGCAAAATCTTATAGAACTGCAAGGAAAATACGCAAAGTCACTATAGTTGAACATATCAATACCACTCTCCAAGAACTGATGGAACAAGTAGACAATATCCTTAAGAACAGAGACTTGAACAATACCATCAACCATCTTAGCTTAACTGACATTTATAGAACACTCCAACCAATAAAAATAGAAAAACATGTTCTTCTGAAGTACACACAGGACATTTACTAAGATGACTGATGTTTTAGGTCAGGGGACAGCAAACTATAGACCAAGGGCCAGCTGCCTGTCTTTGGTAAAGAAAGTTTTATTGTAACACAGTGATGCCTATTCATTTACACATCGTCTATGGCTGCATTCAGGCTACAAGGACAGAGCAGAACAGCTGAGACAGAGACCATGTGTTCTGCAAGTCTAAAATATTTCTATGGCCCTTTGAGAAAAACCTTGCTGATCCCAGTTCTGGGCAGTAAAAGAAGTTTCAACAAATCTAAAGGATTCAAGCCATACAAAAGCATGTTCTCGGACCACAATGGAATTACATTAAAAATAAATAACAAAAACATATCTAGAATATGTCCAATTACTTAGAAACTAAACAATACACTTTTAAATAACCCATAGGTATAAGAAAAAAAAAAAGGATAAATTCAAAAGTATTTTGAACTGAATGAAAATGTAATATATTCGAAATTTGTGCAATATAGCCAAAGCAGGTCTTAGAGGGAAATTTATAGCACCAAATCCTGTAATTAAAAAAGAATAACCTCAAATCAATGACCTCAGCTTCCACCCTAAGAAACTAGAAAAAGAAGAGTAAATAAAACCCAAAGCAAAGAGAATAATAAAAATCAAATAAAAAATAATAGGAAATAAACAATGAAATCACAAGCTAGTCCTTTGGGATCAATAAATTTGATAAACTTCTATCTAGACTGATCAGGTAAAAAACCCCACAAATTACCACTAACAGGCAAAGAGAAGTTAAATTATTATAAATTCTACACATATTAAGAGGATAATAATCGGTGATTATTATGAAAAACTTCATGCCAATAAATTTGACAATTCAGATGAAATGAACAAATTTCTTGAAAGACAAAAACTACCAAAGTTCACTCAAGAAGTAGATGAAGCTGAATAGTCCGAGATCTGTTAAGGAAAAGGAAAATTCCATGCCAAGTTCACTTCACAAGGGGATTCTACTAAATATTTATGAATGAAATAATAACAAACCTACAAAAATCTTGTAGGATATTGAAGAAGAGGGACACTTCCCAACTCATTCTCTAAGGCCAGCATTATTCTAATACCAAAACTAAACAAAGACATTACAAGAAAACCTATAGACCAATATCTCTCATTAAGACAGAGGAAAAAATTTAATTATTCAACCATCTATAAAAAAGGCAATGCATCATTACCAAAGATTGGTTTAACATTTAAAAGCCAATCAATGTGACAAGAATATCAAGACAATTCAACGGGGGAAAAAAATTTTTTTTCAACAAATGATGCTAGAATGACGATATTCACATGTGAAAGAATGAAGTTGGATCACAACATCACATTATTTACAAAAATCTACTCAAAATGTATCAAAAACCTAAATGTAAGAGTTAAAACTATAAAACTTAGAAGAAGAAAATATAGGGGTAAATCTTTATGACCCTGGATTAGGCAATGGTTTCTTAAATAGGACACCTAAACTGCAAGCAACAAAAGAAAAAAATAAACAATTTCACCAAATTTAAAAACTGTTGTTTCAAAGGACGCTATCAAGAAAATATGAAACCACCCAAAGAATGGAAGAAAATATCTGCAAATCATATATCTGATAAAGGACTTGACTCTAGAGTATAAAAGAATTTTACACCTCAACAATTAAGACAAATAACCCAATTTAAAAAATGGGCAAAGGATCTACATAAACATTTCTCCAAAGAAGATACAAATGGCCAATGAGCACACAAACATCCGCCCAACATCATTAGGCATTAGGGAAATACACATCAGAACCACGAGATACCACTTAGCACCCACTAGGATGGCTAGAATCAAATGCTGGTGAGGATGTGGAAAAACTGGAACCCTCATACATTGCTCTTTGGAACATAAAACAGTACAGCCTCTTTGGAAAACAGTTGAATTATTTTTGTCTCAAAAGCTAAAGAGAATTACCACATAATCTAGCAATTCTACTCCTAAAACTACACAAAATAATGAAGCAGAGACTCAAGCAGATACCTGTACACCAATGTTCGCTGTACTAGACAAGGGCAGAAACATCCAGATGTCCATCAACAGATGAACGGATTAGTAAAATGGGGTTTACGCAAACAATGGAACGTCGTTCGGCCATGAAAGGAATGAAATTCTGACACACGCTGTGACATGGATGAATCTTGAAAATTCAAGTGAAATAAGCCAGACACGGAAGGACGAATAGTGCATGATTCCAACTTATATGACATCCCTGGAATGGTCATATCCTCAGAGGCACAGAGTAGAATAGAAGTTACCAGGGGCTCGAGAGAAGGGAAGGTACACAGTTCCTGTTTAATGGCTGTGGTTTCTGTTTGGGATAACGAGAGTTCTGAAAATAAACAGTGATGAGGGTTATGCAACACTGTTAACTGTCCTTGATGTCACTGAATTGTATACTTAAAAATGGTTAAAATGGTAAGTTCTGTTACATGTATATTTTACCCCAACAAAAAAAGAAAGTCCTAACTGTTCTGTTTCTACCATCCCCACCCCAGCCCTTCTGATCTATTCTCAGGAAAAGAACAGAAGCTTCCAGCTAAAACCGTTAAGTTGTAAACAATTACTTGCATTTATCAAAGCTCATAAAAATTTTACACTCAAAATGTTGAATTTTACTGTATGTAAATTATGCCTCAATTTGAAATAATTGCTAAAGTTAAAAAACAAAACAAAACATAAACCAAATCAGATCACTCAACTACTCGAAAAAACACCCAGTGGTGAGCTGGGTCCTGGCCGAGGCTCACGTGACATAATGTGCCGCGACCTGTCACCGCCCCGCCACGCTGGCCTCATTGCCAGGGCGCAGCCTCTCGCTCCAGCCACCTGCCAGACGCGCTCCCACTATGGGCCCTGTGCTCGGAGCCTTTTTCCTCAGGGTATCTACGAGACCTGCTCTCTGGCCTTTTGGTCTTTATTCAAATGCCAAGTGTCAAAAGCCACCGAAAGGCAGAATATTATCCAAGACAGGAAAACCCAGCTTAATGGTGAAAGAAAGATGGTCTGGTATTTCTGAGATACGTTAGCCACCCACCATGTATGCAAAGCACCTTCCTTGGCCACTCTATTTAAAATCGCAGCTCACGCCCAGGTGCCAACCCCTAATCCCTTCCCGGCTTTAATTTTCTCCACTGTGCCTACCACCATCTAAAATACTATACATTTCACTCATTTATTTTACTTATCATTTTCTCTCTGCGACTAGGGTAGGGTTGGACTTAGGTTTTTTTGTTTTGTTTTGTTGACTGTTTTATCCCTAGAACCTTGTGTGGGATATAGAAAACGCTCATTATTTGTTAAACGATGAATAAATGAACGCCAAAATTCTGGGAAGGAATGATGCGTCTGCTGCGTTTGGTAAAAACAAACCAGCCCCAAATCCCACCTCATGCGCCCTACTTTCTTTACACCCCACTTCCTGCCCGGGATCTACCCACACTGGCCTTCTTTTGACCTCGCCGCGGCCGTGCTCCGCCTTTCACACACTCTGTACCCTGAACGCTCCTCTCGGCTCTCGGCCCGGCCGCTTCTGGCCACTGTCCAGTTGAAACCACTTTTCCTCACCAAGTTCCTTGTCACCCGGGCTCACTCAGATGCCTCGGCACGTGCTGTACTTCCCCTTCACCGAGCTTACCGCCCTGCAGTTAAATAACTGTGTAACTGGCAGTTTGGTGGCTGTCTTCTTGCTGAAATCTAAGAGCCTTAAAAGTAGGGACTTGGGATGTCCCACTATTGCGTCCTCAGTACCTAGGGCAGATGGTGCTCACAGCTGATGTCCTGTAAGACTCTGCTGAATCAAGTGGCTGAGCACCGAGGAGTCGGAATAGCTGCGGGTGTGCTCCAGATAAACTCCCTTCCCTATCTCAGGATGGTCCTGATGCAGGGAAGGGGCGTGAGGACCGCACACGCCGACAAGCTGTGCTCAGGGCCCGCGTGGTGTGCTGCTGGACTGGGCGAAGCCCACGGAACCAAGGGAGTCCTCCGGGGATGACTGTTCACCCATGCCGTGAAAGGAAAATAGGAAAACAGCCTTCAAATCACACCCTACGCAAAATAAACTCAGCCATTCATTCCCCACAGCCAGGCCGCTGGGGACCGAGAGAACGAAGACTGAGCTCGCTCGCTCGCCCTGCACGCTGCGAACGCGCACCACGAAGGAGAACAGGGAAACCAAGTCTTCAAACTGCAATTCACAGAAACTAAACATCACGTACAAAGTAAATTCCTCGAACAGTCAAGGTTTTGTGTCTCCTACTCTGTCTCTGAGAGGAGACTGAGCTCTGACTACGGAGCGTTATTCCTTCTCTAACCAACCTTCCTTTTGTCTCTAACTGGCGTGCACTTGAACTCTTCCCTGTGGGCCGTCGAGGACTCTCCTCTCTCTCGGTGCAGGACCTGAGTCCCTAACTCGGGGGGATTCGCCCTGTCCTGCATCAGGCAGTCAATGAATATAATGGATGAAGCCAATGAATGTAAGACATAACAAGGGTGGCACTACATAAGCTCATCTTATAATAATTATTCTATAAGATACTACCCAGAAAAAGTTCAATGCAAAATTAAATACAATACACTTAGGAAACTATTGCTTAACAGAATCTGAAAGTAATTTTATAGCAAATGTATTTCCCTCTGAAGCCATCTTATTTCTATTTATCAATTATGCTTAGAGTTTACCTATTATTTAATAAAAGATTAAAAAGAAACTAGGTGCCAGGCACCATGCTGGCACACAGTTAAATAACTGTATCAAGTCCAACTCTGTGGGGAAAGAAAGAGAATATGTCATCGAGATTCCTTTTAACTTTTGCATCTATTTCTCTTAAGTCAAAGAAAAAGGGCAAACTCAGAACTGCTCCTCTAACGAAGCCCTTGTCAAAGATCAGCGCAGACGAGCCGTTTGAGGCAAATAAAGGCTGAGAAAGGTAAAGTGAAATCACTAAGAGATGCTTCTCACACATGATGAGTGGCAAAAACAGCTTAGAAAGACCAGACCATATTTCTTTCACCATTAAGCTGGATTTTGCTCTTATGTGCCACTCTGCCTTTCAGTGGCTTTTCTTTGCCTTCCCTACGGTAGGAATCTAGCTACAATTCCTGAACTCTAATACATAGCTCTTTCTCTTGAGAAGTTTGCAATAACCACAAATGCCATCTTGGTCTAAACAGCATACCAAAGCTTCAAGGTCACTACAAGGTATGAATGTGGGTAGGCTTGTTTTGGCTGTTGGTATGGTCCTGAGATAACTGAGAAATTCCTGGAATAGGCAGTGTTGATAAACGGACCAATGTAGAAAAAAAGAGAAGGCCAGTGGCCTAGTGAGGCAGGGCCATTGCCTCCTGATAAAGCCAACACAGAATGGGGAGCAGACGGCGGGTGGTGGACGGAGGGGCAGAGAGCGGGCACAGTATGGAAAACACACAGGGTGCACAGCTGCTCTTCTTGCTACTGGACACCAGACACTAATCCCCTGGATGACACTGGTCTCCTGATCCCTACATACGACCTGAGGAAATGTCCCTGTGCCACTGGGGAGGCTGGGCTGGACTAAGAGATCATGGCTACGAAATACACAGAGCAACAGGGCAGGCATGTCCTATGAACGGTGCTCCCGCAACTGTGGCGGGAGCCAGTGCCTTGAA
Organism: Eidolon dupreanum; assembly: GCA_028627145.1. NCBI lineage: Eukaryota > Metazoa > Chordata > Mammalia > Chiroptera > Pteropodidae > Eidolon > Eidolon dupreanum. The sequence goes on along the minus strand of CM053509.1, from coordinate 159,104,469 downwards.
TTCTAAACAGATTCAGACTAAAGAAAAGTAAGCTTCGGCGGCAACGATGCAGCCCTTGAACGTGGCACAGAAGAGAAGCTGGACATCTCCAAACAGCGCTGCTGCCTTTCGAAATACTCCCCTCCCCCCTCTACAAAGGGCAAAAGAAACTGGAAAGAATGGAAATACCCAGAGAGAGGAAATGAGAGAGGAGACTGTCAATTTCGAGATCCCCACTGACTTTTCACGATCAATAATTCGTATTAGAACTGAAGCATCAACTCTGGAACCCCAAGAGCATTTCAAAGAAAAATATCAAGCCCTGCACCTGACTAAGCAACCCTAGAGAGTACCGCACGTAGAGTAATTCATGGCACACAGCATGCTGAGCATACGTCACCAACACAGATTTTAAAGGTTTATGAGGCAACTGTCACTGTGGGACGTTGAAGGGGACAGTCCCCTGAAAATCCAATTGTGTATCCGAGATTAGCTGTCCACCCCTTACAACCTAAGTCTCCGCAGGAAAAATGGTAACTCTGTGACAGCGGCACCGCTGCTCCCTGCAGGCAGTGTGTCACTATTACAGAACAGTTCATCAGCTCAAACACGCTGCAAAGGTGTGACGTACCCCATCGCTGCAGAGGTGGGTGAAGGATTATTCTTCAGTTCTTGCACATTTACGACTTGAGGGACATTCTTCAAAGTTGATTCAGTCAAAGTACTTATAGCTATTTAAATAGAGAACAGAGAGGCATTTTTAACTGCAGCGAAGGATCAAAAGTCTAGCTACGAAAAATGACTAACCAGGCCACGAACTGAAGCAGAATACAATCTCATTACACACAGGAAGCCTCCTCCAGGCGGTTCTGCAGCACCGCTCAGTGCAACACCGGCCTCCCCCGTTCATAAAGGTCAGGAGATGAGGCGTGGTGCAATCTAATCAAACGCCTTGGTCTAGGGAAGAATTCCCTGGGCAGAGTTTATTTTACAGAGCAGAGCTGAGATCCTGCCACATTGTTGGCTCATCCTGGAAAAGGGCAGGAAGAGCTGGAAGATAAGCAGTATTCAGACTACAAATTTCTGCCATCGATCCATGCATTCATTCAACCATCTTTTCACACGAACTTACTATTGCCAGACTCTGTTAGGTGCTGGGAATACAAAAATGTGTACAGTTTCTTCTCTAAAGGAGCTCACGGCTTAGTGAGGCACAAAATGTGGGAAATGGAGCTTGGACAAGAACAGGGGACGAGGTTGTGAGGCCTGAAGTAAGGAATGGCAACAGGCTGATGTGACACCTACTTATCCATCTTAGATCTGCCAGCTTTCACCTCTCTTTTTCTGTGTTTAAATTTAATTTAAAAGCGTCTTCCAAGACTTACCGATATTTTATATCAACTATTAATTAACAAGGCCTGAGTTAGCCCTTGGGGCTCTTCTAGCTCCACATTCGGCAGAGCTGAGAGCCGCGGCCAGGGCAGAATGGAGATCTACGGCCGCTTGCTTTTAGTCCCTCCACCCGAGAAGCGACCGGGTATCCTGCCTACGACTGCACATATTTCACCTTTCACAGTCAAAGGTGCCTACATCTTCGAAATTTTTGCTTCCAAAATGATAACAGAGATCGTACCACCTCCTGCGGGGAGTGGACAAATCCTAAATCCTGGCAGATTTTAAGTTTATAAATAATCAACTCTATCAGCTTTGATTTTGGGCCTGTTCAGCACAATGCCAAGATTCTGCTTGGCCCAAGTAATACTTACACCTTTGTAAGTATTTTTTCTATTTCTATTCTTTCAAATGACTCAGTTACTTTGACACGCTACCTTGTTTAAGCTTTAATGTCTATTTTGGATGCCTTGATAATAGTTTTAACATGTGAACTTTTCTTACAAATCTTTTATTATTATGTATTGGTATTTTTTTTTTGTTTCATGATCTTGTAATGCACTGGTATAAACAAAATAAATAGATAAATAAATAAAGAGTGAGAGGATAGTCAGGTACCTTTTTTAAATGAAAGGCTTTGTTACTTTAACCATAAAGCTTAAACAACATTACATCAGCTCTAAAAACTACTCTTGAAGTATACAAACGCAACTTCATGAACATATTGTTTATCTTAGTTGTAATGTCCTTCTATTTTTTTCTTTGAAAACTATCATGTAAGGTAAAATGTAAATCGCTGCCAAATGTAGTAATGATGGCTGTAATAAAAGTGACCCAGGATATGCAAAAGAGATAAAAAAGAAACTTTAAAGATTTTTTGGGAAGCATTCCTGGTCTCCATCCACTAGATACCACCAATGAGGTCAACTGCTGGGGGTGGGGCGGGGCTAAACGGCCTCTTATTGAGAACCGCCGGCTGGCACAACGTGGTCACCAGTGATAACTGAGGTCCTGGGGCCAAAGCCGCCCGCCACTGACATAATGCGAGTCCTCACTATTCCATCTGTAAAGGCCACGTCTGCCATCTATGAAGAAGCTGTGCCGCAACAGAAAGGGGCCAGGGTGGGCGTCTGGGCTTTGCTACCCACCGGTTGGGTCACCTTCCCCTCTCTGAACCTCGTATTACTCAAATGCAAAATGGGCATGCTAACGGCCCGCCTCACAGGTGGTTGAGGTCCTTAAGATATCGTGAGATAATGTGAATATCAGGAGATCTAATAGCAAAGATGAATCTGGGACTTCAAGCAGAGATTAATCAAAAGTTGAGATGAACAATTTCATCAAAAAAACCAGGATTCCTACTTATCTGAATGTGGCAGGTCTAACACGTCCCCTTAAAAGGAAAAAGTTCCAGATCTGACCTCTGCGACATCAGTCTTCTCTTTGGAAGGGCAGCGACGAGAACCAGGTGTGTCCTGGCACCTGCTACCCTGGCCTGGGACACAGACAGCTCAAAATCTGCCTCGCACAGGCATGGGGCTCCGGTCCCTACCTGGCGCCTGACTGGCCATCTGCCGTCTCAGCGCTGCAGCAGCGGCTGCCTGGGGGGCGGAGATGGCATGGGAAGGGCCAGGGGCGCCGTGCTTCACGGTTTTTGTTGCGAGCATTGTGCTATCGGCCCCCTGAGGAATTTTGCCAGCAGACGTAGACCCTGAAGGAACAAGAAAAATTAAATAAGCAGTGAGGAAAGAAGAAAACACGTAAGTTAAAACAGCAGATTCTTCATGTTAGGGGAACTGTGATGATTACAAATCCTGAAGCATCAATGCAGCAAAGTACCAGTAAACTTGATGGGCTGGCACCTCTATCTTTCAAAGATGCCACGTGCAGCTTGCCTCTCTCCTCTATCAGCTGGAGCACCTCATGTGATCATTTTCCCTGCTTCTGAGCAAGATGGAACCTTTATGCCAACAGCACCAACTCCTCTCGGCAACCCTCTGCCCCAGTACCTCACTCATGTTTGCTCTCTGTCGGGAGTCGCTTCAATGCAAAGCCCTGACACTCTGAACTGAGGGTGACAGCACAGCGCAGGCCGCGTCGGTGAGCCAGCACCGACAAAGGGCACCGCGGCTGGCGAGTTCTGCGGCGGAAGATGGCTACGAGCAACGGCTGACACGAGTGAGGATGTGACAGGCGTGCGTGGGGACGCTATTTTCTACTGAGGCAAACAGCCTCCTCCTCTCACTCCTGAAGGAAGACCCGTTTAAAATGACGCTAGCTGGACCCGACAGTGAAGTGCGACAGTGGGAACCTTCAGAGTCTCTTCTTCCTCATGATGTCCCACCAACTGCTTTCCAGGGGAACACACCTTTTGAATTAGTCTTCTAACTTCTAGAATCTTAGCAGAAATGGGCTGGAATCAATGACTTTTTGGTGTGATAGTATAAAACCCGGTTACCGTTCCTTCATGAGCCAGAAACCTCACAGGGGAAAAAGGTCATTTCCGGTCTCACTGCTCCTCACCTGAAGTTCCCATCACACCAGGCGGACCGGGAACGAGGTGGGATTTAGCAAAAGGAGCCGCCGCCTGGGGCAAGAGGCCGGGCTGGATGGAAGGGGTGCGAACCACGGGGGCGTGCCGAGGCGCCGGGACCACCGCGTCGTCATCTTTACAGGGCGCCCGTGCGTCTTCACTCTCCAGAGACTGCGAGATGGACGACGTTGAGCTGGCCTCATCCAGGTCTTCGTAATACCTCTGGGACAGGAAGGCTGACCGAGACAGGCTGGCTGCGAAGCCCACGACAAACACGAGTTAGATACCTCGAGGCAAGTCTGAAAGCTACGTAACTTTCACTATCGATAAAGAAACATCCAATTCGTAAAATGACTTAATGATTATTTATTTTACATGGAAGCGGCTGCTGCCAAGCGGGAACAAAGATGGTTTGGGATCTCTTCTTAATGGGGCTCTGAAATACCAAGCTGTGCTGGACAACGACGTTTTGATTGTGGAACGAAAATGTGCGACGTGTGAGACAGACGAATGCTGGTGTAAAGCAGGGGACTGTGAGCCCTCACCAACCATTCTCGCGGGCAGGACAATGACATGTCAGAAAAGTAACGGATGACCTTCCTCAGCTCAGTGAACAGTCAGCCAGTCACAATGTCGCTGTCACTTTCCAACAACAAATTTAAATTTCTAAGAGGAGGCCTGATGCAAACTAGAAAAAAAAGGTCCTCGGTCCCGCATTAAACATTTCCAGACAAATCTAATGATTCTTTTAAATAAGAATTAGATTTAAGATAAAAAATCCCTGAAATCCAGACCTCTCTGTTTTTTTCTTCTTTAAACTATGAAGTAACGCTTTATGCCATTTTATGCCATTTTACTTTCTACCATGAATTTAGAAATGCACGTTACTGCCTGTGTCTACTGGGGAAAAAAACATAACAACGATCCTAGCCCTTTATCCTCCTCAAGTTACTTAAAACAGCACTGCTAATATTTACTGACTTGTTTGCCCTATAGACAGACACATCACTCTCTAAGATTTTATTTGTCACAATTAAATGTGACATAAGCAAATGAAACTGAAAACCAATACTATGTGCCAGGGCTGCGCCATTCAATTTGGTAGCCGTTAGCCATCTGCAGCTATTTAAGTTAAAAATAATTCAAAGTAAATAAATGAAACTTTAAATCCTTAGTGATACTGGGCACATTTCAAGAGCTCAATAGCCATGTGTGGCTATTATGCTGAATAGCACAGATATAAAACACTTCTATCATCACAGAAAATTCTACTGGACAGCACTGGACCAGAGAACTTGGACACAAATAAGTATGTGGCAGGCTCACTTAGAAATTCCATCCCTAACCACCAGCACCAGCAGCAAAACTGCAGTTAATGCTGATGAGAACTTGCTTCATGGCGGGTGTTGCACAGAGCGTATTTACACATCCCATTCGATCCTCGCAATCCCCCTGTAAGTCAGAAACTGCTGTCATCTGACTTCATGAGCAATGCTTAGAAAGGTTAAGTAACTCATGCAGTTGGTAAGTGGCAGGGCCAGAATTCAAACCTCGTGCCTCTGACCCGATGGACCACATTCCTAACGACTGTTATGCAAGACTGAACCCTGTGTGAGGCACCACTCTGACCCCAGGCTCTTTGCTCCCTGGTGCCACACCACTGGCTCTGTTGTTAGATGGTTGCATTAGATGCTAAAAGGGATTCTGCGGACATAATTTAGGTTATTAATCGGGTGACCTTAAAACAGAGAGGTCAGCCTGGATTATCCGGGGGGGGGGGCGGTCCAATGTAAAATCTCAGGAGCCCTTCCAGGCAGAGAAAAGACACGAACAGGAAGTCAAATGTGGCAGAAGGGGATGGCAGAGATCTGGAGCTCCAAGGTTCAAGGTGCTGTCGTGGGCATGTGGATAAAGGGGGCTGGAGCACACGCCAAGGCATCAAGGACCTCAGCCCTGCAGCTGCACGGACCGGAACCCTGCCGACACGGCCAACGAGCTTAGAAGAGGAATCTTCCCCAAAGCCTTCCGGAGAGAGCTCAGCCAACCAACACCCTGACTTCATTTGGCCTGTGAACTCCGAGTGGAGGGCCCAGGCGAACCACTGTGCACCTGAACTTCTGACCCATTCAACTGTGGTATCATAAATGAGCAGTGTTCTAAGCCACTACCTTCATGATCATTTGTTATGGCGTCCACGGAAAACAAATATAAACCCCACATTCTCTTGGGGCCACAATGCCCTCAATAATTTCTCTAAAATTCTAGTTCCTAAGAGTCAGGATCAAAAGAGGACGGAGACAACACCTCAGAGAATTGAACAGAGACAAAAACTGATATTAACCACGTAACTTTCGAGGTCTGATATAATATAGGGGTTCTCTCAGTTTCCTTCCTTACCTTTCTGATGCCATTCACTGGCTTTGGGTGAAGGAGGCTCCATTAACTGAAAGATGCGATGGCCATGCTCACTCGCAGAGGCCAGGAGCCTGGACTCCCCCTCTCCCAGTGGTGCTGCCCCCATAGCTGAGACGTGCCTCCCCCTGCTGCGGTCAAGGATGCAGCTACCTTCCTGGTTTTAGAAAGGGGGGCCCCGTGAAATCTAATCTTATTCTCCTTAAACGCTAGCTCAGATTAGGAAAGCCAGAAAGCCACATTAACAGAAAAAGAATAAAGAAATTATGACCATCTCCGGAGATGCAGCAAAGTCGGCACCTATGGTCAACCACGGAGAGGTTCCCTTGGAGGTCAAGGCAAGGACCTGCTCCCTACTTTTGTTGGACTCTGCACTGGAGGTCCTACCAGTGACATGAGGTAAGAAAAATAAGTAAAAAGAATGAAAAGGCAGAAACAAAAGTGTGAGTATCTGTGGAGGATATAATTGTTCCCATAGAAAGTCAAAGAAATAACTGCAGACGTATTATTTGAATAAATTAGCCTAGCCAGGATGCTAGATACAGTCGACATACAAAATGTCTAATATGTCTCTATATACCACATCTAAAGTAAAACATGAAATTTAAGAAAAAAAAAAAAAAGGCCCACCAGTTTAAGAACATCAAAAATATTGAACTCTCGGGAATAAATCTAACAAAAAATATGCATGTCCTCCATGCAGAACACATTAAGAGAAAGTCGAGATAAACATACACCAAATTTAGGACCTGAAAGATCAATACTGTACAAATGTCAATTCTCTCAGGTTGACCTACAGATTTAGTGCCATCCAAATGAAAATTGCAACTATTCTTTTAGGGCTGACGGTGGTAGAATTTAACGAGACAATTCTAGTATTAATATGAAAACAGAAAGCACCAAGAAGAGCCAAAATGTTCTAGATCATGGGTCAGCAAACTACAACCATGGGCTGGATGCCCGTTTTTATAAATAAAGTTTTATTGAAACCTAGACATGCCCATTCATTTACATCTTCTCTATGGCTGTTTTCCCATTAGAAATGCAGAGCTGAGTAGGTACAATACAAACCACATGGCCTGCAAGGCTAAAATATTTACTATCTGGCTCTTGAAGAAAAAGTTCGTGAATCTTGGCTTCCAGACCGTATGACTTTCTGATGATGGAATGCTCTAGATCCATGCTTCCCATCACAGTCGCTATCAGTCACATGTGCCCACTGTGCACCTGCAATGTGGCTACTGGGATTACGTAACCGAATTTTTAACTTTATTTAATTTTTATCAATTTAAATAAACTACCATATTGGATGGGGCAGACATAATTTAAAAAAGAACAGCGCCGAGACTCATTTTAGTACTAGTTAAGGCTGTGTGGTAGCACTGGTCTCTTACCAGTGCATGAGACCAACAGACCTGCACACATAAGGATAACTGATTTACAACAAAGGAACGGAATTTTTCAATAAACAGTGTTAGACAATTAGGTATCTAAATATAAGAAAATGACACGTGAGCCATACTTTATATCATGCAAAAATTGATTCCAGGTAATATAAACAAAGTATGGTATATTCACATAATGGAATACTATTCAGCAAGAAAAAGGGAATGAACTACATATCACGGGTTAACCGCACAAACATTACACATCACAGCTGAACCGCACGAACATTACACTTAGTGAAAGAAGCCAATTTACACACAATTTCTTAAAAAGGCAGATCCTCAGCAAAGAAAGCAGACCAATGGATGCTGAGAGCAGAAGAGAAATTAACTACAAGCAAGCATGAGGAAACTCCTTAAATGATGAAGATTTTCTGAAACTGGAATGTGGTGAGGGTCATCCAAGTCCATGAATTTACCAAAAAACATCAAACTATATACACTTATAACAGAAGAATTTTATGATATGTAAATTATAACTAAATGAAGTTATTAAAAAAAATCAACTCCAGGTAGATAGATCTAAATTGGAAAGGCAAAACATTAATATTTCTAGATAATAATAAAGATATATATATATATATATATTTTGTTTCCTAGAGATAGGGAAGGATTTCTTAAAGAGAACACAACAAGTACTAACTGTAAAAGAGAAGGCTGACATATCTGTTTTAAAATTAAGAACCTGTGTTCACCAAAAGATACTATTAAGAGGGTAAAAGGCAATAAAGTGAATGTCTACAATCAATACAACCAAAGGGCCAGTATCAAGAATATATAAAAAGTTTTACAAATCGATAAGACATTATCTGATAAAGGAGCAAAGGATTTAATCAGGTATGTCACAAAAGATATAGTCACAAGAAAAAAGACTGACAATAGAAAGCTTGGCAAGGACACGGAGCAGCTGGAATATTCAAACCTTGATGGTAAAAGTATAAACTGGTACAACTACTTTGGAAAACTGTGTTGGCAGTATCTACAGAAGCTGAGTATGTGGACATAATACAAGCCATAAATTCCACTCCGAGCCATGTGACCAAATAAAAGGGGTACACGTGCCCCAAGGGAGAGGCACAAGAATGCTCAGAACATTCCATTCTATTACAGTTAAAAACTGGCAAGAGCATAAATCCCCCAAGAGGAGAATGGATAAACAAATGCAGTATATTCATACAACGACTACTATACAGCAACAAAACAAGTAAGTAACAGCTACACCAACGACATGGGTGACTCTTTCAAACCTGATATGAACGAGAGAAATCCACCTAGATGATAAATGAATGGACTTATACAGTATGAGAAGCTCCCTCTGCCCAAAAGGCAAAACCAAATTAGAGCGTGTGGGGAGGCATGCTGAAATAGTAAAACTGTCAAGAAAAGCGAAGATGAGGGCGACAAAAAGGAAAGAGAATGCAATGTACAATCCGGACTGGATCCTGGATTTCTTAAAAAGAGTAGCTATGCAGGACAGAAGGAAGACAGCTGGCCGACTGTGAGTATGGACTACATAGTGGGTAATAATATTCTATCGATGTTAAATTTCCTAAATCTGATCACTGTATTATTGTTGGACAAGACAACATTCTTGTTCTGGAACATGCACCGAAAAAATATTTCAGTGTAAAGGGTCCCGTCTGCACCTTATTTTCAAATAGTTTATCAAAACTAGTAACGGTAAAGTGTGCCTGTATGGAAGAGAGAAAGAAAATAAACCGTGGCAAACATTACTAAGAACTATGCGTGAACGGTAAATGGCTATTCAGTGTATTACTCTCCAAACTGGGGGTTTGAAATTTTTCAAAATAAATAAAAATTTAAAGTGCCAAGATAAAAAACAAAGCAAGGGCAGACTACCATATACATCATATAGTAGTACCTTTGGGGCACAGCAGGACCGGGGGTGCACAAGGGGGCCTAGGGCATTGACAACGACAAAGTTCTGTTTCTTAACCTGGGTAGAGGTTACACTGATAGTATTTTTGTGCATTTTTCCGAATGTGTTATATTTCACAGTTTTATAAAAAGTTAAAAATGTTTACATGCTGAGTTATTACTCTTTACAGTACATATCCTAATGTTAAATGAGTGTAATATGCAGTTATCTGCTTAATGTCTGTATTACCCTCTTAATCAACTGTTTTTGTGGTCAGAGACTGTCTTTCTCTTATTTATCACTGGAACAAAGTAGGCAATCAATCATATTTGTTGAATGAATGATTAAGTCATATAAATCTCATTTATAAAAAATCTATTATAAAAATACATTCAGAAACGTGGTTAAAGATTTGTGAACATGAATTTCCAGGTAAAATCTCTGCAATAAGATCAGCGCTTCACAAAATGGACTGGATAAGCCAATTGTGGCCTCACACGAGAAAAGACTGAGCAGTTGTTATAAGACGCATGCTCAAAGAATATTTTAAAACAGAAAGCAGAGGAAAAGCTCATGAAATTTTGAAAAATTTTCTCCCAATTTTTTATTGTGGTAGAATACACGTAACGTAAAACCTATCGTTTTAATCATTAAGCGTACACTTCGCTGGTATTAAGCACGGTGACCATCTATCTCTGGAATTCTTTTCACCTCTGTCCCACTGAACACTAACTCCCCGAATTCTGCTCTCCCCGCCAGCCCCTGGCAACCACCATTCTCCGAATCTGACCATCCTAGGTTCCTCCCGTAAGTAGGCGCGCACAGATCCTGCCTTTCTGTGACTGACTTATTTCCTTAGCATACTGTCCTCGAGGTTTAACAAGGTAGCACTTGTCAGGATCTCCTTCCCTTTTAAGATATGTATCTACCCCATTATGCTTATCTAGTCATCTGTCGATGGACATTTGGCTTGCTTTTACCCTTTCGGCTACTGTGAAAAATGCTGCCATGAACGCTAGTGTAAAAAAGTCTGTTTACCTCCTTGCTCTCAATCCTTTTGGGTTATACCCACAAGAAGATTATTGGATCGTATGGTAATTCTATTTTTAATTTTTTCAGGTACCATCAAACTGTTTTCCACAGCATTGTACCATTTTGCATTCTTACTTATAGTGCACAAGGGTTCCAAATCTGTCCACATCCTTGTCGGCACTTGTTATTTTCTGTTTCATAGTAAGGGCTCATAAGTTTCTAAATTAAAAAAATCAGGAACGATATTATAAATGTAATAGGACACAATATTATAAATGTAATAAAGCCAACCTCATTTTCAAAAAATTTACATATGCAAAGAAAAAAGTTTAAGAGTAAACCAGAATGACATTAATTGATAACATATTTGGGTTGAGGAATAAGAGTAATTTTAATTCTTCTTTACACTTTCCCACATTTTTCCAGTTATCTACCAAGAGAATGTTTTCTTTAGATAAAAGGTTATTTAAAAAACTTACTTGTCTGTGACTATTACCTAATTTAGCTTTTCATGTTTCCAGAAAAATTAATATATCAAAATACAGTAAGATTAAATTTCCTTCTTCTATTTTAATTACCAAAAAGCATCTATTGTTGGTATAAAAAAATTTCAACTCAAAACTAGATTTCAAAGAGAAAAAACAAATATGGGCACTAAAGCAAAGCACAGTTATGCCTGAAGTTGCATAGGACATATTTCAAAAAAAGAAAACTGAGGTAGTTCTCTAGATAATTTAATGGCAAAAATTTTTCTTCATCAGTTACATGGCTTCTTTCGGCAAGTGTTTTTAGCTCTCATTCTCTAATCAGTGGGTTTTTTCTTCTTGCTCGAGAAGCCTTTTTCCCAATCTTATTGAATCTTACTGAAAAGCCCACACCAATCAGAAACACTGAGCTTCTCAAGCAGAGGCTGCAGTCCCTGGAGCCAGCTCAGTGTCCCCCACACCCCTGGGAATGACTGTCACATAACCTGGGGGCTGCAGCCAGCAGTGGAAAAGCCGAACGCACTGCCGGAGCTGCTGGTCCCGTACGTGCAAACGGCTCCGTACTCCAAAACGCACGAGATTCTGGGGACATTTTCTCTATCCCTTATTAAGAACCAAAAGGAAAACACAAACACAGACACCCCGCCCCCACACACCATGTGCTGGATGGTTTATGCTAAAAATTCCAGTCCCCTTTACCTGGAGCAGTGGATCTCACTGGTGGGGTCTTCCTCTTGGCCAAGAAGTTTCTCAGTTGTGCTTGTTTCACAGGGGACAGTTTAGCTGCAAGAAATTCATGAACCCATAAGTGCTTAAGACTCGGTCAGCAGATGAAAGAGCACAAAGAGATAAAAGACCGGGAAGAAGGCATTTACCTGGTACTTTGGGCAAGGGTTTAGTGTGAGATTCTATGGTGGTTTTCAACAAGGCATTGCGCAGGCTTTCGAGGTCACTGTCAAAACTGAACAGGATAGTGTTACATACAAACCAACTACGACCGGAGAAATCTCACGCTACCCTGAACATAAACGCAAGAGATGAGAGCACCCCAGTACAGAAACAGGAAATCTGACCAACTGATGTAATCGATCCAAAAGGAAAGCGATCACAACCCTAATACTATATAGCACCCAAGGCAAACACAATAGTGACAGTGCTTCAGCAGAAAGGGTGATTAAAATCTACACACTTGGCCTAAAGGCAGAAACACAAAACCAACCACCTTGGGAACTTCAGGGGTAAACTGTTTTAACGGCTAGGGTCTGAAAGTTTCCACACTTAAGCCAAATGACAAATCTAAGATTTGAGACAAGTCAGTTAATTTTCAAAACAACGATACTATTACACTATGGTATCTGCTACCACTTACTGAGCACCTGTTTCACAGGCACCTCCGATGTGCCTTCTAGACTTAATTTAACCCTCCAACAATCCCAGGAGGCAGGTATTGCTATCTCCAGTCTTTAGGCAAAGGAACAATGGACCAGAGAGGGCGAGGAACCTAACCAGGATGACACTGGCGACACACAGCAGAGTCACTTTCAAACCCACATCTGAACCCCTTGAAGACTACTCCACCTCACTCCCAAATATTCATTCATTCATTCAGCCGTATTTACTGAACAGCCCAGTCTCCCGCACACCTGTGAGTGCTGCTCTGCGCGGAAACCGGGGGAAGGCTCCACTGGGAAGTCTGGTTGTAAAGACGGAGCTGCTGGAGACTGTCCACCAGGTGATTCAGCCTCTTCCTCTGCTGGTTGATGATCTCCCGGTTGTTGGCCAGGGTGTTAAACAGTGTCTCTCGCTCTGGCACAAGCAGGCGCCTGCTGGTGGCAATGAGAAAAGAATTACACGAGAGTGCCCTGAGTATAGGAACCTCCCGCAGAAGGAGAAAATAAAAGGCTGCCACTGTCATAGTAAAAAGAATAAAATGGAGAACTGCTAGTGGACAAAGAGCATCAAGGAATTACCAGAACATAAAAAGAGGACAAAAGCCTAATGAGGATAAAATGTACTGAGGAAAGAGCAGTCTGGGATTTCGCAGGCCAGGCCTGTAGGTGTGATCAGGTGACACCTCGGAGAAGAGCAGCCAAGGTGGTAAAGGGAGATAGGGTCAAAAACAGGAAAAATTCATTCAGTTCTATACTCAGGACGTGTGTGGTTTGTGTGTGTAAATTATATTCGATAAAAATAAAAGGCCCAGGGGTTCGCTGAACGTCTGTGGGATCAGTCAGCTCTACGCAGGGCTGGCAGGAACGGTGGGACAGCCCACGACTTAGCGGCAGGG
>CM053509.1:159070802-159090525 GCA_028627145.1 Eidolon dupreanum | reverse complement strand
GGAAAAAAAAAATGATTTCTTTTTGAATGGGGCAAGTGTCCTCCAAAAGCACCATATACTTTTCTTTAAGTTTGGACACAGAACAAGGGGCGAAAAGTCATGCAGGAAAGTGTAACTGATGCAGCACGGAGGCCCATGATGAGTGGCAGGCAAGGGGTGAGCACTGTCTTGCTGAGGGTGCTCTCACAGCAGGAGAAAGCAGCTGGGAACAACAGCGGGTGGGACATAGCAGGGGGCTTCTGCCTTTCCGGGAGAAGAGACTGTGCCATTTTCCTACTGTCGGTAAGTTTATCAGTGTGGATGGAAAGGGCGGGTTTTCTGGACGGAGAGGATTCATCACACCCAGAACCCCACGTCCCGGGTGAGGGAGATCAGTGGTCCACCTGTGCCCCCTTCCTACTGGGATTCTAGCCACATGCAAAGACGTGGAGATGACCCCATCAAAGCTTGTGATACAACACTTTTGAATAAATTGAAAGATGAAAACAAAAAACAGATTTAATGGAGAGAGAGAAAGAAGAATAATTAACAATTAATGAGAAAAGCAAACTTGGTTAATTCATGGCGCACAGGAAAGAATCCAGGCAGGCAGAAGTATGGATTCCAGTTCCACTCGTACTAGCAACAGTACCTCGGGCAGGCTCCGTAGCCCACGAGGCTCAACTTCCTTACCTGCACAGTGGGGTCAACCACTCTCTTCTGGCAGAGCAGGTGGATTTGAAGACTAGAAACAATGTGTAAAAACCCCTAGCGGAGTACCTAGTGCTCACTGAACAGTTGTTACTCTAATAATTACTCTGATTTCTAAATACAGCTTTTTCAAAGCGTACTTTCTAACAAGTCTAAGGTTCACGTAAGAACTCTGTTTTTGTTTAATCCAAAGAACACTGTGTGGAAAAGCACCCTTTTCTCTTGCGCAGTACAGGAAGTCTATGGAAAGTGGGTAAGTTACAGGAAATGAACACCGTCACAGAGGTGTCACCCAAACCCGCATGCAGAAAGGGGACGCAGGGATCTGCCGGACAGCGCACTCCGACTGGCCCCTCCTACCTGGAGTCGCGCTTCGCTTCTGGGGTCCAGGGGTCTCTTGTAGAGCAGGTGGAGATACGCAGAGTCACAGTTCCTCTCGTGTTGTTCTCTGGCTTCTTCCACGCCAGCAAAGCCCTCAAGCAAAGTTGTTTTCAGGGTACTTATATCTCCATGAAGAGACTAGAAAAAGTATAAGAATGTGTGGATATAGCAAGTGGTATTTCTAAGGTAAAAACCTTTCTGCCTGTATCGAAGAAGGCGGCGCTTCCCAAACAGTTCACGTGATGGTATCTGAGTAGTTAACAGTCAAGCAGAAAAGAATTTCACTGCTTAGAAAGATACCAACACTCATTTTTATCTTCTCATTATTATTTTTAATTCTTTTTTAGTCTACCAATGTTCATTTTTAAAAATTATTTTTCTTTCTCATTATAAAACATATATTCTAATGATCAGAAACTCAGAAAACAAGAACAGTATTAACAGTATCTGCAATCCCACCACCGGAAGACGATTCTGCTAACACCCGGAGAACTGTCCTCCCTCAAGCGTGACATTTAAGACCAGAGCTCTGGAGTCAAAGAGTCAGAACTGGGACCCTGGAGCTGGCCCTCAGTAACTGGGTGGCCCTGGGCATATTATTTCACCTAAGCCCCGGCTTCCTGACTTGCGAAACAGGAAGAATAACAACAATATCTACCACACAGGACAGTGGTGAGGATTTGAGGATAATGCAGGTGAAGCGTTTAACCGGTGCCTGGCACACAGTAAGCAGTAATAACACTTCACACAATAAATAACATTACTAACAACTATTTGATATTTTTATATTCTACAAGCTCCTAAGTGTTCTTTTTTGAAAACCTAACAATTTACTACCAAAGTACATTTTCAAACATACCTAAACTAACGACTATATAATGGTAAACTTTTATGACGTGCCTTTTATGTGTCAGTGATGTAGAAACTACTATTGTTCCATGTTCCATGAGAAAACTAAATTACAGAAGAGGAGCCAGATTAACTTGCTCAAAGTCACAGAACTTAATGTCAAGTGCTAAAGGTAGGATTTGAACTTAGGCATCCCCATGTGACCCAGTCAGCTGCGTAAAAAACAACACCGATGGTCCCTGAAGAGAAAAAGTATATACTCCCATGGAGTGCGAGGAGAAAAAAATTTTCAAGTGCAATTCAACTTTGGAACACTATGGATAAGCGCAAACCTCCGTGGTCTCTTTAATCTCCAGAAGAAAAGTGTGCAGGTCGTCCGATTCTGTGCGCAGCATCTTCATCTCCTCAGGAGTGCCCACTTGGAAACAGGCTTTTGAAGTCCGGGCTTTCAGCTCTTCTAGCTCCTTCTGGAAGTGTGTGATCTGTAAGCCACAAACGATCTGTAACATCAGTCTGAACGGCACGAGGAATGTCACTGCTACTGGGCTCACTGACAGCACAGACTCTTAGGACACGCCAAGGTTCAGAGCGAAACAGTCACATAGGAGTCTGCGCTCAGAGCCATTCGCATCTGTCAGACTACTCCGGGAAATAATCCGCAGGGACGAATTTACCTCCTCCCCAATTCCAGCCATCACAGGATCTGACTCTTTCCACTGCTGTCCCTGCTTTTCTGTAACAGGAGGCTGAAGTGATTTTGCCTGAAATGGAAGGCAAAAGGTTAAAAAATGGATCCCCTGCCCCAAGTTTGGGCTTCTTGAAGCAGCGGGTGCAATGTCTATCACAGAGAGTGTCACTCTCATAAAACAGTCATTGTCCCATCATTCATTCTTCTGAAGCTGCATTTACAGGGTAGATACTGGTATAAAGGCATGTTCAGACAGTGCGGAGAGAGGTGAACAAGATACACGCGGTCCTTACTCTCACGGAACTGAACTTCTACTGGGATTAGACAGATAATTAAAAGTGAACAAATCAGATCATTTCAGCTGAAGATAAGTGATATGAAAAAAGTAAACAGGGACAAATAAAGGGGGTAAAAGGGGCACTACTTGAGATGAGATGGCCCAGAAACCCCTCGCTGAGCGCCGCCTCTAAACTGAGAGCTAAAGTCAGGGAGAAAACTATGGAAGGATCTGGGGGATCACCTTCCAGGCAATGACAAGGTCCACAAAGCAAAGAATGTGAGGCAGGAAAGACTCTGGCATCTTCGAGACAACGCAGATGTGGACACAGTGAGGTCGGGGGAGGCTGGAGGCGGGTGGGGCGGGCCGTGTAAGGCTACACCAAGGAGCCTGGATTTGATTCTACCCGCTGAAAGCTACTAGTGGCGTTTTAGGAGAGTTTAAACTACTCTGATTTATGATTTCTAAAGACCCCTCTGGCTGCTAAATAGAGTGCAGATGACAGTGAGAGGCAGAAAGACTAGTTAGGAGGCTGACCAGGTAAGAGATAATGACCTCAACTATGACGTTAACAGGGGAGCCAGAGACATGGGTTTATGACACGCACTGCATCAGAGTGGAGCTGATGTGAGACCCACTAGTACGGACTTGCGGGGAGGGACTTCGGGGTTCGGGGCAGAGCGAACTACATAGGTTGTGCTATTCACTGAGATGGGAACACTAAGAAAGGAATCGGTTCTAGGGGAGACAAATCGAGACTTGTGCTTTAGAGATATAATTTGAGTTGGCTTTTAGGTTCTTGGATAACCTACATCAACTAACATATAAAATGGAGATTATAGACTGTATTGGCATTCGTTAAAACAGCAAATATTTAACAAATACCACGTGCCATGTATTATGCCAAAAGCCAGACCTAAAGACTGAGTAGTTACCGTGTGCCCCACCCTGTGCACTGGAGGCAGGAGGGGGTTGGTTGAAGGAGAGACAGAAGGAAAACTCAAGACTCCTAATCTGAGGGCACTCAAGTAATCAGGAGGGAAACTGACACAAAATCCTCTTTAAGTTAAACCGTAAAAATAAACTGGGATGAAAAACTGCGTTTCTAAATAAAAAAAGTAAAATAATAAAGCTTTTAGAAAAACACAGAAAAATATCTTTTTGACCCTGGAGTAGGAAATCATTTCTAAAAACGACAAAAAGCACTAATTATAAAAGAAAAACATATTAAAATAAGGAACTTGTTATCATCAAGAAACCACGAAATGAAAATGAAAGGGCAACTTAAGGAGTGAGAAAGTACGTGCATAATATGTGCACATTTGTATGCATCCAACAAGGAACTAACTCTTATAAATCAATAAGAAAAAGACAGACAACCTAATAGGAAAATGGGTAAAATATTGGACATCCCATAAAGATATTCATGTGACCAATAATCACATGGAAAAAAAGCTCAATTTTACTGTTTATCAGGGAAATACTAATTAAAACCACAAAATACAATAAACATCAAGACTTGTGAGGATGTGGGGCAGCTAAACTCTTACGCCCTTTGTGGGAAGGGACTAAAGAGAATTAATGCAGAGCTATGACCCAGTAATTCCACTCTGATGCACAGGCCCAACAGAAATGCATACACGTTCACCCAAAGGTGTCGATTAGCACGGTCACAACAGTACTATCCATAGGAACTTGCATCTAGAAACTACTCAAATGCCCAGCAAGGATGGAATGAAAACCTGTAGTACAGTCACCCAATATGATATGGATAAACTTCGCAAACATAATGTTGAGCAAAGAAGCCAGATACGGAAATACAGACCATGTGATTCCCTTTATAGAAGGTACAAACAGGCTAAACCAAGCTGTGCTGTTAGAAATCACGAGAGTGAGTCTCTTTTGGCAAGGGGGACGGGCACACATGAGGGTAATGTTTTATTTCTTGATCCCAGTGTTGGTTACTAAGGTGTGTTCGGCTGGTGACAATTCACTGAAGCGTATTTGTTATCTATCACATGTATACCTTTTCCTCTGTGTGTACTATGTCAATAAAAAGTTAAATAAGTAAAGAAAACTGGGTTGGTAAAGAAAGAGGGCACTGGAGAGATGTCTTAATTACCTTGGGAATAAAAGAAAAACATCAGATGCTACATATTTTCAGACATAAAGAGAACATAACAAACCGACAGCATAGTACAGATGACCTCAGGGACCAGCAGAGAAGACAATTCCGACTCTGGAGTCAGGATAAATGGCTTCTATGAGCACATATTACAAATACTCGAAGGTCATGTATTTCCTATCACATAGTGTAAATTCTAAAACATAAAAAACCATTCTATAAACATGTCTGTTGGGAGCAGTAAACTAACAAGCACAGTGCTGTGAGCGGAGGTGAAACGTACCTGGGGAGAGCCCGACTTTGCCACCGGAGGGGTGATCCTGGGTGACTTCTGCCCCACTGAGGGCGCTGGGCTGGGACCGGCCTGAGATCGCCCTGCTGGAATCAGAAGTCACTTAAAACAGACAGCATTTGCTCCCATTATTTCTCCCATCACAACTGTCCTTTCCTCAAATAAAAAAATAAGCTTCTCATCATCTCTGGCCCCCTTTATAATCTTTGTTTGCAAGAGTGATGCCCACAGTTGCGTTGACCAAGATAACTAAAAAACATATATTACGTTTTTAGACGTGAAGCTCTTTCATAGAGCGTCTCTGACAATGGGTAGGGGCACCTTTGCCAGGCCCAGAGGCTGGCCATGTGGCCCATCCTCACTCCCCACAGAGGCTCTTGATACACCTCTGGGAACTGGGGACAAAGTTAAAAACCATCAGGTAAGAATAATAACCTTGTAAAAACCCCAAGAGTCTTCGGACCCTCCTAGAACCCTCTAGTACATGTCTTACCCTGTAGGGCATTAGAATCATCTAGGGAGCTTTAAAAAAAAAAAACCCACACCCAAGTCTCACCCTCAGATGACTAAACTCTTAGGAAATGGATCCCCCAGTGAGTCTCGTGCAGCTGGGATTGAGAGCTGATGATCCAGGTCCCTCGAAACTTTAAGAACTAAATGGCAGCGATAGGGAGTGGGGGGTGGGGCAGGGGTGGAGTTGTTCAGGGATTGGGCAGTGAGCAGTGTGGAAAGGGAGAAGGTAAGCGTGCATTAACATTCAAGTTTTCTCTCCCAAGCCACAAAGAGAAGTGAAAAGACAAAGGCGAGGCTTCTTAACTTTTCGGGTCTTACAGATGCCGTTCAGAATCTAATGAAAATTCCTGGAAGGAGGTGACCTTGGCAAACTCCAAAAAGCTGCCCTTTCTCTTGAGCAACAGGTAAGAAAAGATGATTTCGGAAATTTCATAGCTTGATGCTTGCTCAGCATTTACCGAAACAAAATTATTCTCGACACTCAAACACCAAATGGCTACCTAAATATGTCTGGCTAGGTGTTATCGCTGGCAACCATAAAAATAACCAACTTAAAAATGGAAACAGGCCTGTCAAACACCACCTTAACCAAATGACCAAATTAACATCACTTATGTGAGGACAAAATGAAATCATGTGACGTGAGGCACATCACCTATATGGTACTATTGCTCAAAGCGTTCAACCTGAATCTCATCATGTGGGAAAAAATTGAGTTGAAATTGAGTGACAGTCCACAAAACTACTGGCCTGACCTCTTCACAAAGGTCAATGCTGTGAAAGACAAAAAAGGTAAAGAACTACATGAGACCAGACTAATGAGACAAAGTCAGAATATAACGTGATCCCTGACTGGTTCTTGGATTGGAGGGGGAAAAGGCCATACAAAACATTACTGGGGTAACTGTGGCAATGTGAATATGGGTGGAAGATTGGATTACTGTTAAATTTCCTGCGTGTAACAATATACTGTATTTTGCCCTTGTTTTTTGGAGATACGCACTGAAGTATTTAAGGTGAAGTGTTGAGTGATGTCTGCAATTAACTCTCAAAATGTTAGGGAAAAATATACATAAGAAAGAAAGATAAAGCAAACGGTGCAAAATGTTAGCAAGTGTTAAATTTTAGCGAAGGACATAGTATTCATTATACAATTTTTTGCAACTTTTGAGTTTGATAGAAAAAAGATAGGCTAGGTTCCTTTGCTCATGGAATTTCATAATGCACTTCAATCCACCTTGTCTATAACTACATTTCCACTCATGATCTTTACTTAGTAAATTTGCTTACAGTATGGCTGAGTATGAAAATCAAAAGACAGACCCCAGAAGCAACTTCCACATGGCTTAAAGAATTGTTCTGTAAGTGCCCTTCACACAGGGTAGGCTCCACGTGAAGACAGGTGCTCAACAAGTTACCACCTCTGAATCATCAAGTTCACTGAGCTCCACGACAAATGCCAGAGGACAGGCGTGGCAGCACAGAGGCCATTGCGCGTCCGCCCAATTCAGAGTACGAAAGTCAGCAAAATTCGTGTGAGATACAGAGCTGGAGCAAACTGGAATACCACGCTAGTCCAACTGTGTTAGCTAGGATTCTTAATGACTGAAAAATGTTAGTCTGATAATTCAGGACTGAGCTCTGGAGTGGTTCGCTTAAAATCATACCTGATACTGAGGACTTTGACGACATGGAACCGGATGATGCTGAGAGGGGCGTGGAGTGGCTGAGAGGTCCGGAAGAGGCTGGCTTGGAGGCAGCGGAGAACGGCAGCATGGAGGGTGTGCTCTGTGGGCTGTTAACAGGAGCAGAGGTAGCCCCGGCAGTAAACCTGAAAACAGCAGCCCGAACGCATCAGAACGGCCTGCTATAAGATTCTTTTATGCTGGTCACGAGCAGTAACGTCAAAGGGTAACTTACTATCCATACCTTTTAGCTATCAAGAAATGCACACATCACACCACAGGAAATATAGTCAATAATACTGTAGAAAGTACGCACGGTGCCGGGTGGGTACCAGACTTATGGGTGATCGTTTTGTAAATTATATAAATGTCTAACCACTATGCTATATACTTGAAACTAATATAATATTGAATGTTCCTGTAATTGAAAAATAAAAATTTAGAAAAGGGCAAAAAAGGGTAAATGTTTAGCTCTTTCTTATAAAAGATGAAAGCTGCAAGGAAACATTTATCTTCTGCTTGTTCAATAAAATTATTCAGTGGAAAACATCAAAGAAGTACTTGACGTGAAAATGAAACTAAGTTTATCATGATCTGAAATACCTATCTTCTATCCTAGTGAGCTGAGTAAAAACAAAAGAAGGTGAGACTTGAATATGCTTAGGAGAGTTTAGTACTCTTTGTCAAGGAAATTACTGAGAACTTGTTTTGGGGTGATCACTTCCTCTGAGGATCAGTGAAAAAGAACTGGAAAGCAGGTTGCTATCTTGGGGATGTCTGCAGTCTACGGCAATGCAAAGTTCACCTAAAGAGCAAACATCCGTAAGCAACCTAAATATCCTGCATTAGATGATTAGGAAAATAAACTAATGCAGCCACAAAATGGAACACAGGCAACAATCAGAATGAAGTAACGATGACAGTGGCAGCAGCGATGACAACGGCTAGCATCACCTCCACGAAAACAAGAGACAGTACAGATGAGTGGGAGACAGTGGTAGTGCTTACACTCGGCTGCTACCTGGGGAGGCGTGACAAGGCATAAGGGATTGCTTCCCTCGAGAAGCTTCCATTCCAGTGGGGAGACCACGACAAGCAGATAACGAAGCAAAAAGTTAGACATGAGTGGGTTGGCAGGACCCAGAGCTGGAGCAAACTGGAATACCACGCTAAAGAGTCTGGACTCGAAGAGCAATGAGAACCCCTGGGGATTGTCAAGCAGGAGAGTCATCTGATGTATTTACAATTTCATGTGACCACTTTGGTGGCTCTGCAGAAAACAGCTCAGAGAGTCAAGGGTGGACAAAGCCCAGGGGAAATGTCCACAGAGACTCATGTCCCTTACAAGATGTATACTCTATTGCTAACTTTTTAAAAATAAGCAAAATATCTCCCACATTTGAAATCTGAAAAAGCAATAACAAATATTTAAATACAAACTTCTAACAGTTAAAAAAAAAATTCTAAGAGACCCTTCTGGACACTGTCTACTGATGAAATGCAAATATTTTATGTTATTTGAATTTTTACTATTTGCTCGTATTACTTTGGAAAATAGGAAAAACACGAAAATCTGCTCAGTAACTCCACTCACAGCGGTTCTATTTTCGGTGAACGCCATGAGCTACTTCCAGCCTTCTATGAAAGAATTAAACTTTAAGTGTCACTTACTTCTCGCTCAGGTTGACCTTGACTCCGGGGGCTGAAGGTGGGAAGGAGGGCTTCATTCCGACGTTTGGTGTGGACGCGCTTGGCATGGGTGTGCTTTCCTGGGTAGGTTTGAAACCCGACGATCCGAAGGAGAAGGGAGTGGGTGACGGTGCCATGGGAGAGGCTGCAGGGGTGGGGACTAGGGAGGCTTGAGAAGGAGGAGCAAAAGAAAAGGGGGCTGTGCCGGTGCCCAGAGCTGCTTTGGAGTTGTCAGAGCCACTGGAATATGGAGGGGGATCCCCAGTGACAGAAGCAGATGATTTCAAGGATGAAGAACCAAAGGAGAACACGGTGGGGGTTCCGATGACAGAAGGCAAAGAGAAGGTGGAGGTGGGAGCAGCTGGCAATGCAGGTGGAACAGAGACGGGAGCTGCAGCCGCTGAAGCATCGAGTCTCTGCGGGGCTTGAGAGGTTGGGGTAGTGGGAGTGCTTCCTGCAATGAAAACAATGGAGAAGGAAGAAGTTAACACTAACGGTACAGGTCTCCATAACAGAAGGCAAGTGGAAATGGGTCTGTAGTTGAACAAAGCCAGAAACAATGGTCCTAGTTCACAAAGAAAAAAGAAAAAAAGGAAATGGAGTTGATGTTGCATTTTCCCCAACAAACGTTCCATGATGAGGTGTATAAAACTTTGAAGAAAAAGGAAACGGGGAAAGACACGATTAGACTGAGTGATAGGACTTCATGGATACCCAGCTGAATAATATAGGAAAAACGCACTCTCAACGTTCTGCAACATTTCATTAACAATCAGGAAAAAATTTTAATTCAGACCTCTACTTCATAATGGTCACGAAAAGCATGTACAGATGAATTAAAGTTATCTATAAAAACAGAAATAAAAGTACAGCATAGGGAATATTGTCAATAATACTGTTATAACTATGTACAGTACCAGGTGGGTACGAGACTAATCAGGGGAAATCACTTCACAAATTATATAAATGTCTAAATGCTATGCTGTACACCTGAAACTAATATAAAATAATATTGAATTTCAACTGTAATTGAAAAAAAATTACTTAAAAAGTGCATATATACTATTCCTCAAAGGAGACAAGAGTTAAATATCCGAGAGTCTAACAACTTAATAAATTTAGAAGCGAAAAAAAAATCACACAAGGAAAAAAATTAAGAACAATTAAAAAAAGATTAAGATTTGGCTATATGAAAAAAGTTACATAACCAAAAGGTAAATGAACTATAAAAAATCTGCAGCAAATGACAATGTTTTCTATTTTCTAGAAAGATCATATGAATCAAATAAAAAATACTTTCAATCTCTCTAACAGAAAAGTAAATTTAAATGAGGTATATTTTTGTCCTCTAAATTACCAAAATTTAATTACCTATAATCCCCTATGTTTGGAAGGGTAAAATGAACCTGAAACCTTTTATCACTACTGGGTACTGAATTTAGCGGTCTTTTAGAAAACATTTCAGCATTATATCTCAAAAAAATCATAACAAATGGACTCAGTAACCCTACTTCTAAGAATAAAGCCTATGAAAATAACCTAAAAAAATTAAAAACATTTAATACAACCCAAATGGTAAAAGACATTCAACGGAATATTAAGCAATCACTCTTTTAAATGAATTGTGACTATGTAAAAAGCTATGAAATGCTTACAAATTATAAATCTGCATAGCAATGATATGTACAATATGAATATGAAAGATGTTTACAAAAAAATGCTGGACGAGAATACCCCAATTTTCTAAACTTTCTATAAAATAAACAAGTTGATTTTCTAAATTAAATAACTAAACAAGGAAGCAATATTTTTTATCACTATATTTACATTAATGGGTCTTGGTTCCTCCAAATTGTCTTGAGATGAGTTTAGCTCACTATGTCTATAGCAATGAAACACTTAGGATACAAGTATGAAACGGTGCTTTCTGAATTGTCCCTTTTCTGAAAGCATGATAATGCAAGCGAATCTATTGTTAACACTTCTTTTATACAATACAGAACCAGCAACAACTAACTTCTTTTAAGATGCACACATGTAAATGTGTCGCCTCCATGCATATCTGGTAGACCAACGTGAAAAGCGTAAGCCAGAGCAGAAAGAAATCAGACTCGTCCCTACTGAAAACAGAACTGAACACTTGAAAACCGTGACATTGCTCTCTCTCCCTGAGCACACAACCCAGCACCCCTGGGAACATGGAACTATCTACGTCTTCTGAACCCACAGCGAGGCTCGAGCCAGAGCTGACGGGACGCCTTCTCCCCTTTCCTGGCTCTCTTGCACTCACGTGAACATGGCTGTTACCTCTGGATCAAGCACCAGGGAAGAAGGCATTTCTCTAGGAAAGGTGAACAGTAAAACCAGCCTCTGCATGTGCTCGGGGGTGTAATGGGCCGGTAGCGAAGTCCCTCACACTGAGCTGAGCTCAGAAGCAAATGTCCTCCCAGAGGCTCCTGACTTCACGGGGTGCACTGCTGGTTATAGGCGGACCAGGCACGCGCGTGTAGGAGTCAGTGGTACTCACGACCACTTAAGGAAAACAAAGCAACACGACTCAGAGTACACATATGGTAGACAATGAGATATCCCCACATGACACCGATACAGCCTATGCAAGCCACCCAGTTCACCACTCGGGGACGCACAGGCCAAGTATCTGGCTCTACAACTCGCTCTGCGTTAGGAAGCAGCGAGAATACCCTAAGTATTGTCAACCTTATCCGACCCAACTGGTCAACGTAGTTTTCCTTAGATATGGAATTGGTTATACTGGAAGCATTTTTAGCCACACACAGAGAGAAATTCTTAACAGTTATATAATCACAGAATTCAAAAAGAAAAATATTAGTGCAACTTCAAAACACGAAACAATCTCCCTTAAAAAGTTTTATATTTTATTCTCAGAAGTGATATGACACTAAAAAATTTGAAAATATAGATTAGCATTTGTGTGTGTGCGCAATGCGCACAAAGAGCCAAACGCTGACCACCACTGTGGCTTGATGACAGGCCCTTCAGTGATCTTATTTTTTTCTAATTTTACTCCAATAAACATACATTACTTAAGCAATACTTCCAAAAAAAAGCAAACCTGAAGAAAATTAGGCATAAACAAAAGAAAATAAAATTTCCATTTTCCCAGCGCTGAGAAATAACTACTAGACTGTAAAATTCACCTTTAAAGTCTTTTTTCTATGTATACATTCTCTCATAAAAAATGAATCGTACACTACGTAGCGCTTTTTCATGACATAGTCCACTAACTCCTTTCCTGTCAATATATGTAACATTTTTAATAGTTAACGGCACTCACTGTCTGAACGTACAATCGTTTAATTAACCAATCCCTCAGGATTGAACGTGTCTTTGATTCAGACCATGTAATGCAGGGTCTTGTAAGAGGACGCTGTTGGTAAATTACCCTATGGGACCCCACTAGCTGAGCTTCCTCTAAAGTGAAGGCTGGAGAGTAAAGCTCGTGGGAGAGCGAAGTCGTGCGTGTGCGTGTGCGTGTGCGTGTGCTCACGGGGAAGCCGAGTCTCAACGCAACGAGAAAGAAGGGCTGCTGTGTCAGGTGACCCCCGCGCGTTCCTGCGTGCGCTCGTCCTCGGAAACAGTCCTGCACAAGCTCGGGCAGTCCCGTCCTGCCCCTGGGGGACACACGTACCTGACGACTTGGGCTGTCGCTCTCCCTCCACCGAGAGCCGCTCTGGCGTTCTGATGAGGGACCTAACCCCGGGGTTTTGATTGATCATGTAAA
This sequence comes from Eidolon dupreanum, assembly GCA_028627145.1. Classification (NCBI taxonomy): domain Eukaryota; kingdom Metazoa; phylum Chordata; class Mammalia; order Chiroptera; family Pteropodidae; genus Eidolon; species Eidolon dupreanum. The sequence goes on along the minus strand of CM053509.1, from coordinate 159,077,573 downwards.
ATGGACAAAGCACGCCATCTGTTGAAAGTAACATAAGAACTGGAGCCGGAGGAAGAGTCTTCTCATCATCTGTTAAAGAAAACAGAAGCGAAGAGAGAGGCAGGTTAACAGAAGGGCCTCGGCCTGGAAGCAGAAGCCCACCCTGAGCAAGATGGGGCTTCATGGATCCATCCCGACAGCCCGAGTCCCTTCGTTCTGATCCGGATCTGAACAGCCTGTCCTGCAACAGCTCTCTGAAGAGAGCTACTAACATGACCAGGTGTCACCGTCCTGCCACGGCCTGTTGGAGGCACCCCTACCCCCCGGGTACCCTCAACTGCTCCGGGCACCTTGGCATGCGGACGAGGGCTGGCATCCCCTGAGCGAGACAGGAGTCTCTAGGGAGTGGCTGGTTTAGTAGAAAGATGACAGACTAGATGCCTTAGAAAAATGCACAGTGGGACACAGGTGAGCCAAACCACTTTACATTCACAGCTGAATTGTAAGCATGGATTTTGTCACGTGAGCCTTCAGAGAATCCGAGTAAAAGAACAAATCAGACCAAATAACCTGACCATGGAAGAACAAGGAGCATTACGGTGCCTGACGGATATAGCCGTCTAACCAAGTACTGATGCCAGTACTGGCCCAGGGCACAGCTCCCCTGAGAGGTCACCGGGGAACTGGAATGGGCCAAGACACAAAACCGTGCAACCCCCACGTTCTGGATTCAATCACGTTCTAAAGCATATAGATGGATACACAGACAGGTACAGAACATGTCCAGCTTTGGTCTCATCCATCAGTGTCTGATCGAATTGGCTGAGTGTTGTCACAGTGGACTCCACATCACTCCTTAAGTGGAAATGCGCTACCAGACGTTAAGAGTGCTCAGCAGATAACTTCTCACTAAGCTACATCGGGCTACACTCACTGACAGCAACTTCCACTTGGTTGGTATAATCTATGGCAACGCCCACGGGCAGGGAGTCATCGTTCTTGTCCGTCACAGGCAGTTCAGCTCGACTAGAATCCTCCAGGAGCCAAGATTCCCAATTAACCTGGAAAAAAGAGTAGAAGAAAACGCCATGTTAGTCAGAGCTCTGCACTGGCTCCTCCCAGCATTGTTTGAATGTGAGAGAAGAAAACAGACAACTCCCGTGGTTCAGATTTATGTGTGGACCAGGCTCTGAAATATGGAAAGATGATCTAAAAGCCATGGGTACACCATCAAGCAGGAGGCTGACTGTCCAAGTCAACCTCTCTATCTGTTCCTGGTGCACCAATCCCTGCCTTGTGAATAAATACTATGGACCACCCACCAAACCAGGGAGAATCCCGAACCTGGCAGGTAAAACCAACAGCTGCACGAGGCCAGTCAGACTCGCTCCTAGAACTCTGGGACCAGAACCGGATCTCTAGCTCATCTCTACTGTGGCCTTGAGCAGGAGCCCATGAAGCTGGCCGGTGCCCGTGCTCCCGGCCACAGACATAAGGCAACCTCAGCACTCGTCTTCCCACTTCCTGGCGTGCGTTCCCCGCGTGGGTCCATCTTCCTGCCTCTGGATTCCTAAACCACTAAGTCCAATAAACCCCACATTTGCTTGAGTTTGCCTGTTCCTTCTAACAATTGGTTTCCGATTTTTAAAAATCACTAACATGTTGTCTAACTTTCAGTGTTGACCAAAACTGGGCAGTATGAATCAAAGGGGAATAAGTGACAAGTAATAGAAAAACAAAAAGCTGTTCAGGAAAGGGAACATAATTATACTCCATGACTTAGCTATGGAATGAATAACAGTCCTATTCACAGTGTAAACAAAACTGATTTCAACTTTGAAAAACAGCCTATAGACAAAATAAAGAGGACAATCACCACAGAACAGAACACAAACGGTATCAGTTTTAATATTCTGAAAGATGAGACACGGACGACAGCAGCTGGAAGGTGGGTGGGGAAGATGAGCTAAAGGCGGGGGTGGGGGTGCTGAGATACTCCTCTCACAAAGTAGAAGGTCAAGGGTATAGTACGTGGTGATACCACCAGAAATGAGGATCAAAACCCATAAAAGTTATAAAGGTGGCCAATAGAACAAACTAAAATAGTGCAATAATCCTACTGAGAGGAAGAGAGGGAGATGTGAAGGTTCCACGTGAGCTATGTCCTCATCTGCCATCCTAGCCAGTAAGGTCTAAAACTAACGACGAATATCTCATGAGAAAGCAGGGATAAGGAGGTAACCATTAGCAGAAAAAATTTCTAAGTTAAAAATGGTTCCCTCTAGAAAACAAAACGGGATCAGGCCAGGGTGGGGCTGGGCTGGTTTTTTTCATGTGTGAGCCCTACTCTACTATTTTTTTAACCATGCATACAAATTATCTTGACAAAAACAAAGACGAAAGTATATCCTTAATATATGACTATGTAACATATTTGTACTATTAGAAAATTGTTACTAAAGTCAATTTGAGAGCAGCCAATCAGACTGCTGAACTGTGGCCTATGACCCCAAAGTGGCCCATCTTATACACTATGAGGGCTATGCACTTCCGGTGGGCCACCTTGCCACCCAGGAAATGATGGACAAATGCTGAAAAGGTGAAGAGGCCCAGGTCTGTGTGTATGGGGCACACAAAACATTTCTGGACTCAAGGCAGAGTTTTAAAAAGAAGTCTCCCCTCGTCACATGTCCTCTGCGTAACCTTAGCTGTCCTGTTTAGGACAGCTTACCACGGCCACCTCACCACGGCCACCTCGGCCAACCTCCTCCCTGAGGAGGACAAAGTGGAACAGAAAGTATTTTTGGTGAGTCACAGTTTGGTACTGATCTGAGCGTTTCTCTTCCACAATCAAAGAGGGTTACAGTTAATTGAATAAAGGGCAGGTTCAAGTAACAGAAAGAAAATACAGTTGGTAAAACAGAATATGGCAGGAAGCACCTCCTGCGTATCCAAGTATAGTCTTGTTGGAGGTTGAGTACATAGTAGGTTTAATCCAAAGATTGTGGATGGATCCTAAAGAACAGAAGGGCTTTTTATGACACTGAAAAATTACCAGTTCTGACACCTGTTTGCCCAGTACAAGATCCAAGCCATCTGGTTCAAGGTGCTTTGTCACTTAAGCTTTGCTCTCACCCAGGAACTCATTAAAAGGGACGTGATCTCATCTAAATCTTAACCACATCTTAACTTCTTCTGAAATCCTTCTCAGAAAAGTATCACATGAAAGTGACAAAGGCGAGGAATTTACCTGATCGCTTTGTCGAGCAAGGATACTAACTTCCGTCGAAGCCGCAGATGCTGCCAGCACTAAATCCCTTCAAGGAATAAAACCGGAAGACAATTAAAGTCAAGGATAGCAGCAGTGCTAACTTGACCTGAGTCTGTAGTAACATGGGCGAGCATTTCCTTGAGATATCAAAGAGCAAGGTAAGGTTTTCTACATGGCTCAAGAAAAGTGAGAAGTTTTTAGATGTAAAACTTAACTCTTCAGTTCACAGGATAACGCCTTAGAGATTTAGACAACCGCCTACAGAGTTAAGACAAAGACAACAGAACCAAGTCGGAATTCCCAGTAAATACACCACTGAAACAAAACCATCTAGTTAGAGGAGGAGAAGCTTTGCTTCAAGCAGTCTGTCTTTCAAAGGGTAACATGCTCTCAGAGGGCAACTTTTAATATGTTCATTAAATAGCAGTATTTTCGTAAGTTGTCACTAGGGTTATTAAGAAAAAGGTTTTTTTTTTTTTAAGATTAACACATATTTGAGCTAAATAATTCAAGACTGGGGAATCAGAAGGAGTAGTCAGAAAGGCATTATCTAGCACCAACTGAAAATATACTCATGGCATCTCACGCCTCTGTTTTCCTCTCTTAACAGAAAAAACTTCAAAGCGGAATGAAGTGACTCAGGAGACGTCCTTCCTGGTTCTCGGCTCACCATTCTTCGACGTAATTGAGATAGTAGCGATGCTGTCGCTCTGTGCAGCTGCCGTAGCAGGGCTCCATGAAGTTCACGAACACCTCTGGGTGTTTTTCTTCTTTCTTCTACAGTGAACAGAATGAGGGGAAAAAAAAAATCTCATGTGCGATTTTTCTTTAATCCTACACAGTTAACCATTTAAGTTTTATGAGAAAATTCATTCAAAAATTGACTTCTAAATATAGACATGATATAAAGGCAGCAGTGAGTAGTATTAAGAAATAGGAACAACGGCCACCGGCCGAAATGAATTCAAACTGTCACTCTCGGGCGCTGGACAAGCATGGACACCTCACTCAACCTGACACTTAGATCCTTCTCATGTGCAGAACGGACCTACCTAACGTACGTCAAGGGCTGTTGTGTGAAATGAAATGATACATATGAAGCTTCTCGCTCAGTGCGTGGATGTTAGCACTCGATAAATACGTGCCCGTGTGAGTGTTATCCCTGGGAACAGAAAATCCTAACGATACCTTGAATAAGGCATAGCAATACATTCCTGTGTTGCACAATGACATTTCAGTCAATGACAGACCACATAATGACCGTGGTCCCATAAAATTACAATGGAGCAGAAAAATTCCTATTGGCAGGTGATAGCTAGTGATGTGTAGCCATCTTAACATCTTAGCCATCTTAACTCTATAGTGTAACACATTACACAAATAGCGTTGTTACAACCGCCTACCGTATCCGGTACTGTGACATGTTATACAAGTTTGTAACCTAGGAGCTGCAGGGGAATAGAATTCATTATCCCAAAACGTCTATTTGGCATAAGGATTTTTTAAACCTAATTAATTTCAAGGAACAGTAGACACAGGAGAAGCTCTGAAAACCAAATCAGCCCTTGGAACACATATTTACAGTTGTAAGGGCGTCCCCTCTCCCGGACTGTACCAGGAAGCGGGGACAACCCCACCTTTAGAAACTTCCCTCTAGAGACAACTGCGTAAATCTGCATGACACCTTCCCCTTGTTCACCGTGCTTTTCCTGGTCACCTCCCAAAGCTGACTCCCCCAACGCCAACATCTTCTTTTGTTTTCAGCTGAAGATGGTATTTAAGGTGGCAGCTTCAGCCATTTTGGCCAATTACTCAGTTTTCCTGGGTCTCTCCCATAAATATAGGAGGTATATATTATTAAACTTTGGTTTGTTTCTCCTATTAATCTTTTACTACAAGGATGTCTTAGCTGAGAATCAAGGAGAATAGAGAAAAAATTATTTTTCCTCCCCCACAGAGCAACAGGCAGCACCACATAGGCTGGGGCTGTAGCAGGCTATACCACCTTGGTCTGCAGAAGTGTGCTGTGATGTCACAACACGTTTCTCAGAGTGTATCTCTGTAGTTCAGCGGACCTCGACTGCAAACTTTTTAAAAATTCAACTGTATCAGGAACCCAAAAGAATAAAAAGAGCTAAACTGATTATCTGTCCAAAGCCAAATTCAGATTTTATTTTATAGAATGATGCTTGTAGTTTACTACTAAGTAAAACAAGGCTGCAAAACAGAATGACTAGTGCAAGTCCCACTTTTATTACATTCAGACATTTTTGTATTTTTAAATGTTTTTTTTGGACTTTGAAAGCTAATGAAATTAGGGACTATAAGCCCTGTCACGTTTGTTTTTTTGAAATGCCACTGCAATTTGATAGGACTTTGTAGACCTTATTAACGTAACTCTTTGACTTCAAAATGACTCGCTTCCTGATTTCATTGGTTTCTTTGCTCAAATGGCTCCTCCTCGGAGGCCTCCCCCATCTAAACTGCACCCTAGTCATCGTCTATCCCTTCTCCTACCCTGCTTTATTTCCTCCATCACCCTTATCATTCCTTGATCCTATGCTTACTTTTTGACTGGCACATTCGTCAGAATGTAAGATCCACAAAAGGATGCTGTATTCTCAGCTTTAAAGCAGCGCTTAGCACACTACAGGCATTTGATACATACCTGTGGATTAATAAGTGAAAGAACTTTAAAAACCAAGATATTCTCTTGCTTTTCTAAAATTTATCAGGTTAACATCTACCAAGACTCGGTTTACAGCTTTTGCAAAGCATGTTCTATGATATTTTCCACCTTATGATTACAGCAGAGCATGCTCTAAGTGGACGCCATAACCGTAACCGCAGAACCAGCTCAAAATGGTCCTGTCCTGTTTCTAACGAGATACTGAGTTGTCTTTCAGAGACAACGGACCAAAACTAAAAGCATGCGCAGAGGAGAGAGCTCTGCCTCCCAGCTGGGGAACCAACTGGGAGCCAACATCTCACCCCCGACACGGAGCCGAAGGACCGAAACATGACCAGAACTTGAACACCAGAACCCATCAGAAGTGAAAGGCCTGCCGTGCAGTAAGATCTGGTGCTGAAGCCCCGTCCCATATTTTACCATAAACGGCCAAGTTCCAACTGTCTCCGGTCAAAACCCGCACCGCCAGCGCTAACGCACACCAGCCATTCCCTCAACCTGACTCTTGATCTCTGCCCTTAAAAACTCGTGATTAAAAGCCACTGGGGAGTTCAGGTTTTAAACGACAGCTTCCCATTCTCCTTGCAGGCACCCTGTGAATAAAATGGCTTTCCTTTCTTCTCTGCAAACCTTGACATTCAGGGTTCGGCTTTGCTGTGCATCGGGCAGGTGGGCAGAGCTGCATTTGGTCCGGTAACACAATTTTGAGACCCAGGCCAGTGGTACGGCACTGAAATCGTACACCTGAACTTGCACACCCCTACCAGTAAGAAAAGGAAACTACAGTCCGAGTCTCAAACTTTATCAGAAGACCTCTAGAATTCTTGAAGAA
>CM053509.1:159052804-159070302 GCA_028627145.1 Eidolon dupreanum | reverse complement strand
AAAAAAAAAAAAAAAAGGTCATTTTGAAGTCAATTATGATTTATCACTAGGCCACTGAATCACCTACTAAAAATGCTTTTTAAATGGTGTATTGCCCAGGAAGCTGGAAAATACGCAAAACTCTGTAGACTTTAGGTAAGACACGGGAATAGAGGTTTTCAAATACCAAGAAATCATTCTCTTGCTCTCATTTGGTATTTCTAATGCCTTAACCCCAAAGGGTACAAAGGACTTTCAGAATACAACTATTTTAGATCCAGAAATGTTCTCAAAAACACAGTTCTAAACCAGCTGTACCAAAATATTTTTCTCCAAAAAACCCAAGCGCATGCAAGTTAAATCTTACCAAACAACAAATACAACAAAAAGCCTATCTGCTCGTTTCTAGAAATTAATTTTTAGACAGGTCACCATCACTATACGTTACAGAGTGAAAGCCTTATTACCCACCAGATGTTACTGCCACCGTGGAAGGGAGAGTCGCACATACTTTCACTGTTTCTGTGACCTGAAGAACAGCTATGCTGCCATCGGCCAGACAAACTGCCACCATGGAGGGGACAGTGGGGTTCCACTTCATATCAATCACCATGCCGCCTGTGTCTTTCAAAAGTTTATGATAGGCAAACGGGCGTTTCTGCTGTTTCGCCTTGTAAAACAAATGCCCAGAAGCTTAATAAATACAAAGACATTTAATAGTTAAAGAAAATTACTGAATATGTAAGTTTTCTCAAATTACAATCCACTTTGCTCCATGACCATGAAAAAAAATTTAGCTCTACACAACCATTTTGTTACAATTTCAACAGGGCTTTGAAAGGGGCAATCGATTATTCTAGAACAGCAGAAAGCCACTCAGCAGGGGATACACCAATGCAAAATAATTGATAAAGGGCAGACATGAGATTAAGATCTGGGCTCTGCTCCTTAACGGTGTTGGGACCTTGGGCAGTTACTTAAACTCTTTGGGCCTGTTTCTCCATCTATAAAATAAAGAGAGTAGTACCTACTGTACAAGGCCCCGTAAGCATGACTAGGTAAGGCAAGTAAAGCACGCGGGCAGCATAAATGCTCAACGTCATAGATTATCATCACTACTAAACTGCTGGGGATGGAAGAACTCTGTATTAGGAGTCCAGAGACCCAGGAACTTCTGTGTTATCTATTAACTCAGTGGCCTTGGCAAGTCACCTAAGGCTCCCTTAGGCTTTGGCTGTCTCATATGTAAATGAAAAATGATAATACCTTAGGATAGGTGGTATTGCAAAATAATTTCTCGAGTCCCTTCAACCTCAAATATCTATGATTCCACAATTAAGAACTTAAAAACAAAAACAAAACAAAAACCCTTATTTCAATCTAGAAAGACTTCCAGGGCCAACCAAGAATTTCTAGGTTAAGATTCAACACCAGGAAACCTCAGGTTCCAGTAACTTACCTCATTTGAGAATGTGCGAACATCAAAAAAAGCGATAATGGAACCATATTCACTGGACATCATGCACACGGAGAGTGTGAGGTTATCACAGCTCAGGGCCAGGTGATGGATCGGGAATTTCATAGGCACTAGCAAGCTTTGAACTTTGTCAACTATAAAAACATAAAGAAAGACAATGCATAAAATGGAATGTTCTAAATATAAGTCACAACTCCTTTATTCGGATCTACGTAAAACAATTTTTGTATCTCCATAAACATATAAACACGCCCTGCTACCTAGTCATGCAGATAAATCTTAGCTTTCTTAAGGTTGTATGATGCATTAAGCGCCAGGAATTCTTCCTCACATGACCTTGGAAAACTAACTGTGGCTCTTGTCTTTGTTGAAAACAGTGACCTTAAACTGGGTTCTGGACCCAATTCCACCATGGGGTGAGGAGGTTCCCCCACACCAACAAACAATTCTCAGACATCAGCAAGTTGTCCGAGAATTCAACTCAATTCTGACACTATCTACCCAGAGATAGCATCAGATTCCACATGTTAAGAGTTCAGTCCTACGAGATTTCCCCCGACTCCCAACACACACACTTCAGACCCAGACACAAGCCCAGGGTCTCTGTGCTTACCAACTGGCTACATGGGTTTCAGCAAACCCCTCTGACTTGGAATGTCAACTGCAAGTCCAGATTTTTACCTGTACTTCTCAACAACTGACTAGAAATCGAGGTTACTACAACCCAATCCTTAGGTTCGATTAGTTTGCTAGAACCACTGAAAGAACTCAGAGAAATGTTACAGAGTAGATCAATGGTTTGTTGTAAAAGGATGTAACTTAGGGACAGCAGATGGTAGAGATGCATAGGGCAAGGTGTATGGGAAGGGGTGTGGAGTGTCCATGCCCTCACCAAGCTTGTAACTCTCCCTGCATCTCCATGTGTTCACCAACCCAGAAATTCTCCAAACCCCATCCTCTCGGATTTTTCCACAGGCTTCAATAACATAGGCAGGACCGATTAAATCATTGGTCACTGGTAATTGGTTCAACCTCCAGCCCCCATCCCCACACCGGAGGGAGTGGAGTGGGTGTGGGTGTGTGGATGTGTATGTGTGGCAGGGTACTGAAAGTTCCAATCACAAGGTTGGTTCCACAGGCAACCAGCCCCCATCCTTAGGTGCTTTCCAAGTTACCTCATTAACAACAAAAGACATCCTCTCCCCCAACACTCAGGAAATTCCAAGAGTTCTAGGGCCTATGAACCAGAAATTGTGGATGAAGATCAAACATATATCTCATAAATCACAACGTGTACTCCTATGCTCCAAATAGTACACATTCCCATTTGATGGAATGGTACTGCTGTGCCAACCAAAGAGCTATGCAACAAAACCCTTCTCCTAAAGAGCCAGAACTGAGCAAGAACAAGTGCATGGCAGATGATAAATTCTTCTTCCCTCTGATCTCAGAGGAACAACTCATCGAAAGAGAAATACAAAGGATGAGAAAGGCTTCTGGCATCTAACCTAGAACTTATTCTTCATGGGAGTCAACCTTAGGACTAATAGCAGTTTTAATTTTAATGTAAGAAGGATTTCTTGGAAAGGAAACTACATTAGTACATTAGTACTTCACTTTTCTCTCTACTGCGCAACATAAAGTAACTTACCTATCTTATTGGGATCATCTCCAGGTTTGTTTTGAATAAGAAGATTTTTAGTAGGAAAAATCTGCAACCCACTGGCTCCACCAGCAAAGACCAGGCCATACTTGTTGGACACAGCAAGCAGACTTGAGCGTTCCTTGGGCAACTCATCAGGGGAGTCAAAGAGTCTCACCTTCTTCAGTGCTCTGAACTGAAAATCCTGTTGTGAGGGATCAAAAACAAGATTGATTCACGGAAAACAAGAAATAAATTAGGTCTGTCATATTCCAATAGACTCAATTCCAGTGTGACAAAAATACATGTTACCCTGAGGTTAAGGACTGGGTAGCTGGCATATTTAAGCTCCTGTGCATAGTGCTTATTAATATTTGTTCAGTTAAATCAATTTTTAAAAATTCCTTCACGAGGCCTTCATTTACTAATCCAGCACACACTGAACTTTTCCTTTTCTGAATTCCTAGTTCATAGTCTTAACCACCACATAAGCTGCATTTTATTATTTATAATCTTGTCCTATTTCATGACATGTATTGTCTCATGACCCAGAGAAATGCTTAATTGTTAAATATTAAAAGCATCACCCAACTACACCATAAGCTAGAACTTCCACTGCAGTACTCCCTCTCTCTAAACACACACGCGCACACACACACACACAAATGCACGCACACGTGTGTGCGCATGGAAAACAATGACCACAGAAAGAGAACCAAATCCCAAGAACTGACTTACTTGCATAAATGAAAAACAAAATGCCATCACAGAAAAGGAAATGTATAGTCATTCTCTTGGTGTTTAAGACAAGACCTATCAACACACCTGGACGCGATGAAGACATCTAAACACAAGCCCAAAACTCTTAACACAGGTTATAAAACCAGGCATGGCTTGACCTCTCAACCTCTACAGCCTCACCTCATTTCATTCTAATTCCCTTCCACAAGTGTGCCATCACCTCTGCCACATCTGGCACCACCTCCAGCCCCGACTATTTCCAAAAGTGTGTAAGCCAATGACAGCCTTTCTCAGCTTTCACTTTGGTACACCTACAGAATTCCTAACACGATGCACATACTAATTTCCTTGGATTCAATGTTTAATGCACATCTGCTAAAATATTAACTGAAATACCTTTAATTCTACACAGCTTTCCAGATGAGACCACAGTATGGTAGAATAAAAATTTCATATTTTTTTGTAATTTTCATCCTGATAATCCCAAATATCCCATTTGGTTCTCAGTTACAGGGATGTAGAGCAACAGTGGGATGAAGAGACCCTAGAATGCTCTCCTTTCCACTGTAATTGGTAACTCAAAAGGATGCTATCATCTTCAAAGTCTGTTGTTTTAAAACATTTTTTTCCTTCTGCCCCAGTATATCTGAGTATGCACACTCTTATTGAGCGGCTCACTCAATAAAGAGAATCAGTACTATCACTATTGTATAGATTACTACTCCCTAAATGCACTTTGGTGATTTGTTGTTCAAACGCCTAAAATCTTCCCTCCACTTACTCCCTTTCGACCATTGTGGTTTATAACCATCATTGGGATCACCTGCCCCTCTCTTCTCTCTTTAGTTTCCTGACTTGAGACAAATTTCCAGCACCGAAATAGTCCTCTCATTCCAACTAACTAAAGGGTAGGTAATGAATCCTGGTTCTGCGTTAGGCAAGCTTGGACCACTTTACACAAGTAGTACAGTGAAAGTGAAGAAGAGAGGCCTTTTTTTAAAAAAAAGACAAAAACAAAAACACCTGGATTTCAGCGTCCTTGTCAAATGTGACTTTGGGCGTTACGTTCTGAGCCTCGATTTGCTCTTTTACATTAACAACTATTTCGTAAATTTGCTGCATAACTACCACAGTGCCTGGCACACAGTAGACGCTCAACACGCAGCAGTTACGATCAGTGCTCAGACCGCCACACGAAAGTGGCTAGAATAACTCGGGTGGCACGCACAAGACCAACAAGGCACAGGGAAATTGCATTTGGCGGGGCTATTGCGAGGGCAGCACCGCAGAGTGCTCTGAGACGCTCGGGTGAGAACTCTGAACGCCGCAATCTTTCAAGCGGGAGGCGGGGCAGCCGGCACCCGCGCTTCCCGGTTCGGCGGGGAGCCAAAGCAACGCCGGGACGAAGGGAGGGAGGGAGGGAGGCCTCGGCCTGTATCTGACCTTCATCTCCCGCTCGGGGATCATGGTATCCATCTCGTCTCCCATCGCGCCGCCTTCAGATGGTCGAAGAAGCCACCGCTGCCGCCCGCGGCCTCGCCCGCAAAGCCCAGGCCGCTCCGAGGCCCACTTCCTTCCCTCAGAGCGAGCTGCGCGCAATGGATCCCGCACTTCCGGCGCGCCTTGGTGACGTCACGCGTTTTCCGTAGGCGGTGTGGTTGGGGCAGGCTGAGGACCATCTGAAGTCGCGCGCTCTCCTGGCCGCCGCCTCCCATTGGCCGGCTGGGGCGGGGTAGAGGGCGGGGCCCTGGGGCCCGCGCCTGCGCCCTGGAGTGCCCAGGCACCGCCCCCGCGCTCTCAGCACCTGCGGGCTAACTTGGCGTTGGTTTCTTACGCTGGGCGGTGCTTTCTCAACTGCTCTGCGGTCAGCCGTCGGTCGAGACCCCCTGTAACCTAACCGTTGGTTGTAGGTGGTTATTAATAATTCCCGATTCAGAAAAGTTAGGACCTTGACAGATATTTCCAGGGGCAACTCTTGAGAGAGGCTTTGGAGGGGGACGTGGAGGAAAAGAGGTTCAAAAAGTGGGCAGAGTGGGACTTTTACGCGTCTAAGCGCCGAACGTGAAAGGGGAGGTTAAAGGACATCAAAGAACCTCTTTGTTTATTCCTTTCCTGGAAACTGCAAAACTCTTTGGATATGTTACTTAATCATCAAGACATCCTAGTCACCTAGGAGTTATTGTTTAATTGATAGGATAATGGAAGCACAAAGAAGTTAAAACGACCCGGTGCACCTTAGAAAGTGGTGGAGGCAGTATTAGAATTCAGCTTGTCTGGATATGCTAATTGATGACTACTGCGTAGAAAGTTCTGTAGTGGATTTATACTATAAACGCTCTAGGACACGATCTTGGGGAGGGGACATGTTCTGCCACTTACTGTTTGGTTTTCAGCAAACTCTGTATCTGCTCCAAGCCTGCTTCTCATTTATGAAACAAGAATGACAAACAGACCCTGTCTCGTGGGGTTTTTCTGAGGTGTGAATGAAGTTCCATTTAACAGAGGCTGGTACACAGGACACATTCATTCAACCTGTTATTCTGTTAGCTAGCTATTCTGAATTCGTTGAGCCCAGGAACCCCTTCCCAAAACACACCAATGAAGATATTGATAAGTTTGTTTTATTTCCAGTATGTGGAGATGATGTTCGGCACCACACACACTCATGCACACGCGCACACATACTGCATCCACTTGAACTTGCCCAACACACTCCTTTTGAGTCACAGGGACAAAGCCATACTTGGCAGTCCCCAACTTTCTGGTTACATTAGTTAGATTTGGTCTTTCAGAAGGACAGCTGAAGTTCTAAGAAGCAGAGCCCTTAGTCAGAGAAATGAGTCCTAGAGCCAATAGCCACAACCTGAAATAGATGTCTATCTCCCCTCCCCCTTGCCAGGGAATGCTCTTAAGCCTCTCTCTCTCCCCGAGTTGAGTTCCAAGAAATGGTAAAGGAAGTGGTGGGGTTTCCCAGGACATTCCCATCTGATGAGAGCTTTTTCCTGCCATTTGCAGAAGCTGGGGATGAATCCACTTGCTCTCCCTTAAGGAGGCTTCGTGTGGTCTTGTAAACTGGAACCTATTGAAATAAGCCTGGTTGGTTCTGCCCTCCTCTCTGAGTGAGGATCAGGTACACTGACCATGATGAATAGCCAAGGAAGGCTTTACCACGTTCAAAGGTCTCATCCTGTCCCAGAGAGAAGAGATAGTAGAAAGGAGTGGGGACAGGAAGTTGCTCAAACAATGATCTCAGGGGGAAAAAAACCAAAGGGGTGGGATGAGGTGAGATTTTACATTTACAGGGAAAACTGTTTTGCTGGGGTTTAAACTTCAACTAGGTGTGTGCATTTGAGCAGCTCCTTAGCCTGAAGATCAGCCAGTCACAGCCAAATAATCTTGCTCCTGAACTGGCTGAGACCAGTAGATTAACCTAGCCTAGCCATTTCCTCAGCCTCTGCCAGCTCCACAATCTCAAGCTGCTACAAGGGTAGCTCCTTGGGCCCCAGATTATGGGTTACTGAGGAATCACAGGGAGCCCACACTGGCTCCAACTGCACCCAGACATTGCTGCTTAAGATTTGGCAAAGGCTTCTCCAAGACTCTTGCCTTTAGCCCGGCTTGGCACCCCAGGATTGCAGTGCAGTCACCCCATCTCTCTCCTAACATTCATGTCACTTATCCCTGTATGAGTCTGACTTCCTCATTAGACTCTGAATTTCATGCGTCTCTATTTCACTACTGGGTTCTTGGCTCTTGGCCCATACAGCAGGTGCATAATAAATATGTTCAACTGATGACTGCATCTCAGTCCTGAGCGAGCAGAGTAAGTGTCTCCAGAAGACAATTGGGGTCAAGGCTGAGGTGCTTGCTCAGCCAAGATGGGGCAGAGTGTGACATCTTCCTGCAGGAGTTCTGAGAAGTGGCTTAGCCGAGAAGTTCTAGGGAAGGCAGAAGTACAGAGGCAGGCCTGGCGCTCACCCAAACCCGATGCTGTCCTGGAGGCGCTGGGAAAAGCGAGTGCTGGCCCAGGGCCTTCCCCAAGTGCTGACCTAGGAGATTGCCTCTCCCTGGCCCGTCCCTTGTTTTCATCACTCACCGAGGGAGCCCGGAGCAGAGATGAAGCATGGGCAGGGCATCTGAACACCTGGGCTTCAGTCCAGACTATTCCATCTCCAGATTAACCCCCGACCTGGGGCAAGGCACTGAATCCCTGTGGGTCACCAGTTTTCTCACTTGTGAAATGAGAAGACTGGCTCAGCTAACCTACAGGGTGGATCAGGGCTCTCAAACCCTGTGAGTTCACAATAAAGAAACAGGTAACCCCGACTGCATCCCCAAGCTCAAGGTCTGGGCAATTCGGAAACGGAGAGATGAGTCAGAGAGACAGTGGACTCGGCACACGTCAGGACAAAGTAGGGAGGGAGGAGCTTAAAGCTTATAATAGGTGGTCAATAAATATCAGTTGAATGAATGAATGAATGAATGAATGGCATGAATAAGGTAGGAAGGTGAATGAGGATGCATAGTCAGTTTTCAAACAAACTTGGTTCAGAAAGGCTACCTCCTGTTTCTTAGGTCTTGGCTTAACAGTGGTGCTGACTCTTTTTGCTATAAGCATTTTATTCCTCATTCTCCTATCCCCTTGCCCTCAGCATCCTCCCTAAAAGGTGGGACTAAATTGAGCAGACCACCCTCCCCAAAGCCCCTACCTAGCCTCCCCTCTACCCCTGAAGCCCTTTGCTGCCCCAGCGAGGGCTCCCTCTGAGCTGCCTGTGAAGGCGTGGCCAGGGGGCAAGGGTAGAGGATTCCTTCCACAACCTTCTTCAAAGTCTCAAATTGCCAAGCCCCTCTCAGGAGCTCCTTCTGTCACCTCCCTGAGGGAGAGAAGTATGGCCTGAGGGGGGATTAGCTGGGGCTTGGGGTGGTGAGTGGCCACCTCCTGGACAGCCTGAGAGCACCAGAACCCCAGAGTGTCTGAGAGAACCCGAGCAGGGCCCTACAGCCTTGTCCCTACTTCAAGGTCTTTTGGAAGTACGCTGTGGTCCTCATCAGGGCCAGGCCAGCGAGTCTGGGCTTAGCTGAGAGACCTCTGGGAAGGATGGACAATGCCAGCTCCAAGCGTGGGGCTCGCCAGCTACCAGCCTCTCGGCCCTGGCACTGCCCGCTCCGGTTTTTGGTTTGATGTCAGCCCTTCTGCATAGGAAGCAGAGAAGGAGGGGAGAAGAGGTGGGGGGGTGGCCCAGAGCCCCTTTAAGGCATACAATTTGTGCTTTACAAAGACATCACTGATTTTGCAGATGAAAAACACATCAACACACCTAACGACCAAAAAAAACTAAATAAGACAAATCACAATGAGTCCAGAAGGGCAGTGAGCTCAGGAGGGAGGGCGAGGGGTGGGGGAGGCAGGGGCAGGTGTCGGTGGGGTCGGTGGGGTCCTCACGGCAGGCTGGCAATGTCTCTCTCTGGAGGGGGCCCAACTGGCCTGGGGCTGCTCTCGTTGGCTTTTCCTTCAAACATCATGACTCTGGTTTGGAGATGGAGAAAGAGAGAGAGAAAAAAATCGATTAGGACTCCTTCCCTCATCCAGGGAAGCTCATCAGCCCTCATGCCTGCGGGGTCCTCAGCAGAATGCTCATCGTCTATTCCCCAGTGGGATCTTCTCGGAAGCCGGGGACGGCAGCTACGTCTCATTTTACAGAGAAGTAAACTGAGGTGCCAAGTGGCAACATGGCTCCTCAGAGCCACACATACAGTCTAAGCAGGACGAGATCTGACTTCTAGGCCATGCTGCCTGGAGGAGGCGGAACTAGGCTGGGCCATGGCTCTGCTCAAAACCCCCTCGGATGCTCAAAACCTCCCACTGCTCTGAGAGTAAAGTCCGGGGAGTAGAGGATAGGGGTTCGTGGTGTAGCCACTGGAGGGACACAGCCTGGATTTGGGCCCTAGCCCCACTACTACTCAGCTGGTGGCTCCAGGGAGACACTTAACCCCACTGAAGCTCAGTGTCTCCACCTGGAGGCGAGGGTGCCAGAAGTGCTTACATCCTGGAGCTGTCCCAAACATCAGTACCCTCCCCACTTCATCTGTAGTCACTCCCTGAAGAGGCTCTTTCTTCCAGTCCCCAGGCTTTAAATCCCATCCAAAAAGTGACCTTCCCCAAACAGCTTATTAACTCTGAGCTCCAGATCCACACATCCTGCTCCCTCCTCAGCCTCTCCCCTGGGATGTCTGAAGAGCACTTCTGCTTTAAAACATCAAAAACTGAATTCTTAATTCCCACCTTCCCCACCTGCTCTTCCCCCACGCAAACATCACAGTCAATCAGTAACTCAGAGCTCAGACTTTAGACTCATCGGACTCCTCACTTTCCTCTACACCCAGCGTCTGGACATTTAAACAATGTCCAGCTTTACCGCCAACAATCACTCCCAGTTCCAGCAGCTCCTGCCCACCTCCACTGCAGTCTTTCCAGACCCCATCTCTTACCTGCACGGGCCTCCCTGCTGCAGCCAGAGGGGGCCTTTTAAAAGTCAGTCGCTGGCTTAGAGTACTCCAATGTCACCCCTCCACATTAGTACAAAATGTTAGGTCCAACTGTGGCCTAGGCGCGGCCCCTACATGTCCCCTGGCCCCAGGCCATCTCTGCAAACTCATTCTTCATTCACTGTCCTTACTGATGGCTAGACACACTGGCTCTGTGCTCTTCCTTGAGCATATAAGCATGATTCTGCCTCAGGGCCTTTGCACGTGCTGTATCCTCTGCCTGGGATGCTTTTCCCCAGATCTTCACACAGTTCAACTCTTCCCATCTCCCTCAGTCAGGGCTCCGAGCAAATGTCGCCTTCTCAGTGAGACTCTCCCTACCCACCATCCCATCCCTCTCTGTTCCACTTGCTCACTTTATTTTTCTTTGTACTACACAATTGCAGTTTGGTGTTTTGGTTTGTTTTCTTTTGTCTGTCTCCTGCCATTAGAATGTAAGGTCCATGAGGCCAGCAACTCACGTCCCTAGCACCTAGAATAATTCCTGGCATATAGCTGGTGCCCAATAAATATATGCCAAGTTAACAAATGATAAATCTAAGGAGTCAATACACAGACAAGTGCCTGACATATAGTAAGTGTCCACTAACTCTGCGGTATCATTTTAATAGCATCGTCACTCTGATCGCTACCACCTGGCCTCTGCAGCACGCACTGACCTTGACCTTGACGGTCTTCCCACTGCACCTCCTCCCCCACCCCACCCACACTAAAAGCTCTGACCAGTCTAAACTGTGGGCTCATGAGCTGGTTACTCAACTTCCTGGGGACTCAACTTTCCCTCTGTAGAATGAGACAGATATATTTGACATTTGTACATTTGGAAAAAAAAAGTTAATTTTATTTCAAAGAAGCCAAGTGAGGTCCTTTTCAGCTCAAATACCATGAGACTCTGCAGCAGCTCAGTGGGGAAGAACCTATGTTCAGAGTGTGGTTTTTGGCCACCGTGTACGAGGTGCCATTAGCCAGGTACTGCGCTAGACTCTCCATGTGTGTTATGTCATTAAACCTCAGGACAACGCTTCACGAAAGATATTTATTATATCTCTATCTTACAGATAAATAGCAAAACTCAAACCCTACCTTCCTTTAGAGCCAGTTTTTAAGTCTATATTCTACTCACAACAGCCTTGTGGAGTGTAGTCACTTTACAAATGAAGAAATTGAGATTCGAAACGTTTCGCCAGTAGATCGATCATCATTACCATCATCGCCATCATCAACACTATCACAGCTGCCACTTACTGAGCCCTGATTGCACCAGACTTTCTGCTACAGGCTAATTTCGCCTGCCAGATACGTATTCATGTGACCATTTGACAGATAAGGAAATCAGGTTCAGAGAAGATTCTGCCTAGCGGGTCACCTAATGAGTTACCTCCCGGCTGGGGACTGGCTGAGGTGCCCGAGCCAGGGGCCTCTCCATACATGATGACTTCGCCTTCAGAGGCCCCGGGAGAGGCGGGGAGGTACTCACAGCTTGAGAACAGCCGACCGTTTCCCCAGCATCATGTTCACAAAGTCTCTGTAGGAGATGGTGTCACTGACCCCACCTGTCACCTCTGAGATCATCTTCTTCATCTCCAGGTGGGTCTTGGGGACCCCAAGCTTCTCCATCATCCTCTTTAAAGACATCAGGTCTGCCGGAGGAAAAGCAGATCCATTAAGTGGCGACAGGCCTGGTGGGGGCATGTGGGGAAGCTGGCAAAGCTCCCTGAAGCCCAACAGGACAGCCCCTCCCTAGAGACTGCAGTCCATGGCCTTTCTCCTCTAGGGAGAATGAGCCCATCATACCCCTCCCCGCTCTCTGGAGACAGTAGAGACTAGCGGTTAGGGACACGGGCTTCTAGTGTCAAACAGACTTGGGTTGGAATCAGCTCTGCTATTTCTGGCTATGAGACTTGGGGCAAATTACTTCATCTCTCTGAATCCCTGCTCCCGGCAGTGGTAAAAATGGGCTGATGGCAGGACCATGCATGAGAAGCACCTGGCCCAGAGCAGGTGTACAGTAATGGAGCCGCTATTCTTACTGTCATCATCTCTGCGGCATCTCGCGGTTATGGGGGGCTGTGGACCCGCTCCCCAGTGAGGTGGGGCTGGGGAGTCAGCCTGATTCCAGGCACTGAAGGTCACTCTCCAGGGTGCGGGTAGCAGCTTCTCCCCATCTGCCACTCCCACCCTGCAGTCCTAGGGCTCCACTGTGGCCAGAAGGGAGAGGGCGACAAAAATATCCTGCGGTGCAGGAAAACCAACAAAGGGATAAAATTCAAGAAAAACAAGGGAGGCACCAAAAAGTCACTACACCCCGAGGAGTCGCTGCCTCTGACCGCCTGGCTCCCAAGATCTGAGGCAATTTCCTTGAGATTGTTCCGTGAACAATGGGACAGCAAAGGATGCTGGGAGAGGGGGTGCAGCAAGGGGCTGATCTTAGGGGCCAGGGAGCGGTGCGCCAGCTCGCCCGAGAGGCAGGGCAGGCAGGACTGGTGCCAGAGCCCCAGGTGCCAGGATGTCCAGGGCATTTCAAAGAAAGCTGGGCAGCGTTCTGCAGGAAGAAGTGAAAGGTCTCCCACGAGCTGCTGGCCAGACTCTAACTTGGCAAGACCTTTCTAGAAGGCTATTGGCAAGATGCTTCAAAAGCTTTTGACCCAGAATGTTTAATTCCTGAGATTTACTCTAAAGAAATAATCAGTGATGTGGACAAAGATTCATGTACAAAGATGTTCTTCGTGAGCTTATCAGTGACTAAAGTATTTGCCGAATAAATTATAGTCTATCCCCATGATGAAGTATTATTCAGCCATTAATCATATTTCAAGACAAAAGTGAATCATATTCAAAGGACTCACGATACTGTTTTTTTTTTCATAAAGGAGGTTCTAAAATGGTATAAAATAGCAGTCGTGATTAGAACAAAGAGTGGAAGGATATCAACTAAAATGCTATAGCAGTTATTTTTGGGAGGTAGGGTCGTGGGTGACGTATTTTTGTCTTTGTGCTTTGCTGTGCTTTCCAAAACTTTTTACCATGAAAATGTATTAACTTGATAACACCTCAATTTTTTTCCTAAAGAAAAAAAAAAGAATAAAAATATTCAAAAAGGAGAAGAACAAGAGAAGACAGAGGAGGAGTTGAAACGCCGGAGGGAGAAGCAACATGGAAATTCAGAGTGAAGCAGAGCCCGGAGACCCGCTTGAAAGCCAAAGGCCGGGATCTGGGCCCTGGGCCTGCCACGTGCCCTGAGCAAGTGGTGTCATCGTCCTGAGCCTCGGTTTCCTCATCCGTAAAGTGGGGACGATTAAATCAGCCTTGGCAATATCATCCTGTTGCTGGTGAAGGTCAAGATATGGTCTTGAACATAAGTGCCACAGGACAGGTGTTTGTCATCCCCAGGGTCTGGATGGCAGGACACAATAAGGGTCTGTTGGAGGAGAGAACTAGTGTACCTGAGGCACCTTGTCAACTGCAGGACAGGGTACAGATAGAAGGACAGGCTTGGGGACCAAGGAAACGCTAGCTCCCCGGGCAAGGGCATCAACAACCAGAGCATCTCCAGCCCTGGGCAGGGGTGGCACCCTTTATTCTGGGTCCCCTGGGGTGGGAGGCCGAGGCGTGGGCAGGGAGGCGACTGCAGAGGGAAACGGCAGGGGGCAGTTTGGGACGGTGGTTTCCAGGGTAACGGCAGATGAGCTCCAGGCAGATGAGCTGGCCTGGCCCACCCAGGAGGCTTCAGCATGTGCTCGACACACTCATGACATTTCATCCCCACAGGGAGGTCCTCAGGACCCTCACACCCTGGACCCACCAAACGCCCTCAGGACCCTCACACCCTGGACCCACCAAACGCCCTCAGGACCCTCACACCCTGGACCCACCAAACGCCCTCAGGACCCTCACACCCTGGACCCACCAAACACCCTCTTCTTCCAACACACTCAAGGCCTCACTCACCGATCTCGCCTTCATTGTTCAAGTCAAACTCCATGTACTTCTCTGCAAATCACAGAGCAAAAACGGGCATCAGCTCGCAAGCAGAGTCACTCCTGCAAGGTCCTGGTGGCTGCCCGGAGGGGAACCGGCCAGGTCCTCGGGGAACGCATGCCTAACTCCTCACCCCACACAGGGGTCTTGATTCCAGACCTGTCATCTCAGCTGTCATCTCTAAAGAGCTCGCTAGTCCTGCCTGCACCCCTCCCACAGGTGCCACAGGGAAAGATGCCCAGGGGGCCACCGTGTCCCTCTGCCAAGCCGGGCAGCCATTTCCTCCCGGGTTCCCCCAGTGCTACAAAGTGACTACAAGAGATTCCGGCCTTGGAGATAGGGTTCAGTGGGTTTGGGAAAGGGGGGATGGGAGTAGGAACTGGTGTGCTTTGAGTGTCTCAGGTGCTTCTGACAGGTAGCCAGGTGTGGGAACCACCGATTTAAGGCGTGGGTCTGAATCTCTCGATCATATGCAACACTGAAAAGTTGATGCTCTTTCGGGAGGAATGCCTGTGGGCCTGCCCTTGACCACAAAGTGGCACATACACTGTCCAGGGGTACACGGACCCTCCCCACAAACCTCACCTACATGCTGAGTTAACCTCCCCGATCAAAAGGTCCGGGGATCCTCCAAAGGTAAGAAAGGAGGACTGGGGGCATCTCGGCATCTTCTGACGTGGGCAGTGTGTGCAAGCGTGTCCTGTGGCCTCGGCCAGGTCGCCCCTGCCACAGAGGATCAGGGCCCTCGAGGTCTCTGCTGCACAGAGCAGCCAGCATGAGAAAGCCAAGGTCCTCCAGGTGGCCTTCGAGGCCCTGTGACCTTCAGGAGCGTCTGCCCTCCAGCCTGTCAGGCTGCCTCCCCCTCCACCCTGTCTGCTCCACTCCCGCTGGCCTGCCCCGCACCTGCTCCTGCCGCCCCTCTGCCTGGAATGCCCGTCCTAGGTAGTCTCAGCGCCCTTTAGTCTTCTAACAGGGCACCCTACTATTCCCAAGACCTCTGTCCCTCCTCCTAGAGCCACCTCTAAAGAGTGACCCCATGGTATCCAGAGAGGAGGGAGGAACTGCTCCTCTTTTGTGAGGCTCTCGTACGGGCAGGTGGCATGGGTTGCGGGGGGGGTGACAGGGAAGGCATCGGGGTGTCTTTGTTCTGGTTCTTTACTTTTTTTCAATGTAAAACGCACCATTGCATAATGGTTAAAAGCAGAGGCTTTGGAGTGAAACCAATATGGGTTCAAGACCCACCTCTATCCTAGGTGGGCTACGCGACCCCAAGCAAATGACCCCACGTCTCTGAGCCTAAATTTCTTCCTCTGTAAATTGAAGATCGCAGCATCTCCTTCCTGGCCAGATCGGGATGATTCGGGAAGCTCACAACTCAGCATTCGAAGTGCTTCCCACGAGGTCAGTGTTTGATAAATGCTTAACCATCCACGTCCTGCCCAAGGACGACTAAGTCGTGAGCGGTCTGAGGAGCACCTGGCAGGTTCTCTGCCCCGGAGCAGGAAGGATGCCCACCTCACTAGGACTTTGAGGGCGGGAGGTGGCCTCGAGGGTCTCGGCCCCAGTCCTCCAGGGCGCCCAGGGCTCCTGCCTGGAGGCGTCGCCCCGGCAGGAAAGGTGGGTCTGGCCTCTGCGTGAGTGCGGTTCCTCTCCTTTCGAGCCGCTGGCTGGAGACCAAGCGCCGAGGCCTGAACAGAGGGACCTTTATGCCGCCCCCCTCCACGCGGGCTCCTGGGCCCTGTTTTCTTTTCATCTCGTGCTGCCGGATTCAATGGGCAGAAACTCTGCCCCCTGTCCCACTGTGGCGACACAAACGTCCATTCTCCACAGGGGCTCCGAGACGCTCCACCGCAGAGGGGAGAGGCCGGGGCTGTGACAAAGAGCCGATTGTGCGCTGGGGCCCCGGGAGCGAGCAGGGCCTGGCCAGTGGTGACAGGAGCCAACCTGAGCCCTGTGGGGCGGCTGGGGGCAGAGAGGGGCAGCGGCAGGCTGGGGCCTGCGGGCGAGGGGCGAGGGGGCACGGGGTGGCAGGGAGGCAGGTGCAGAGGCCTGCCAGGCACCCTGTCTCACAGCCCACCAGGAAGGGAGGCGTTCTAGATGAAACAGGGGTGCAGCCCGGCCCTGTGCAGGTCAAGAGTCCTGTGTGAGGGACAGGGAGTAGTGGTGGGGCAACCCCAGCTTACCTTTGAAGGCTGCAAGCTTTTCTGGCAGGTTCTCTTCATCGCTGTATTTCTGGTCACAGAGAAACTCCTACAGAGCCAAGAGGACAGCGCTGAGCCCAGGGTCAGCAGGCAGAACTCACCAGCACATAGACCCGCTGTGCCATGCCTCCTGTCCTGCCAGCTGGCTGGTCTTGGCGGGGCAGGGCAGGAGGCGCCGATGTTTGTCCTGGCCTCCTGTCAACCCCCAGGGCAGACCTGCAGAGGCCGCCCTGTGGGTAAGAAGTACGCTGAGCAGCTCGGGGTAGGGCCAGAGGGTCTGCTCTAGAAGACGAGACACTCTCAGTCAGCCTCTGAATTACCTGGGCCTCCCCCAGGGCACCCCAGTTCTGGGGCCCATGAGGCCAAGAGCCCCAAAGACAAGCTGCCTGGCTCCAGCATTACCTTCTTAGGTGTGTGACGCTAGCATATTAATTCCTCTCTGTACCTCTATTGCTTTATCTCCAAACGAGCATAATTTTCACAGCTACTTCCCAGAGTTTATGTGACAGTCCAAGGAGAGTGTACGTGCGACTCTTGGCACACAGCGAGCGCTCAATAAACAGCAGCTGTCATTTTAATAGTCTCTTCTCTGGCCAGAAGATGACTGTACGTTGCTTGGGAAGTCACTTACCCCTCTCCCCTGTGTCCTCACCTGTAAAACAGGGACCACCTTCCCCTCGGATGCTCTGAGACTTCAATGGGTCCTTTCATAACCAGATGAAGCGGGGGGGGGGGGTCAAGGATGCTAACAGGAGCCTCCAGAATGAAGCACTTACCCACAGAATCTCTTTGGATCCCCCGACAAGCCCAAGAGGTAGCTATATTATTACTCCCATTTTACAGAAGAGGAAACTGAGCTTCCACTGAGCTCCATCTCACTTGGAGTCTGCCTCCTGACCCCGACCCCTAGTTATGGCCAGAGAGCAGGTATTCA
>CM053509.1:159020513-159052304 GCA_028627145.1 Eidolon dupreanum | reverse complement strand
CACAAATGGAGAAGCCTGCCATTCAGCCAGAACACCTTTCTCCACTCTCACCCCTGACACAGTAAGGCCGCTTTGCAAAAGTGGATGCCTGCGTGTGACAAAGACTGGGGGTAAGGGGTGGGGAGGACTCAGAGATTGGAATTATAGTTTTCCTTAGAGCCAAAAATGACAAATGCTTGAGCCACAGTGACCAGGGCTGGGGGAAGCAGCTGACCCGGTCGTGTGTGGGTAGGCAGCCCTTGCTGGCCCTGGGCTTAGGGCAGCTGTGTGGACCATGCCTTTGGCCAGGCCAGGGGGAGAGGAAGGCGAGTGGGCGGCAGGAACAGGAGTTTCATTGGCTGGGCTGCCAGCTCCCACCCCACCTACGAGCTTGGGATTCTTGGTTCCTGCTCATGCACAACCCACAGTTTCCTCCCTCCGGGCATCTGCCCCCCACATCTTTGCCGAGCCTCAGGGCCCGGCCGTGCCCAGTGGGCAAGTACCCTCTCTGTCCAGAATCCACGACTTCTGAGTCTGGGTCCGCAGGTGGAGAAGACAGAGATAGAGAAGCCAGCCCAGATGTTTGGAAGAAAAGCAAAAGCAGAAACAAAAAGAGGACAAGCTGGCTTCTTGCGTTTGAACCACTTAGCAGCTGTGTGAAAATTATTTCATTTGTCTGTTCCTCAGTTTCCTTGTCTGTAGGAAAGATACAAAGATCTCATAGGCTTGTCCTGATAATTACAGTATGTAAGTGAGAATATGCAAAGTGCTTAACGCAGCGCCTGACACCGTGCAAATGCTAAAAATGGTAGCTGTCTGTTATTATAACCTTCTAACATCTACATCCGAACAATCCACTTAGAACCCCTGCAGCTCATCATCCAGACAGACCATCACCAACGATTAGACCAGAAGCAAACCTCCTGCCCCAACTTACGACTTCCGATTCCCTTCCCTGGGTATCCCTAGTGGACAGAGGGGACAACCGAGACCCAGAGGGGTTGATCGACTTGCCCAAGATCGCAAAGTTGTAACAGTTCAAGGTCTATTTCCCTTCACGGTTTCGGCTCCCTCCCTGCCCTGAACAGAAGGAAGGTGTTCTGGCCACACGTTTCAGTCCCAGGCGTTACCTTTCCCCTTGGGCAGCTGCCAGAAGCCAGGGAACCACTCTCTAGGCCTCTGGGTGGGGGTAGGCCATGTCTGGATGGTTTACTCTCCCCGCCATCTCCTCTCCCCCTCCAGTCCACTGTCCCAAACAACAAAGTTTTTACAGCTGGAGAAATTGCTATCCGGGCTTCCAGGAATGAGAGGCTCTGAGGGTGACCACTGACACGCAGAGGGACTAGTGCAGAGGCCTTGGTGGACTGGTTAGTCCCTAGGCAAAGAGCCAGGACATGTAAGCGGGCTTCATGTCCTGCTGTGGACTTCAAGCCCTGGGGTTGAAGATCGAAAGCCACAAGCTGAAGTCACTCAAGGCCCGGGATAATGGCAGAGCAATGAAAACATTCACCCCGTCACAGAACTCAGAAGGGACTCCTCAGAGCACTCGGCCTGTCCTCTGGGTTTCATAGCTGGGGAAACTGAGGCCTCAGCGGGGAAGGTCTCGCCTCAAGCCACAGTGGTCAGAAGCCTCACGTAAACTCCCTGAGTGCAGGGTGCGCTGTGCCGAGGGCCGGGGGGGGCTGGAGGCTGCGTCAGGCGGCCCACACTTACCGGCTCTGGGGCCCTGGGCAACCTGCTTTACCACCTTGGGCCTTGGTTTCCTCATCTGTGAAATGGGGTCGTAACGATAGAATCTCCTCATCGGGTTGGTGCAAGGATTAAATGAGCTAACGGCACAGAAACCTACTGTGAACGTTAGCCATTATCATTATGCATCGGATCACCCACACTCAAGCCACTCCAAGAGACGACGGTGAGTACGGGCAAAGAGACCCACCCGCGACTCTCTGTCCCACACTGTGCCACAAAGTCCTCCTGGGGAGCCCTGACCCTCTGGCCACCCCTTCTCAAGGGCAAGCTCTGCTTTGTCCTTGGACACCATCCACATGGGACAGAGTGCTCCCATCCCGGCCCCGGGGGACAGCATCCGCAGCCACGCCCATGCACACTGCTGCTCCTCTCGGTCCTGTACAACCTCTGAGACACGGCAGAATTTCCCCCCACCCCGGGGAGCCCCAGACAAGCGCTCATGCCCAGGAGGGGCTATTTCCACAACCAGCGGAGGTTGGCAGCCCCTGCTGTGTCCGGCCTTGAGATCTCTGTCACCTGCCTGATTCCCTCTGCCCCGCCCCCGCCCCACCCCGCCCCAGACTTAACTCTCTTTCTGGGCTGGTACCTCTAGCACCTGCTCCCGGATGCTCGCAGCTGGCCCTCCAGGCTTGTCCTTATGTATTAGCTGCAGTAGAATTTTGGGGCGGGCAGCTATCACCATCTTGGAGGCCATCCAAGAGGCCGGTGGCTGAAACCCTGGGCAAAAACCCCAAAGACGGGAGGCACCATACCAGCCATGAGGCCTCTGACGCAGCCCACAGGTTCTTAAAGGGCCAGGGCAGGCCGCAAATGCCCGGCCGGGTGCCTGGCGCGTAGCGGGAGCCTGTAATATGCACCCACAAGGACAGCAGGCTCACATTCCCCGTGGCGGCTCTGGGGCCTCATCCGGATGCTGTGTCCTTGCCAGTAGATGGGGCAGCTGAAGAACAACACCCCATCAACTACACAAATGAAGTGGACCCTGCAGAAATTCCATCTCCAGCTTCCTGTGACATGGCCGCACCGAGGTCGTGACTGGCTGGACCTGCGGGGACACTGAATCCTCAGAGGCTCACGTGGCTGCTTATCTCCATCTCTTTTATAATATATTAAGGAAGAGCAAGAGAGACGGGTGCCCGGCGGTGCCAGCTGGGCTCACTCACCTGGGCAGGGACAGGGTGGTACTGCCAGGACACAGGAGAAGAGACACACCTGCGCAGTACCTGGGTCAGGCCTCAGAGGTCCCCCACTGCTGGGAGAGGGACCGGGGACATATGTCCCCCCTGGGCAGAGATGCACAGCCTGCTGCACCCAGCTCTTCCCAGTATAAATAGCACATGGCTTCTGAAATAACCGAGGCACCTTCACGCTACTAGGAATGCTGAGTGCCCTTCATTCGACCCAGGAGGCCTGGGAGGGTGGGACAATAGCCAAAGATCCTTATCCGCATAAGCAAGAGAGGCCTGTGTCACAGCTAGGTCATGTCCACCTGGTGGACAGGGCCAGGCAGGCCATGGGCGGTGTCCGGAGTCAGACCTGGCTCTGCTACTTCCTGGCTGGGTGACCTTGGGCAGGTGACTTCACCTGGCTGGCCCTCTGTTTCCTCATCTCTACAATGGGAGGCCGGCTAATCCTTGTCCCACAGGGATGTTTACACGTTCTCGCTGAGCATCTAATCGAACGTTCCGTTGACAGGACTCAGAGAGCTGATGCACATCAAGGGCCCGGCACGCCTCCCATTATTTTGTGAGAGACCTTGGCCTCCGGCTGGCTCAAGCTACAGCTCTCGCCATCTTTCCGACTCCTCCTGCTCCGTCCCAGGAGTAAGGGTACTCTGACGTGCCCCCACCCAGCCCACCACTTCTCTCTGAACCCATGGGAAGCTGGAGAGACTTTGTCCCGTTGCCAAATAAGACTGGGCTTGCCTGGCCC
Source organism: Eidolon dupreanum (assembly GCA_028627145.1). Lineage (NCBI taxonomy): Eukaryota > Metazoa > Chordata > Mammalia > Chiroptera > Pteropodidae > Eidolon > Eidolon dupreanum. Next base: position 159,048,641 of record CM053509.1, on the reverse strand, counting down.
GGGGTCACCTGCCATGCCATCAGGGCACAGGGAATGTCAGCTATGTGGGGGGAGTAGGAGGTACGCACCCGTCTTGCCCGCTCCGGTAGTGCAGAGAATGCACACACACACACACACACTCACTCAGAGGTGGGGGCGGGCACCCACAGCTGAGACAAATCAAGCTCAGACAGTGAGCAACAGGCTGGGATCGAGCGCGGCTGTTTAAACCCAGGCGATTGACTCCACCTCTCTGAGGCCCATTTTTCATGGAAATAGACGCTCACAGGGTGAGAGTGAGCACTCAGCGGGATGATGCCTAAAGTGCGCCTGGCACACGGCCTGGCACGTGCCTAGTGCTCAGGAAACGACAGCAAAAGCTAGAGTGAGACCAAAAGTGTGCATTTCTGGCCAGCTCCATCCAGACCTCCAGGCCTGCCCAAGTCTCCTAGTGTCACTCCTGAATCCCTGAGGATAATAACAGCTAAGACTGGGCCACCCTGTGCAGACTTCTAGAAGCTGCCCCCCGCCCCTGGGGTGGGGAGGAAGGCCCAAAGGGAACTAGAGAGTTGACCCTAGAACCCCCCAAAGCTGCCGGCCAGGCTGGGCTCGGCCACAGAGGTGCCTGAGCACCTGCAGTGGGTGGGCATGGAGCCCTAACCTGCGTGGCTTCCGGCTTCCACAGGGGCACTGGGCAGTCCAGGACCCCAGAAGCCCTGCTCCAGTGAGGCAGGAAAGCTGCACCCCAAAGGAAGGCCAATCTTGGCTGCCAACAGGGTTCCCTCTAGAATCTGCCCACCCCAGGGAACCGCCACTGTGCCTGTAGCCGTGGGTGAAACAGACTCCGACCCTGAAGCAGAGCGACCCCCTCAGAGTCTGCAAAGAGCTTGTCGGCTCATCGCCACTGGCTGTCGCAGGGACTCGGAGCAGGACAAGGGCTGTTGCTCCTACTTCAGGCAGGAGAAGACTAAGGCTCTGCCAGGGGACGGGGTCTGGCCCGGGCTGAGAGGCTGGCAGAGGCCATGGCAAATCTCAGACCTTGGGTTTCCACAAACCGTACCTTTCAACCCCAAACCAACCATTGAAAACAATCGTGACAGGAGTCAGCGCCCTACGTGCTTTACATAGGTTATCTCCCTGACAAGTCATAACAACCCATCCCATTATCTCAAGCGGCTGGCCCAAGGTCACAGAGCCAGCAACACTCTATCCCCTCTTCCTCCGCCCAGTGACTCTAAACCATGGTGGGGCCACCTTGACCTGCTGCGGTGGGAAGTAGCTCAAGTTTCCAGTGTGACCTGGGAGCCGCCTTCCTCCAGCGGAGCCGAGCGCCTGGGCCCCAGCAGCCTGGCTCCTATGCTGGGTCTCAGAATAGCACCCAGGCAGGTAAAGGACACTAGACCGCAAGCTCGGCCACTGGCTGCTGTCAGCTTTGGCCAGTGGCTTGCCCTCTCTGGGGACTGGGGTCCTAAGGGGGTTGGACACAGCCCCTGCTTGCTCACCTTCTCCAGCCCCAGTGCCGTCCAGTTCAGCCCCTGAGAGTTCAGTCCACCTCCCAAAACAGCCCTGTGGCCTCTCCCCAGTCTGCCCCCCGCCAAGGGCAAGGTTGGCACGGAAAGTCCCACACACTCAGCTCCTCTGTTTGTCCAGCTACAGTAACCTCTCCCCATCCCCAGCTGTCTCTGGCTCACGGTCCTGCTGGCTGTGGGCAGGTCCAGCCAGCTTGGAACCCGCCCAGCCGAGTGGCCCAGGGGGCTGTCTGAGGTCAGGGTTCCAGGCTCCCGTCCAGAGGGCAAGCACAGGCGAGGCCTGCGGACTACACAGTGAACTGGGAGACAGCCCAGCAGCCCGGACCTCAGAGATCCCAGCCAGACACCCTGGCTCCCTTTCAGCTGTGTTCAAGATGGCACCAAGAGACAGGGTGAGGATGGCAATGAGGGACCCTGGGGTCCCTAGGGACCTCTAGGAAATACCTAAAGCCAGTGGAATGAAATCAGATAGGCTACCTACTTCTAGACAATCCAAGAAAATCAGCGAGGGAATCGAGACTGCCAGCCCCTCCTGCGGAAAAAACCTAGCACCTGGCCCCATCTCCAGCCTCCACTAGCACCCCGCTGACCCCGCTAGGTTCCCACTCTGGGACCCTGAGCTGGGCTTGGACCCTGGGCGTCCAGTGGTCCCAGGGAGCCAGCAGAGGGAACACCCAGCCTTGTGTGAGTGGGCACGCCTCTACAGCCAGTTAGGAAGGAACTTGGGAGAAGTCCCCCTCAGGAAATAATTCTAGTACCATCCACGAGGGCCTTGCCTCGCGCGACCGGACGCGGCGTGCCTCCCTTCACCGAGCCCTCAGGGTGACCCTGGCTCTGCAAAGAGAGCTCCTTGGCCATGGAAACCAGACCTGAGCCCACGTCATGCAGAATTCCAAAGCCCCTGGCTACGCTGCCTTTGAGCTCTGGCCACACCAGGCAGGCCCTGACCCTTTTCCTTATCTTCTAGAATCTACATGGTCATTACACAAACATTTATGGAGCTTCCATTATGGGCCTGGCAACGGCTGGAAGGCTTTCTTTTATAGAAATCCACCAGGACCAGCAAAGAAGAATCAAGGCTCTAAGGGAGCCTTTCCCAAAAGTTGGAGGGACGAGGGGCGAGGGTGGGGTGGGGCAGGCAGCAGACCACCATTTTGTAGGGTGGAGAGTGCACGGACCTGAGAGTCTGGGGCCCAGGGTGTCAACAGCGGCCTGACCAGCTCTCGCTGGGCCATGTCAGGGCAGCCGCCACGCCTTGCTGGGCCTCCCTTGCATCCCCAAGCTGTAAAACCCGGACTGCTCAGAGACATCGGGGGTCCCTTCCAACACCAAATCCCTGTGGCTGGTCCCAGGCGGGCTTCCGGGGAGCCCTGGGCCCGCTGGCACCGGAGCTCCTGGCCTGGCCCTAGTCCGCCAGCCTAAGAGTAACAACTTGCAACCCGAGATGCCCGGAGCAGAACTGCGTGGAGCGGGTGGAGGCAGACCTACCTGCTGGAGTCCTGGGCACAAGGGCAGGGGCGGAGGGAGGACACTGGGGGGAGCCCGGGGAAGAGCAGGAAGGGGGTTGATTTTGCAGCAGGCACAGCCTCGCAGACGGAGGTGGAACCCGCGGGGCGTCGGGGGCGTTGGGGGCGCGCGGCTCCGGCGGCTCGCGAGCTGCGCCGGGGGCGCGGCGGGACAAGCGACGGCGGCGGCGTGCGCTTACCCTGTTGATCTCCGCCAGCCTCCTCTCCTGCCGGGCTTTGAGCAAGCCGAACGCCTTCCCTCCTGGAGGAGACAAAGAGGCGGCCCGGGAGGCGGGGGTCTGCCCGGCCACGCGCCCCCGGGCCCGCGCCCGCTTCCCGCCGGCGCGGCCGTGCGCGCGGTGCGCACAGGTGGCGGGCAGGGGACACCACGCGCTGGTGATGGGGGGCGGGGGGCGCTGGTCTGCGGGCCGGGGGCGGGGCAGGGGCGCGCGGCAGCGGGGAGGACAGCGGCGCCTACCTTGAAACCTGTTGCTGAGCGCCACCGACATGACGATGAGCGCGGGGCTCGCGCCGGCTCCGGGCTTCGCGGCCTGGTCGAGGAACGTGGACGAGGGACAGGCACCGGGTCCGAGCTCCTCCGGCGGCGTGTGGTGGCGGGACGGAGGGGCGGAGGGAAGGCGCCGGCAGCCGGACACACCCCTCCCTCCCCTCCGGCCCGCCTCCCCACCCCTCCCTGCCGCCCGGCCGCCGGCATCAAAGCAGCTATTATGCGGGACGCAGAGCCCGCCGCCGGCCCCTCTGCCGGAGGACGCGGAAAATGCACGGCGTGGGGGCCGCCTGTGGGCACCCCCATACGCTCCTCCCGGGACCTCGGCAAGTCCCTTTCCCGCTCCCGGGCGCAGTTTCCCCGTAAATAAAACCTGGCCGATCTTAACTACGCACTCTTGGCGCGGTCGCCAAGAGCAAACGCCTGGGGCAGCGGCGGGAGTAAGCGCACCGCCAACCCAGGCCGTGGCACTACCGTTGCGCGTTGCACGGCGTGCACTTTTAGAAGGGAGGGGGAGGGGTGTACGTTCCCAGGCTTCTTTTTTAATTCTTGAAGGAAAAATATAGAAACGTTTAGTTTTTGTTGAGAAAATGCATAATGACAAAGTTTCACTGGACATCGGGGACACTTTCAATGAGAAAGAGTTAGTGTCTTGTGAATGAAACCTGTTTCTCGAGCACTCACTTTGCACCTGGCACTGTTCCAGGTCAGTACCAGGATACGTTTGTTAAGTCATTTAATTCTCAAAACCCTAAAATGGGACTCTGCGCTCCCCCTTTACACAAGAACAGACAGGGACCGGAAGCCTGGAGGTCAAGTCCACCAGGATGATACAGCCAGCTTCTAACTCCGGAGAGTAGCACTCAGGATGCAGGCACACAGGACTTGTAACGGGGCGATCGTGAAATCTCCTGTCTAAATCAGGACACTTCTGAGAGTAAAAAGTGGCACCCCTAATAATTATGTTGGGGTCACGGGCACAGACAGGGACGGCCCCGGGCAAATGGCACATTTGGTCACTAGTAATGCTCCTCCTTCCCCCCAGAGCTTGTCCCTGGGGATTGGATCCAGGAATTCTTCCCTGTTCACCCATGGGGTTTGCATTTGGCCAAGCTGTGTGACCTTGAGCAAGGCACTTGACCTGTCTGAGCCTCAGTCTCCTGATCTGTAGAATGGTTGAAAGGAGCACCTCTAACCAAGCAGGGGCTGGTGTAACTTATTATTTGCAGGGGATTTAAGCGGGTAGTAAAAGCTTGGAGGAGAGAAGGGCTTAGGCGTTATAACCCTTGGTTGATGGGAGCTGTTCCACCTGGAGGCCAGAGACCAGAGCCGACTTAGAGCCCTCAAAGAGAGCTGACTTAGAGTAGAGCACTCATAACACACGAGACCCGGCCCGGGCTCAGATGGCCTATTGCCCCGGCCAGTAGGCTGGTTGGCCCCCTCCTCGGCCATTCTGCAAGGCAGGGGCCACCCCACCTCCCACTGCTCAGCTGCTGGGCTACATTGCTAGCCAGATGTTCAACAGCTGCCACATTCCACCCAGTGCGGCCCCACCTCTGGGGCCGGAGGGGCTCTGCACACAGGCATGAGTCATGAGATGTCAGCCCTGAGGTACGTCACTGTGGAATGGAGAAGAGGCCTGGTCTCCACCCGCCAGGGACACTGGGACTGGGCTTGAGCAGAAAAAGTCGTCACGCCAAGAGGAGCCATCAGAACGGCTGTGTGCCTGTGTCAGCAGAGGAGCCGGGTGTGGGGGGAGGGGGTCCTGGGGGCATCAGACCCTGTCCCGGAGGTCTTCAAAGCACCCCCAGCTCCCCGGCACCACCTAACACGGGACACCAGTTACCGAACGCACTGTAGAGCAACAGCCTCCCGTTTTAGCTTCTCTCCAAAATCTACCAAGTCTCTCTTCGTGCCCACTCCCCACCCCCCAATCCACCTATGCCTCGGTTTTTTGGTTCTCTGGGGAGGGGCACACCTCTTCTCTGAACACTCGCCCCCAGCAGGTTTTGGGGACCACAGCCCAGCTCTCATTACATGGCCTAGGACGCAGAGACCCTCATTCTGAACAGGAGTGGGGAGGACCTGGGCCGAGCTGGGTCGGCCTTTCCTGGGAAGGCAGAATCAGGACAGTTTCCAGTGTATTTCTGCCAAGGATTTGACCCGATGACTTGCACCCTCGGGGGCCATGGAGGTGGGAGCAGTGAGGGCATCCTCTTCCATCAAGGGCAGGAAAACCAGCTCTGTAGAGAGAAAAGACGGAAGCAAAGAAGGCGAGAGCAGGGGCAGGGCCGGGGAGAGGTGGCTCCTGGCCCCAGGCTGACCACAGGCTTGGCAGCCCCTCCCATGCCCTCTGAACTCAAACTCCCCTCTTCTGCTTAAACCAGCTCAGGAGCAGTTCAGGCCTCGTGTCTAAGAGCCCTGACTGGATGCTCCGTAATCCTGCCTATGCGACCTGGATTCCCGGGGTGACCCGTGCTGGCCAAGCCCCTACCTTCCTGCTCGAAATGTTCCTCTCTGTCTCCCCACCCTTTGGGGCTTGACCCAAAACTCTCTTCCTCATTCTCATTAGTGTCCCTCCCTGAACCTGTCCTGCTGGCCACTTGGTTCTAAGTTCATTTCCTGCCTCGGTGTCTTCAGACTGAACCAGAGGTCAGCTGAGGGCCTCTCGGGACCCCACCCTTCAAACTGCCCAGTCCCTAGACTTTACCCGATAAGCCCCCTGGAGCAGGTGCCTGTGGTCGCAGAAGCCCAGCAAAATCTCTCCAGCAAGAAGACCCTGGCCAAGCCAGTCGGCTCAGCTTTTGTCACCTTCCTGCTACTGTGTGTAGGCTAAGATGGATCGGCACATGTTCTTCCACCCACTCCCTGGGCACTGGGTGTGTCACGCAGTCGGGGTGTGCCACGTGTGTACCCATAGCCACAGCCCCTGCTGCCAGCCAGCAAGGGAGGACAGAAGGCACACCACCGGCTAGTAAAGAGGCCCTTTATTTCCACATTAAACAGAATTGGTCCATGATGCTGCTTGTCCCCCCTTTGGCGGCAGGAAGAACTGTGGGAGAGCCTGGGCCCCTTGAGGCACCCGTCCGCCCAGTGCCAAGGCCCTGCTGTCTGTGGGAAGAGGGCCCGGGAGGGGGAGGAATGCTGGGAGGAAATGCCAGGGAATCCTGGACAGAGGCCAGCAGGGGGCCTGGCCACAGGGGGATTCTCCAGCAGGACACACTGGCACCCATCACAGGCCTCCCTCCCGGCAGGCAGGGCCACAGAGCCACAGAGCTCGTTCAGGAAGTATCAATCAGTCAAAGGCCATCTGGGCTCATGGGGTCACAAAGGGGAGCTCCCTGCCCCCTGAGCCCCCAGACCAGGCCACTCCAGCTCTTTGGAAAGGCCACAGACTGAAAAGGTCCTGAGAATGGAGTCTTCCATGAAGCCAGTGATCCCTCTGCAGGGCTGGGTCGTGACGTTGGCTGAAACGACCCTGAATCTCTGGGGATGCGCCCGCAGCCTCCCAGGCACCCACCTGCCCGGGACCCTGCTTTTAGGAGAGAGGGAGCGTGTTGTGCCACAGGGTGTTTACCATAACCCCTCAGCACCCAGAGGGCGTCCAGCACACATCTGGTGCCCGACGAGCAGTTGTGGATTGACTAATGCACGTATGTGCACAGATGGACCTGAGCACATGCGTGCACCGCACACGCAGGCATAAGTATAGGTGCATGTATATACGTGTCAGTGACACCGTGGTGTGCGTGCTGACGCGTACCCCGGGTGGCAGTGCACACGGGGGCTGCCTGGGTGAGCCATGAACGCACACTCGATCCTGCTGGGTGGAGGGGTACGGGCACAGCCTTGGAGGGGCGTGTGAGTGTCTGCTCAGGGCAGGGATGCAGCGCAGGCTCTGGGCGCACCCATGGGCGTATGTGCATGCCCTGCGTGGGGGCTCAGCGGGGGTCCGGTGGCCCTCACTGCCAGCTGGCACAGCTCTCGGGCAGACTCTGCAGAATGGCCTCCAAGTTCTGCTTGTCGGCGCGGATCTCGGCAAGGTCACTCTCAAAGGTCTGGATCTGCAGCTCCTGCTGCTCGGACTCCTGCTCCAGCAGCCTCAGTTTCCCCTGCAGGGCCCCGGGCGGGCCCAGCCGGAGCCTCAGGTGCTCCAGTGTCCGCTGGGTCTCATTCAGAGCCTGGGCTGGGGCTCGATGGGTGTCCAGGGACCCTGCAGAGGGACGGAGAGCCTGAGCGTGGGCCAGCTCCCTGCAGGCCCCAGGGTCCTGTTTGGCTCCACCCCACAGGCCTTCCACGGCACAAACCGTCCAGGATCCCAACTGCCCACAATCTACCGGGAAACCGAGGGACCGAGAGGGAGGTGTGGTGAGTGGATGAGGGCCTGGTCTGGGCATCTTGCCGAGTTCATAGGCAGGCCCTGAAACTCCCCCTGCCCCCCCCAGGGTGGCACTGGGCAATTGTTAATTTTTGTTGTTGGTATTACTACTATTTGTTAAAAAGAGTCAGGCTTGGGCGAGTCCTGAGCCCCAGTTTCCTCATCTATAAAGCAGGGAGGTGTGCAAGGTCCCCATGCCTGCTGGCTCCAAAATGCCATGTTGGTTCACCAAGAGCACACCTGTACGGAGACCACCTGTGCTGGACGTGGGAGGATGAGCAGCTGGAAACAGGGTCCCTGGCTCTAGACTGATGGCCGAGGCGACAGCTGGGGCAGAAAGAACGGCCGGCCTGGCAAGTGGGCAGTGGGGGTCTGGCTCTGGCCTTGCACGAATTGATTCTATTTCTTGGGGTTAAGGACGTTGGGGAGGCTGCTGGGGGTGGGGCCAGCTGCTCACATTTGAACTTTGTGGTGGTGATGGCGGCATGGAATCCACAGGCTGCCTCCCCCACCTGGTACTTGTCATTAAGGGTGACATTCAACAGAAAGACAGGGCTCAGCCAGGTGAGCATGGTGGGGAAGAGGAAGCTAAGTCCTAAATAGCCTCCAATCCCACAGGATCCCACCTGAATTTCCTGGACAAGGAAGGCTGGGCTGGAGGACAGGAAGCTGCAGGAGCAGAGCTGGGGGCCAGGAAGAGGCACGGGAGTGGGGAGGGGGCGTGAGCTCTGTAGCCTGGGCAGGTCCTGCTCTCAGCAAAGACCTGGAGAGGCCCCACCGTCCACAGTAAAGTCCTAACAGCCTCGCCTTTGAGGAGATTCAGAATTGGGTTATAGCTTCCAGTCTCTCTGCTTATCTGGGGCTCCTGGGGCAGGGGCAGCATCCAGGTGTGTGCTGTTCACTCCCGCATCCCCAGGTCAAGCACCGTGACAGCGTGAATGGATGAATGACAACGACAGCAACAGCCGGAGCCGAGTGTCTGTTCCCTGCCGGGCGCTCTGCCCGGTGCTCCAACTCCTTGGCATCGGGTGTGGAGTGGTGGCTGTGAGTGGCACTCGTGTGAACCACAGGCTCCCCGCTGACTGGCTGTGGGGGCCCCGGGCACGTCACTTAAACGCTCTGTGCCTCAGTTTCGAGAGAATAAGTGTCCTTGCCTTAGAAGGTGAGACTGAGCATTCTGTAAGACCACGTGTGTGAACAGCTTGGGCCTGGCCTCCAGTCAAAACACAGACTGGTGACCCTCCCCCTTCTTATCGATAATGGTAGTTGAAAATGCACGCTGGTACATGGTGAACCTTGAAGACGTCACGTTAAGTGAAACCAGCCAGCCACAAATAGGCAAAAGATTCCACTTGTGTGAGGTGCCTAGAGGAGTCAAACTCAGAAGAAACAGAGTGGTGGGTGCCAGGGGGTGGGGGGAGGGGAAATGGGGAGTTAGTGTGTAATGGGGACAGAGTGTCAGTTTGGGAAGAAGAGAAAGTTCTGGAGATGGATGGTGGGGATGGTTCCACAGCAGTGTAAATATACTCATCCCACTGAACTGTACATCTAAAAATGGTAAGATGGCAAATTTTATGTTATGTATATTTCGCCACGATTGGAAAAAAAATGCATGCTGTTCATTTCAGCCCAGCTGCTCTGTCCCCCTGCAGCCCCTCCCCGACCCTGAGGCCTCCACGTCTTGGTGGGTGCCGTCCCCTTTGTCGGAAATGTCGCCTTGCTCAGGCTTATCTCGAATTCTACCTCCTCCCTAGGAGCTGCTACTTCCTGTCACCCCAGAACCTGCAACACAGTGCAGCGAGCACTTTCCAAGTTAACTCACTGTTACCCCCATTTCGCAGATGGGGAAACTGAGGCTCAGAGAAGTAGAGCGCCTCTCCCCAGGTCTCACAGGCAAGGAAAGGAGAAGGCCAGCTTCGGACCCTGGTCTACCTGGTTCCAAGCCAGCACCTGCTCCTTGGTGCCACACATGCTCTGTGACGTTCTCTCTCCTTCTCTGAAACCCTTGGCCAGAGGGCTGTCCCACTCCCCTGGCACCTTTGGGTGTTCTGTACGGGTGAGTTTTCCCTGTCCCCTCCCCCACAGACTAGCGTCCCCTTGAGGCACAGACTGAACTCTGAACTTGCTTCTGGGTACCCTGCCGCCCGTAGGGCCTGGGGCAATTACAAATGACCAGGAGGCTGGGGACGGGGGAAGCCATGGTGATGAAGCGGAGCAGGAAATCTTCCCCAGGACTGGGCCTCACAGGAAGACCCCAGAGGGAGGGGACTCTGGGGGGTCAGGGCCCAGCCTCGGGGTCTCCTCACCCAGCCTGGTGAGCAGATCCGACAAGGCCTGGACATCCTTCTCCAGGGCGGCGCGCGATTCCTGGATCTGCCGCTCCATCTCGCTCAGCCCGGCACCCACCTGTGGGAGGCGGGGGTGGGGGGAGGAGGGAGGAAGAGCTGGATGGAGCAGCTCCCCGCTGGCCCCGGGCCAGGAGGAGATGGTGAAGGCCCTGGCACACACACCTGCTCAGCTTCCTCCAGCTCCCGCCTGCGAGCTCCTGCGGCTAGCACCTGCCTGGAGGCCTGTCTGAGGGTCGCCTGTGTCTGGCTGGAGAGCCGGCTGGCGTGGAGGTACTCCCGCTTCCCCTCCCTCAGCAGGGCCTTGGCGAGCTGTGGGCGGGCAGCAGTGCAGAGGGGAGAGGGTGAACAGAGGACATCCTCTCGAGATAAAGCATTCTGTGGCAATCACGCCAGCAGATGCGACAGAGCCAGCGAGAGCTGGGGAGACACACACCTGTTAGAATTTGGCCCCAATAAGAACAAAACAAAACAAAACAGCCTAGAGGTTTAGGGAGTAAGGCCAAACGGACCTAGGCGTGACTCCTGGTTATGTGATTTAAGTTACTGAATCAGCTGGGCCCATGGGACAGCAATGACATCTATTTCTTGAGGCATCAACAGGGTCACCCACATGAAGCTCCAGGACTCAGAGCCCAGGACCCACCGCACACCAGGAGGTGTGCAGTAGTTGCTATGCATCCAAGGGGCTGGATCTGCAGGGCCAGCTCCACATGACCGTTCTCCCACAGGACATCTGTGTCTCTGACCTTGGCACTGTCCTTGGCCAACAGCTCAGCTTCCTTGGCCTTCTTCACGGCGCTGGAGGAGACGGATGCCACATTTCCCAGCATCCTCTCCGCCTGCTTGGTCTTCTTTTTCGCGTCCTCGAGGAGCCGGCCCCGGACGGTGTCTGCCTTCCTCCTCAGCGCGGCCTGGTCCTTGGGCCGAGGAAACTGCAGCTTCATTCCTGCGAACCCAGCCCAGGCTGCGTCAGGAGGGCCTGGCTCACGGCTCGAGAGCCTGCCAGATACCTGACCAGCCCCGGATCCTCAGACAACATGAATGCCGGTTCGAGGTGCATGAGCTCTGTTTGTAACCTGCTCAGGCTTATCCAAGGGGTCAAGTGAGACACACTGCCCAGTGAATTTGAAGATTCATATTATATTATGATACTCATTGAAGTCACAAAACTACACAGTGGTCAATGCCTGGACTAGTGGTAGAAATGGGAAACCACTGCAGACTACACAGCAAAATTCATTTAGCTCTTTGTTTTTATGTACTCTCTTTCTAGAGAGGCTTTGAGGCACCTTATAGTGATAGGTAAATCAACGGCTGGACCATTACAATGAAATACCAAGAGCCACTTAAAACTGGGGGATGAGGAAGGGAAGAGAAGTGCCAGAAAATTAGGGTAGTAACATCGCAGGTAGTAAATGCTCTATTTACCTCTGAGCTTCCTAGCAGCCAAGACAGAAAGGGAAATACAATTCACATAGGTTCTATTATCTAACAAGAAGTAGTTTCCTTCTGGAAAGGAGACCTTTTCCTTTCAGATAAAATTGCAATAGAAATTTATCTTAAAGAATACTGATTATAGCAAAGTCAAGTTTTAAAAAGAATCGAGCCTTCTAATGTTTACGGGCACAATACGACATAATTGCTCTATGAAGACAATCCAGAAATTAGGTCTACTTTGCTTCTTGCGCACAAAATTGACATTTCTTAAAGTGCACGCTGTGGCGTCCTGATTCCATAGGGTGTCAATAGTTGTCAGTGTCGATTAAGTATAAATAAAGTGAACGAGGTTTCTTTGCTGCAGGATGTCTCTGAGCCTCAGAGGGTGTTATGAGCACACAGCATTCCCTAAACTGATCTGAACACAAACTCTCTCCTGGCAGGGCAGGCTGCAGGCTAGGGAGCCTGGGGAAGGCCACTCCCCATTTCATTCAGCATATTTTCCTTTCGTGGGGAATGCCGAATGAGCGCAGGCCAACTAGCGGTAAGAGGGCGTCTTTGAAAATGGGTGGGAATCGGGGCGAGAACTGGGGTGAGCGGTTTGAGGTGTGCCGGGTGAGTGACAGCCGTGCCAGCGAGGTAGGCTGCCATCCAGCACAGGTAAGATCCTTCTCATTCTCAGAACCGTCTAACGACGAGGTGATACCCTGTGAGGTGGTGGGCACCCCATCACTGGACTAAGCAGGCCGAGGGTGGATGGATTCCCTGCCTGGTGAGGGGTTGTGGCACATGGTTTTAAGACCCCTTATAATTCTAACGTTCTAAAATCCTGCTATTTCATCATCTAGCATTGAATTTACATTTTCCTAAGCACAGGTCGGAGATAAGCACATACAGCCACACCTTTCCCGCTGGAAGCCCCTGACAGGCGCCCAGGACTTTGGAATGTAGAGGAACCTAGAGAATAGGGGGCACTGCCTAGCTCACCCCAAAGGTCTGGGCCCACGTCTCTTATGGGCCGTGGGTGGGGCCGGGGTGGGAGACCACAGAACCAAGGTGACGGTGGAAGCCTGACTTCTGGTCTCAGACCCCGAAGTCTCAGGAGCTCAGGGTGAGCTCCTGCCTTATCCAGCTCATTGGCACAGAGCCAGAAATAAAGGGCCAGGGGGCTTCTCCCTGGAGAAAAAGGACACCACAGCAGCCCATGGTGCGGGGGACACTGAGGATCATAATACTGGCTGGCTTCCTTCACCTCGGCTCTGAACCAGGGATAGAGATCCATTCCTTTCCTCCGTCTACTCGCCTGCAAAATAGGAGCACTTAGCTTCATTTTCCTAAGGCTCAAAAGAGACCTGGACGGGCACAGACCCACACCCCCTTTGAAAGGGAAATTGTGTCCCGCCCCATAGCCCCTGCTGAACGCTGGACCACGGCAGCCATATTTGTAGCATCTAGCAGGACCACCGGCAGAGTGGACTAGACCAAGAGCAGACAGCCGGTGGCATCAGATTTTTTTCTATATGGCCTTCCCATAGGGAGGGGCTCTGCATGGGGTCTCATGATGGATGGCCACGTGGGCAAGTACCAGTGAGTGGTGTGGGATACGGGGAGGGACAATCGGCCCCAGGATATGTCCTGATGGACAGTGTTGTCTGTTTCCTTATGCCCATGTGACTGGACTTCTGTCCCCTGCAGCTAAGCCTGCCCTGGTTGAGGCAAGTCCAGCTGGTTGTCATGGGCAGGTCTGTGCATCAATGAGTTTAAGGCTCGGCAGGGCACACATACATACCTTCCAGGTCAGCCAGCAGGGTCCTGGCTCCCGTGACAGTCACTGAGGCAGCCTGGACTGACGAGGAAGCCTGGGACAGGGCGGCTCTGGCCTCCTGCTGCAGCTGGAGAGAGAAGAGAGAGGCTGGGCAGGTGGCCTGCAGGTGTGCCGCCCAGAATCAGGTCAGGTGGCCACTGACCTCACATGTACTAGGTCCCAAAACATCACCCAAACTCTGACAGCTAACTACGCTGCTTACCGGGATTATACACATGTTAATCGCTGACTATCTCTCCCAAGAAGCTGTTTGTCCTGGAAAAGCTTGAAGGAAAACTGGAGCAGGACAACTAAAGGGAAGATGGACAACTGAGAATTTTTCAGAACGCTTCTGTCTCCAATAGTGAAGCTGTTTATTACACAACTTTTACCATAAACAGTCAGTTTCTTCCCCACTGCCACTCAACAAGACTGTATGGGTTTTTTTGGATGAACAGATACACACAATATGGTTCATCCACGCAATAGAATATGATTCAGCCATAAAAGGGCTGAATATTGACACATGAGACAATGGGGATGAACCGCAAGACCATAGCAAGTCAAAGAAGCCAGACACAAAAGGCCACGGGCTGTAGGATTCCACTTATGTAAAATACCTAGAACAGGTAAACCCAGAGACGGAGAAAGTAGGTTGACGGTTACCGGGGTCAGAGGGAAGGAAGAAAGAGGGGCTGCTCGATGGGCATGGGGTTCTCTTTTGGGGTGATGAGTGTTTGGAACAAGACAGAGGTGGAGGCTGCTCCACATTGCGAATGTGCTAAATGCCACTGCATTTCGAAATGGTTCGTTTTGTGTTATGTGAATTTCAGCTCAATGAAAATAAATAATAAATCAAATGGGTTTGAAGAGCCACCAAAGGCCCCGGGAGCTCTCGTGTCTCAGGCTGACTGTGGACACTTAGCAGGATGGGAGGCGAAGGTGGGTGGCCTGTGGTGGCATGGGCACCCCACGCTGGGCTCTGTCCCTGACGGCCATGGTGCTCCGAGGCCCGGGGAGGCCTCTCTCTCCTTAGCATCTCTGCTCTGGACAAGGGCGATGAACCGGATCAGCGGGTACCAAGCCGAGGGCCGAGGTTTGAACTGTGACACAGCACAGCTCCCCCGTACGCGCCAGGCACGGGGGCCAGCTCTTCGGATGCAAGCTCACCCACTTCTCACAAACAGCCTTATCCTTTGTTCCCTGCCTTTAAAGGGAAAATAAGGATGGCTATGGGATAGGCTGTCACTGCAGTAAGTGGCAGGATCCGAACAGGGCGGTGGATTAGTTCGCCGTATTCTACCACGCCGATTTCTATATTGCGACACCTGTACCCTGGCTAGGTAAAACATTACATACGGGAAATCTATGTGACGGCTACATCGAATTCCTTGTATTCCCTCTGCAACCTTTCTGTCAGCCTAAAATTATTTCCAGATGAAAAGATAAAAAGTTTCAGAGGTCTTTATACTTTACCAGGTTGGACGCCACAGGACTAGGCTAAATTCACCCCACAATTCTCCTTGCATTCCCTGATCATTTAACGCTGTCCCCCTTCTGGACGGCAAGGGCCAACCTGTGTGGCTCAGCGCTAGGAGCAAGGCAGGTGCTCGCTAAATACGGGGTGAGCAAACTAACAAATGAAAGAATGAATGAATGAGCCCTGGCCAATTAGTGAAGGTGGTGGGCGTGGCCCTGGCTGCTGCAGGTGCAGACATCCGTCTGTCCGGCCTGCCTCCCTCCACACCTCTACCCTTCCTTCTTCTGCCCTGGCTGACTCTGAGGTTCTCTGGAGTTTTCGGGGAGACATTGGAGGGATGGAAGGAACTACAGCTGATCTTCGCTCCTCTCTCCCCTGCGACCCCAACCCCAGATCACCCGTGGGGCAGCCCCAACCTCCTCCAGGTGCCTCTCTCGAAGGACGAGGACCCACCTGCGTGAGGGGCTCTGCCTTGTGCAGCACGGCCTGGACGGTGGCCTGGAGGGCCCGGGCTGCCTCAGTGACCCTGCGCTCTCTGGACGTGACTGTCTTCTTAAGGACCTGCACCTTCAGGTCCAGGCCCCGGGCCAGGAACTTCCGCGGCTGCAAGGAGATGCAGGGCTCAGGCAGGGCGCGGCAGGAAGGTCCGCGGGGCAGGTCATATGCGGGCGGAGGTGCCAGGGCGGGTGGAGGTGCCCGGGCATGGATGGTGGAGAGAGGACCATGTGAACACAGGGATGCAGAGGGGCAAGGGTGCGAGACCCCGGGCTGGGGGGCCTGTCCCAAGGCTCGAATTCTAGTCCCACCCATCTCTAGAAGCGTGGCCTTGTGCCAGTCAGCCAGCCTCCCTGACGAGCATGTCCTTCCCAGCCCCACAGCCCCCAGGCCGAAACCTTGGGTTGGTGTACTCTCCAATTCAGAATGCCTGGGCCTCAGAGAAGCGGCATTGTGTGTCACCTAACACCCTGAGCTACGGTGTCTCGGAGATCGGCAATCAGGGCCAAACGCGTCGTTACCTGCATATTACTCTTCACACGCCGGGGAGAAGCAAAGACCCCTGTGAGAAGCCTGGGGCCCGTCGGCCCCACTCCTGATTTGCCCCAAACACATTTGTAATAAACTTGGTCTTTTTTTAAAGTTCAGTTCCCAAGTTTGGGATTCCAGGATGACCGATTGATCCGGGAGATGAGGGTAGGGTGGCAGGCACAGAGGGGAGGAGGCTGACGTGCATTGAGGGTCATCCTGTACATTACTCACGAAGCCCCTCCTGGCCCCTGTGGACACAGTCCTAGAGTCACCCAATGGGTGATCTCCACCTGGCAGATAAGTAACTGGGGTGCAGGGGGGGAGGGAGGGAAAGTCCTTGACCAAGGTCATGGCTGGAGCGGCAGAGCTGGGATTGATCCCATGTCCATCTGGGGCCACTGCTGTTGCCACCGGTAGGGAAGAGGTCCCACCTCGCTATTATTATTGTAATCAACAACAAGGGTCGGGTGAGCCCTGACTTCTGGGCAGGCGCTCAGCCAAGCCCTGGGGGTTACATTATCTCATTTTAATCGACTGTTGCAGAGTCAAAAATAAGCCGTGGCTCCTGCCTCTGCCCGGGCTGCACTGGTTTCCCAGCTGCCACCTTCTCCTCTACCCCCACCCCGTGCAGAGAGCCCAAGACAGCCACGCTGACCAGTGCTGAAGAGACAGCCAAGGAGGAGGTGAGTTGCAGAGCCGCCTCTGAGCCAGCTTGCTGCACGGTGGCCAGCACCCTCTCGGCTTCGGGCAGCGCCTCTGCCACAGCTGTGCTCAGCGCCTTCTGGGCCACCTGGACCTCCTGGTACCTGAGAGGAGACAGAGGCAGGATGGTCCCCCGGAGCAGGGAGCGGGGCCCGTCTTCCCCACCGCTGTCCCATGCCCCTCCCCCAGCCCGAGTTTTGAAGGCATCTCCCTGCTTCCTGGCAGAGCCACCCTCTGCGGGGTCGGTACCCAGCAGCTGGCCTTGGAGACTGGCTGCCACTCTGCTGCTTTCGAATGAATGGAAAGGCAGTAGAGGGGCCACATTCTCGTTTCTTCAATCACTCAATTCAGCCGTGCCTTTCTGAAGGGTTTGCACTTGAGAATCACATGTTTTGCAAATGTTTGGCTCCTCTGCATGAAGAGGAAAGTCCCTGGTATTGGGGAAGGGACAGCGGCCCAGGCTGGGTCTTGGCTTGGCTGTGCCCTTGGGTGATCCTGGGCATGTCGCTGTCCAGGAAAACGAAGACTCCTGGGCTGCACGATGGCTCTGGGGCCCTTTAGCCCTGAGATACTGTAATCGACCAACTAGAACAGCTTTCCTGTCCTGACCAGCTGTCCACACCACCCCACCCAGCTCCCCAGCCCTGGCTCCCTCCTTCATCCCTTCTCAGAGAGCCAGTGTCACCTCCCATCCCTGGGAATGGGTCATGTGACTTCACTCCAGCCAGACCAATTGGCTATGGGCTGGCCACCTGATCCGAGCTGGGCCAATCAGATTCTCTCATCTAGGAAGTCCACCTGGGGCTCAGTGAGACCTTGGTGGATCTTCATTGACACTTTGACATAGAGAGATTTAAAGGGGCCACTCACAGCAGAGAAACACTGGCCAAGAAGGAAGCTGGTACCCAAGAGGAACTGCCCCAGAGACCTGGGGTGGGGTTGGGGGTTGGGGGTACTGCTGGGGGAGAGAGGGCAACACACTGCTCTGGGCCTCCTTGTTCAGAGGCTGAGCTGCACCCCTGGGCATGCGTCGGTTCCTGTAACTCACTTCTAAGTGGGCTCAAGACCCCAGACATCCTGACCTGCTACACTGACCATCAAGGGAAGGAAGCCACTTCTGGAACCTCTAGGCAGGCCCTGTTGGCTTCAGGAGGCCAACCTAAGCTCCCACCCACACCTGGGAGGTCTCACCTGTCCTCCAGCTCCCGCTGGGCCTCCAGGGCCATTCTGCCCTCCACCAGACTCCAGAGAAGCGCGTAACTGGTGTTGGAGGCAAGCAGAGCCCTCCGAGCGGTGGCTTCAATCTTGGCGGCAGTGTCCTTGTGGCTGTATAAAAATACCCACCAGCCATGGCCAAGAGTTCACCAGGAAGGGGGTCTGGGCCCCAAACCACAGCCCCATGGCGTGGGCCTCCTGCCATCTCTGCCTGACACACAGTGAAGGCTGATGGGGAGGGGACATGCAACCCTGTTCCTGTTTTATGGTTTATGTCTACTATCCTGGCAGAATGAGGAATAGGGCCTCTTCTCACTCATAGAATCTCCATCTGGGCAATAAATTACACAGTCACTCTGATAAAAACAGCATAGAAGATTGTGGTCAAGACAGCCTGGGTTTGAATCCTGGCTCTATCACTTCCAAGCTGTGTGTCCTTAAGCAAGTCACTTAGCCTCTCCGAGTCTGTTTTTTCACCTGTAAAATGGGACCAAAGTCCATAGAGTATAGATAAAAGGGGGAAATTGCTGCAGATCCTGTGTTTTCAGGATCTGAGGCTGTTTCTTAAAAGCAGTAGATGAATCAACCCAAATGGCCATCAGTGGACAACTGGATAAACGGAAGGTGGCACAGCCACTCAGTGGAATATTATTTGATTGTAAATGAAGGGAATGAAGTACATGCTCCATATGGATGACTCCTGAAACCATTACGCTAAGTGAAAGAAGCCAGGTACAAAAGACCACGTATTGTGATTCCATTTATATCAAATGTCCAGAATAAGTAAATCTATGGGGACAGGAAGTAGATTAGTGGTTGTGAGGGGCTGAGGCGGGGGGGGGGGCCACTGAAGAGAAATGGGGCGTAACGTCTCACGGGAGCAGGTTTGTTCTGAGGTGGTGAAAATGTGTGGATGGCCGCACAACTCTGCAAATACACCGAAAACAACTGAATCGTACACTTTAAATGGGCGAGTTGTACGAGATGTGAATTTTATCTAAACGAGCTGTTATTTTTAAAAAGCCAGTGGATGCTCTCAGATGCCTTCAGTTGGTCAAGGTGCCTTTGTGCACCTCCTCCCCCTACCCCAGCATCTCTGAGGCTCCCACGCTGTCTTTACACATCTCTCCTTCCCACGGTGGTGACATCCTCCCCGCTGCCCCCCGAAGCCAGGAAGCTCTTGTCCTCATTTGATTCCAAATCCTGGGGCAGGGACACCTGAGGGGCTGACCCTGACCTTGGAATCCCCCAGCAAACGGGCTGGGCTTCCTTCATGATATGGTGGACAGGGCCTCTGCCACGTCCCCAGGACCTGGGCGCTCACCTCCTGGCAAGGGCACGGGCCTCTGTGGCCAGGTGGCTCCATTTGGTGGGCTGGCCGGGCACTTCCTGAGGAATTGCCTT
The DNA here is from genome assembly GCA_028627145.1 of Eidolon dupreanum. Taxonomy (NCBI): domain Eukaryota; kingdom Metazoa; phylum Chordata; class Mammalia; order Chiroptera; family Pteropodidae; genus Eidolon; species Eidolon dupreanum. Next base: position 159,029,326 of record CM053509.1, on the reverse strand, counting down.
TAGAGAAAAGAGAAAAAGAGAAGAAAACTGAAGGTCCATTCCTAGAGGGCAAGGGGCCACATCTCACTAAGCTCCTGGGCAGAACCAGACAGCGACAGTTACTTGAGAAATGCTCAAAGCTAGTGGCAAATCAGCATCCAGGGAGCAGAGCCCCGGACCGTGGCAATAACAGTAATAACATGCCAGGTGTCCACTGTCTGCTTGGAACATGCCTCGTTCTTTGCAAACTTATCCCACTGAACCTATGGAGGGGGCACTCTGTGTCCTCCACTTTGGCAGCTAGGTAAACTGAGCCTCCTAAAAGGGGAAAGCCATGCCCAAGGCCACCAAGTCGATGGTGCTGAGCCCAGCCTCAGTGTGGGGAGGGGACCGCCTGGGGTACCAGCGATGCCAGAACTGTGGCTGCATGCAGAATCTCCTCTTCCGAGGACTCCAGCACTGCCTCTAGGTCCGCCAGCTGGACGCAGGTCTTCTGGGTTCCAGCCTGGGCACAGCGGGCCTTCCTGTCCAGTGCCTGCAGCTGCTGCCGGGCAGCCTTCACGGCACCCTCGAGGCCTGTCACTTGCTCCAGTAAGGCTTCCCGGAACCCTGCAAGAAAGCCCGTTGGTCCAGGGGGTGACAGAGCAATCGAGATTTCACACTAAAGCCCTGGCCCTTGGGGGAACCCACCTGTGCTACCCTCTGCGCCCTCCGCTCTTCCTGGGCACAGCTTAACTCTAGCACCAGGCCTGTACACCACCAGTCAGCTCCAAAGGAAGAGCCTCCCCATTGTACAAGTGCAAAGGCTGAGAAGGCAAATCACAACCCAAGGTCCCACACATAGGAAGTCAGCCACGGACAAGGGACTGGCCTTCTGGAGCCACAGTGAGTAATTCCTGCATCTGGGACTACAGTAGGACTGCCTCTAGTCACCTCTGTCATCTGCAGCATGACTCAAGATGGGCATTTCAACATGCAGCCTCTGACAGCTCCCTATTTTGGTAATTAGTCTTATTAGCAGGTGCTCAGCTCACCTATACCTGGATGCTAAAGGCGCCTATGAATGTGAAACTGCACAAAATAATTTGCTTTCGATGCTCCTGAAATTTCAGTGTCTCAGGGCTGAATTCCACCTGGCTCTAATAACATTTTTTTAAAAATTGTTTATTTTTTTATGGCAGGATATAGCAGTGAGCAAAATGGCCAACAGTCAAGGACGCAGGAGCTTTACCTATTCAGCACCTGGGACAGCGTCTCAATGATTAGTTGTTGAGCAAGTGAATCAATGAATGAACCCAGCCCTGTCCTCACTGAGCTTAGAGTCTGGGTGGGGCAGGGGGCAGGGGGGACTGATGCTGGATAGTCAGACTAATATTAATAGTTTCCAAATATAACTGGGCGATGGGCATTGAAGGAGAGGTCTGTGGGGTGACAGGACTGTGTCATGGGAGGAACCGACCCAGTTGGGGTGGTCAGACAGGCTCTCCCAGCAAGTGGGTTCTCCTGGGGCTGAGCTGGGAGCCTTCAAAGCATCCTGAGACCAGACTGAAGGGCTCCAAAGGGGCGTCTGACCAGCCCGCCCTCCCCTCGCCTCCTGGTCTCCCGCTGTGCTCTCCCATGGTACCTTGCAGCAGGTGGTGGCCCTGGTCGATGTCCCCCCTCGGGGCTTCTCCCTGCAGGATGTCGACTGGTTCCCAGGGCCTGCCACAGTCAGACCCCTGCAGCCATCCCTCCATCAGCATCAGCCTGGCCTTCAGCTTGGCAGCCTGCAGCGGACAGGAAAGGAAGGGTGTGTGAAGTTGGTGGCCTGGAAGTACTGCCTGGACACCTCCTCCTAGCTTCCACCTGGTTTGTCCTCCCTGAGGGTCCCCTTCCCCTAGGCTTCAAAGCTAAGGACACAGCAGACCTCTGAAAACCAGCCCTGCCCACCCTAACCTCATGGCTGTCCCTTCACTTCTCCCACCCCTGGCACCTGCAGGCATTCATCCGACCACACCTCTGTCCTGCTGAGGGAGAGACAGATGGGAAGGGAAGCCCAGGAGAAGTTGTCTGTCCTGCTGTATTCCCAAAACTTGGCACAGAGCAGGTGCACCATGGCACTTGCTGGCTGAGCGAGTATGCTACGCAACATCTCCTACCCCCATTCTTCCAACGATCTGAACAATAACTGCATTTACAGAGCACTTGCTGGGAGCGATCGCCCGCCACGCTCTAGTTCACGTTCACCCTGTAACCACCCTGGGGGGGAGGGGCTTCGGGTCTCGAGCCCTCTCCTCAATTCCAAAGTTTGAAATGCTTTGAAAAATAAGGCCTTTCATTTCTTAATTGATGACAAAATCAGGTTCAAAAAACCCTGAACTCATTTGGAAGCAAGACTGTTCTGAACAAGGTGATTTGTGCTCTTTATTGACCCCCTTGACATGAACAGTCATGTTTTCCTGTAGACTCATCAGTGGATTTGATGACAGGCCTGGCCCAGGTGCTGCTGGGGGTGGCACCTAATACCACAGCACCATCATCCCAAAAGCTGGCCTCATCGTTTTCAGGTGAGGGGTTGCAGGCCCGAAGTAGGTCCTTTTTGCAAGAGGAGACACTGAAGTGTACCGAGGCTGTCACCTGCTTAGGTGCATGACAACCAACAGAACTGAGGGGAGGGAAACTCTACACCACACCACCTCCCTGCTCAAAATTCTGCTTGTGCCCTAGAACGGGCATCACCTTCCACCTGCCCTTCCCCACAAAGGGCCTTCTGTGGTCTCATGCCCTTTGACCTTGAGAAAGAGTGAGGCCTCAGCCTGGGTGGTCGGTAAGGAAACAGTTCGAGAGCTCCTGTCCACTGAGGGGTGGGGGAAGGGCAGGGGTGAGGGCAGCCCTGGGTCAGGGTGGGCCGGGGGGCTGGGCATGCGCAGGGAGAAGGCAGCCAGTGGTCCTGGAAGGCCAGGGGACTATGGATGGGTGGGCGGCTCCTGGTGCCCAGCACAGAGCTGGTGCTCACGGAGGCCACGGAACGAAGGAGAGGCGCAGCGGGCCTGGACGGGGCGGGCTCACCTCCCCCTGCACCAGGGTGTAGCAGGTCGGGCACTCCTGGCATTGTGCACCGCCGGCCGTGAGGAAGAAGTTGTCCCGGCAGCGGTCACACTTGTAGCCCACGAAGCCAGGCTTGCACACGCATGTGCTGTTCTCATGGCACTGGGCCGAGGCGGCACCCAGCGGGGAGCACCTGCAGGCTGTGGAGGCCGATGGCGCTGGGTGCCCTGAGGGCCACTCCACACCGGAACCCCGGGGTCCCCTGCAGCCTCACACCTGGCTGCCCCAGACCCCTCCGCTCGCCCCCCTGGGGAGCTCAAATACATTCCTGGGGCCTCCCCAGGAGACTGATTCAGGGGTCGGAGGTGATGACTGAGAGCCTGACTGCCTTCAGCGTCCCCCGGGGGGGCTAAGGAACAGCTGTGCAGTCTAACGGCGCACATGAGGAAACTGAGGCCCGGAGACGTGGCACGTGGCCCCACTGCAGTGGCATCTGGGACTAGCTTCCTGGCCCCCGCGCCCCACGCCAGCCTCTGCCCTCACTCCACCCCTGCAGGGCTGCTCCGAGACCTGCCTGCATCTGACCTTTCTCTCCCCAGCCGCACGGCCGTCTTCCCCGTTGGTCCTCAGGCCCCACCCTCCGGTAGCCCAGGAGGGACCCGGCTTCCTTACCCCGGCAGCCCTTGACGGAGAAGCCGAAGAAACCCGGCTGGCATCTGTCGCAGGCCTGGCCCTCGACGCCCGGGCGGCAGGGGCACTGCCCAGTTCTGGGGTGGCACTGGTTCTCCTGGGAGCCCAGTGGGTGGCACTTGCAGCTGCGATAGGAAAGGAACCGGGTCTGAGTAAGCTCCGCCCCCTCCCGGCTGCAGCTGGCGAAGGTTTCCTCAGATTGTGCCACCATGTCTGTGACAAGGCCCCATCTCCATGTCGGCAGACGTCAAACGGCTTCCCCCAAGCCATGCCCTGGGAAGCAGTCTCAAAAAATGTCCCCTCCCCCCCAAAAAAGAAAAGGCTTGGGGACCATAACCCTCTGTGAGAAAGTCACAATGCAATTAGCATATTAAAGGCTGAGAAGTCACGCAAGGAAGAAGCCTGTTTGCTCTGCAGGCCATTTCCCTGGAGTCCACTGCTCCCCAAAGATGCTGTCTAAGGTGCTGCTGTGGCCAGAAGGGTCACTAAGTGACAGCATCACCGAGAAAGGGATCAGACACCAAACCGGCCCCTGCCCACCTGGACAGCCCTTAGGGCTGCTTTGGCCTGGGTCCTGGGCTGGCAGTGCCGTGAGTCTGACCCCAAGAGATCGTCCCTTTGTCTCCCTTCGGAGCAGGGCACAGTGTACCTGGCAGTGGGCCTGGGACCACGTTCCAAGCCAGGCCCCTCTCTGGAGGCTCCCTGGTGCTTTCTTCCATCCCGGTGGGACCCTAGGGGAGGGCACCGTAGCCTTACCCCACCCACCTCTGGCAGCCCTTCCCGGGCTGGAGGTCGTAGAAGCCTGGGCTGCAGCGGCCACAGTCCCGTCCGGTCACATGAGGCAGGCAGGAGCACTGGCCGGTCACTGGGTCGCAGGGCTCACTGACCGAGCCCCCCGGACTGCAGCTGCAGGCTGGGGGTAGGAGCAGAAAAGGGGGTTGGAGAACCATGCAGATCATCTGTCCAAGCTTTGGGGGTCCAAGAGAGGAGGACAAAATGGGGAGCCCAAGGAGGCAACTCATAGTCAGCCCAGACTCCCAAGCTTTTCTGGGAAAAGGCTTCAGGGCCAGGCCCAAATCTCAGCCCGCTTGCTCTGTCCTTGGAGAGGCGGCCCAGATGGCCCTTCTGAGCCTGCCCGGAGCCCCTGCAAGCTTGAGTGAAGGCCAGAAACTCAGTCGGCGGTCACAGACAGATGGACCCCTGTACCCACCATTTTGGGCCACTCTACCCTGCTCTTCTCCTGGGCCTCGTCAAACAAGAGGTCGGCAGAGTGCGGACAGGAACTAGGTGGAAAAAGGCTCGGGAACAAGTTTGGGGCAAACGCTGAGCTTCTCCGAGCAGTGCTTCTGGGAGCCATTCACGGGCTGTGCACACCCCAGACTTCTAAGTGGGGCGCTGGGGTCTGTGCTAACCCAGGCGGCAGAGAGGGGCGGAAGGACATCTCAGCCAGGAGGCACAGCCTGACCGGAAGTCCAGGGGCAGGGGGGACGTGACAAGTGCCACGGGCCATCCAGGACAGTCTTATGTGCTAACTGTGGAGCGCGAGATAAGCATTAAATTATCAAGGCAGGAAAAAAAAAACATCACAGGATCAGAGCAGGTCAGACCCCAAGGCTGAAAAGACCCCGGAGAAGAGCAAAGCCTTGCGCTCTCTGGACAAGAAACAGAGAAGGCGAAGAAGCTGCCTTGGGCTGCACAGCCTCGCAGAGCAGCCGGCTGGGTCTGGTGGAGAAGGGGCCCACCGTGCACACCGCGTGGGCTGGGAGGCGGGTACTCACGCATGCACTTGTCCTCGGGCCGAGGGGCCAGGGCGCTGCCATAGAAGCCATCCTGACACTGGTCACAGAGAGGACCTGTCGTGTTGTGCAGGCAACGCAGGCAATGGCCAGACAGGGGGTCGCAGTTGCCCACGGCGTTGGGGTCCACGTTCCCACTGCACTGGCACCGCTGGCAGGGCTGGGGGTCCCCAGAGAGTCCCAGCGGGTCCCCGAAAAAGCCATCATCACAGATCTCACAGCGCCGCCCTAGGAAAGAAGGCCGTGCGTGGAGGAGCGGGCACGAGGAGTGCGGAGCTGGGTCCACAAGGAGTGAGGGCGGGCATGCACCAAACCAGGCGTCCCCAGGGGCTCCCTGTGGGCTCTGGGGTCACAATGACCTGGAGCAGGGCCCCGCTTGGCCATCAGCTGGCTGTGTGGTCTTGGGCAAGCCACTGTGCTTCTCTGAACTCGGGCTCCTCCAGTGCAAAGTGGGGCAATAACGGCAGCTACCTCACAGGACTGTTGAGAGCGTTGGGTGAGCTAATTTGTGCAAAGCATCTAGCACAGTGCCCGGCACGTGGTTAAATGCTTGATAGTTGTGGCTGTCACCACCTATTCACCATCACCACCATCAGCATCACGTCACCATCACCATTCTCTTCATCAGCACCTTGGTCATCACCTTCGCCATGGTCAGCCATTGTCTTGATCCGTATCCTCACCGTCCACATTCATCCACCGACTCCATCGTTACCATGATCGCCACCACCTTCCTCCGCATCATCATCTTCACCTTGACCCTCACTTCCGTCCTCATCCTTTTCATCTTGATCATTACCTCTGTCATCATTACAAGCCCTGACCCTCTCTCTCCCTCTTCCACGTCACCATCTTTCAGCGTCGCTGTCCTCCTCCTCGCCATCCTCTCCCTCATCTCCCTCGCCTCCTCCCCTTAGCTGTGGTTGCTTTTTCATTGGCGGTTCCTGGTCCCTTTCTTTTTTCTGCTTCTCGTGATTTCGGAACTTCCTTTGAACTGTTTATTTCAGACTCCTCCGCTGCTTCCTTGCGGTGCACGGGGGTGGCTGCCTCATCTCCCAGACTTTGGGGTCACCGTGAACCTCAGAAAAGGTGGCATGTGAGGAGGCTTTCAGAGGGCCGTGAACTGGGAGATCCACTCTGAACGCAGATGGGACATGAAATGACATATGTGTACCATGTGCTTCATGCAGCGTCAGCCTGTTGTTGGGAAATACATCCATCATGTGTGTGTCCACACAAAACAGACGACTGACAGGATCCACGGACCTCGACAGTTGTCACGGTCCCCTGGGGGTGGCAGGACGATGGGCACGTTGTCTTCTTGCTTGCATGTACACTATGTTCCTCTTTACACTTTTACGGATGGTTTCAGTCGTTATGAGTAGGTACCCATCTTAGAATTTAACAAATAGCCACTGTCCTTGTGAAAGGTAGTCGTGGGCTCCTTGTGCCCTCAAAGCTCATCGTTTAGTTGAAATCAAGTTAGTATTACTAAAGGTAGGCAACCATGAAAATGGAGAGGAGGAATACAGAGGAAGAAAAAAGGAAAGAAAGGAGAAGAAAATCTGAACAGAGTTCAAGATCGAGAGGCCTCGCTCTGGGACGCTGAAACAGAAACACAGGCAGATGGGCGACGGGGAGACGGAGGCTGGTGACGAGACTGTGGCCCCACCATCCGTCAGCCGTTCGCTCGGAAGCGGGTGAGGACCGCTCCCAGGCGAGGATGCATCTGTGAAGCCCCGGGAAGGGCTGCTGAGGGGGTGGGGTGGCGGGCAGGGGTGGGCAGGGATCGGGACTTGACTCCGGTCAGTCCTGACTCAGACTGCCCGGGTGAGCTCTCCGTGTGCCAGGCTCTCGGCAGGTCAAAGGATGCGGCCGCTATAAAGACAGGGCCAGCACCAGACCCCACTGTCCCCCAGGCACCCCTCCCAGGGTGGTGCCCTCTGCACACGGCACCGAGCCGCACACTTAAAAATGGTTAAAATGGCAAATTTTGTGCTATGTATATTTTGCCATAATAAAAAAACTAATGGAATAGACCAAAACAAACAAACAAACAACATTGACTTGTACCCTTTAAATGGATGAATCACAGGGTGTGTGAGTACTATCTCGGTAAAGCTGCTTAAAAATACCCGATGTCTAGAACGGGCCTAAGTCCTGGAGCAGGAATAAGGGCTGGGGTGAGGGCTGGGGGTGGGATCAGGGGGTGTCTACCTCACACATCACCTGGTGACATTTTTAACAGCTGAAAACGTCATCAGAGACTTTCCACCTTAACATAACAGCCAGAGGCCTGGTTAGGAAGACAGCCTCCCAGGCACCATCCCAAACTACCAAGCCAGGCTCGGTGGGACCAGGATCCGGACACAGCGATCTCAACACCTCACCTGGGTGTGCTCGGAGGGCCACGTTCTGCCAGAAACCCACAGTGGCCTGGGGCCCCGGCTATAGGGCTGCGGGACTCGGGTCAGGCCTGTCACCCCGAAGCTGGGCCCTCCCTCATCTGCTGTATCCAAAGCCAGGACTCCAGTCCTGGAGCCCAGGCCGCAGCGAGACCCCAGGGCTCGGGCCACTCACCTCTCTGGCCCAGGGGACAGTGGGTGCACACCACCTCCCTGCTCCCCGGGAGGGCAGTGCAGGCTGACCGTCCGGGGCACGGGCAGGGCTGGCAGTCATCGGCTTGGCCCACGAAGGGGTTGCCATGGAAGCCTGGTGAGCAGCGCTCACAGGACGGGCCCTCCGTGTGGTGGCCACACTGACAGATCCCTGAGGGCAAGATGAACACCTGGTCACCACCACCCGAGCCCCAGCACCCGGAGACAGAGGCCGGGCTCCTGGTAGCGGCGCCACAGAGTACGTCCCCAGCAGAACGGGTGACAACCATGTGAACTCGGCCAAACCATCTAACACCCCACACCTCAGTGTCCTCACCTGAAAAATGGGCCTGACAACCGCAAACGGGCTGTGACCTCAAAGGATTTCCATCGGGATTCGATGAGGCCACGTGGCCTGCCCAGTCCGCAGCACACGTAAGTATTGTCACTGTCATCACTCTCATTTTCCATCCCAAAGCCCAAAACAGGACCCACAGGCCGCATGGCTGGCGTTTGCCCTCACACGTCTCCCCCTTTCTCCGTGTGCTCTTAACCAGGGGGGCCAAAGAGAGTGACGCAGACAGACCCAGGATTCTGGGCCTGACACAAGGCTCCCGTTTATGGGGTCCTCCCAGGCACCCCTGCCAGTGGTTTCTAGGGATGGGAGATTCTGCGAACCTCTTCCTTTAGTCCTGTGGACCCTGGAGTCTGCTGGGAGCCGGGA
>CM053509.1:158992022-159020013 GCA_028627145.1 Eidolon dupreanum | reverse complement strand
GAGGAGCAAGGAGTAAACCCCAGCAGCGCACAGGTGAAGGCCCTTCACCTGAGTCTTTCTGCAGACAAAGTGCCACCTAGAGAACTCAACCAGCTGATGTCCGTGCTGGGAGGTGCAGCAGGTGACACTGTGTGGTTGTCTCGGGTCCTCAGAATAACCCTACGAGTAGGTCCTGTTATCACCCCCATTCTGCAGGGGAGGGGGCTGAGGTTCAGGGAGGGGAAGTGTTCTGCTCCAAGGCGCACAGCTGGCACACAGTAGGGCTGCGATTCGGGTCTGTCTGGCCTCAGGGTCCAGGCCGCCTGCCTTCCTGCATCTACCCCAACACCCTCGTCATACCTAGGGCCCAGCGGGCAGAGACCTGCCCAGGCCAGCCCACACGACCCTCCTCCGGGTTTCTACGTTGGCTTTGTGGCCAAGGACCTGCTCCCTCAGTCTGCGAAGACAGTGGGAACAGTCCAGAGCTCCCTGAGACACTGGGATGAGAACGAGGAGAGAGCAGCGAGATTTGCTCCCTCAGCCCAAACTGTGTGCCTCACCCCCTCATGCCTCAGAGCAGTGGTCCCCGACCCTTCTGGCACCAGGGACCGGGGCTCCCATGAGAATCTAATGCCTGATGATCCGAGGCGGAGCTGAGGCGGTGATGCTGGCGCTGGGAGCGGCTGCAGATACGAATGAAGCTTTGCTCACTCGCCCGCTGTTCCCCTTCTGCTGTGTGGCCCTGTTCCTAACAGGCCACGGACCGGGACCAGTCTGCGGCCCAGGGGTTGGAGACCCCTGCCTTAGAGGTCATTTTAAGGCAATCCGAAGCCCCCACGTACACAGGCAACGGGCTCCTGCAACTCACGACAACCTCTGGGCTGACTCGGGGCCAACCCTGGGGTCCAGAGTGCGGTGAGAAGGGACAGCGGGAAGCAGGGCTTCGGCTCAAGCGGCAGCCAACACCCCAGGATGGAGCCGTTCAGGGCCCCTCAGCTCTGTCACCTGATTCTGTGCCGGCTAAGTTGGCCTTCTCCCCAAAGGCCTTGGCCCCTCGGGGGACAGAGGGATCTAGGACCCAGCAGCTTCCTTCAAAAGCCATCCTTTGTTACCTCCTACCCCAAAATGCTCCACGTGCTCCGAGGACGCAACACCCTGGATGTGCCCGGAGGAGACAGGAGAGAAGGGAACGCCCAGTGGCTTTGCCTTTCTTTGCCCTTCCCTGACCTTGGCTTCCACCCGGGGGCGGCAGCAGTAGGGGACATTTCTGAAGTTGTCTCTCTATCAGCGACAACGTCCAGGACACATGAGGCAACATGTCAGCGAACCCCGCTGCCAGGGTCTCAGCTGAAGCCTCTGCCTAGGGAAACGGCGTCTCAGGCACAGGCAGTGTGGGGCCCGGCCCTTCTGCTTGTCTTCAAATGACCTCGGCCAATGCTTTCTGATCTGTGGAGCTCAGAGCCCGTGGAGGAGAAACTGCCATTTTAAACAGAATCACGACGATGACGTGTGAACATTTTTAATGAGACGGACGGGGCCCGGGCACCTGGAACTGTGATTCTGTGCCACGAAGGATGAACTTTGCCCAAAGAGAGGTCTGGCTTTTGCCGCCCGGCTCCTGGGGTCACCTCTAAGCCATTAGAATGTCCTGCTTGATACAAGCGTCTTTGTTCACCTGGGGTCTAGGGCCACCTGGTAGTCTATGATTTATGATTTATGGGGGGCCCCCGAGCCACGTGGGGTCAGCTTGACCTTTGGAGGGGCCGGAGACTATGGTTAGCTCTGCAGGCGGTCGGCCGTGTCTGTGCAGCCGACCCCAATAAAGACCCTGGACGCCAAGACGCAGGTGAGCTTCCTGGTTGGCGGTGGCCTAGGCGTGCTGTCACACATCGCTGCTGGGAGAAATAAGCGCTGTCCCCGGGATGCCCCTGGGAGAGGACAGGAGGCAGCCCCAAGCCTGGTGTCTCCGGGGCCCTGCCCCACGCCCCTCTTCCCGTTGCTGGTTCCGATCTGCCCCCTTTCACTGTCATGGACCGTCAGCGAAGACGGCAGCTTTTCTGAGTTCTGTGAGTCCCTCCAGAAAAATCACTGAACCTGAGGGTGGCCTCGGGGACGTGAACCAGCTGACGCCAGGTCTGGGCAGCCTGAGGGGGACACAACTTCCTCCTGGGCCTCAGTGTCCCTTCCGGAAAGAAGTGGGATTCTGGTCCCAGCCCCTCGACATCCCAGGCAGGCAGAGGAAATGCTCTGGATGAGGGGACAGACCTTCTCGGCAGAGGGGAGAGGACAGCAGGGTGTCCAAGGCCCGGAAACATCACCCAGGTCACCGCGTCGCTGTGACCGCAAAGCTGAGCAGACCCAGGCGGGCTGCACGGGGCGGGGCTGTGTCGCATGGACACAGCCACAGGCCCGCTGCCCTCTCTGCCATGAGGGTGACAGTGACCTACTGTGACTCTATCTCCAAAGCATGCAAGAGCACCTCTTACGGGCCGAGCGCTGGCCACTTTATAGGTGACCGTCCAACGTGGCGACCACTAGCCACATGTGGTTACTTAAAGTTCCTTAAAATAAAACAAAATTTATAGTTCAGGTCCTCAGCCTTGCTAGTCCAGGGCTCTACAGACCGTTTCTGTCACTGCACAGCGTTCTCCTGGACCGGGACCCAGCACGGGACCCAGGACGCTGATTCTAAAACTCGTGTTCTTTTCACATGCCCCACTTTATCCTCGTCAAAGCCCCTGGAGACACGCGGGGCGGGCGGGGTCATCAGCTCACAGAGGGAGGAAGTGAGGCCCGGGGCACAGGCCTCCAGAAGGAGCACCGGCCAGGCGTCGGGCCTCTGGTCTGGGCGCCTCCACCAACTCACGGGAGGCCCTGGAAAACCCCTTCCCCACGCCAGGCCTCAGTTTCCCCGCCCCCTTACGAAAGGGGTCAGGCAAGGTGGCGGCTGTCCACCCTGGCTCCCGACGCGGCACTCCCGACCGACTACGCGGCCCCCTTCCCCCGGTCGGTGCCCACAGAAGGCTCAGGCACGGCACAGCCTCTCTCTGACCTGCAGCACGGGGCTGTCCTCGAAGCTGTAGGCGCTGGGACGGCCCTCCAGGGTGGAAAACGCCACGTTGCCCCCGCTCAGGGGCGAGATGTCGCTGAACTCAGAGGTGCAGAAGGCCACACGCTCGTCCTGGCCAGGGCGCAGGTACTGGCCCTCGGGCCTGCCGTAGGTCTTCAGGCAGGAGGCGCTGTAGTACTGGTACGGCTCCCAGGGCGAGCCCTCTCCGCTGCGCTTGTACACGGCGAAGCTCTCGGGACGGCTGGTGTGGAACTTCAGCCGCACGTAGGTGATCTCGTACGCTTTCCCTGCAGTGGGACGACACGGGCCCATTTTACGGAAGAGAAGGGAGAGCCGGGAGCCTGGTCCAGAACGGCTGTGCCCCATAAACGGCCTTGGAGGGATCGCTAGGGGCTGTCTGGAACCCTGCCCTGGGATCAGTGAGTGATGCCTGTCGGGGCGCCACAAAAGACGTTTGCTCGCTTCCCAGGTACGTGCCATCCCTTACCTAGGCCAACTTGCCTCCCTACACAGGAATCTGCCGTGGAGGACCCCTGACAGGTAGCCGCGTCTTTGCTCAAATTTGGATCTTCTGATCCCAAGCTCCAGCAATGGGTTGTTGCCACAGCTGACAGAGGCCTGCTCTACCGTTAGAAAGTTTTTTCTTTTACTACACCCCAACAAAGCCAACCCTTCTGCCTGTGCCTTTGGCCTCCCAGTGACTTCTGACCCCTGGCATCTGGAGACAGCCCTGTTCCAAGCCCCCACCTCATCCTGTAATCCTCCCTGGACCCCTTTATTCCTCCTACTTCTATCAAACTTCTGTTCTGGTCCAAATTTCTCAAGAGCAGTCTCTATCTGCTGACCCCACGGCTTCATCTCCCGACTTAACCCTCAGTCCATTATAATTCAGCTTCTCTGGGCCACTAGGCAGAAAGTCTCTTGCAAAGCCACCTCGCCAAACATCCCCTTGGAGCCACGGCCAGGGGACCCCACCATGCCTTACTTCCTGGGCCACCGATGATCACTGCTACCTTGGAAGCTCCCTCCCCTAGGTGTATCATATAATAGAATACTATTTAGCCATAAAAAAGAATGAAGTACGGATTCTCCTCAGCGTAAGACGGGGTTACGTCCAGATACACTCACTGTAAATGGAAAATACTGTAAATCGAAACCGCGTTTGCTACCCGTGGGCTAGAGAACATCGGCGCTTAGACAACCCTAAGGCATTCAGCACACTTAGAGTTGGGCAGTTATCTCGTTTCATCTCAATAGTTACTACCTCCTCCTCCTTCTCACCAGAAGCAAGAGTCACAGGCGGACGTTTTGAAGACACGATGCGATGAGAAACCACAGAACATGGTAGCCCGAGCCACTGGCAGCACAGGACACCGGACGGAGGGTGTCAGCTGCCCACCCTCGTGATCACGGGGCCGGCTGGCCGGGAGCTGCCGCTCACTGCCCTGCCCGGCGTCACAAGAATCACACCGCAGATCGCTAACCCCGAACAGAGCAAAGCTCGCAATTCGAAGCGCAGTTTCTACTGAATGTGTACCACTTGGGTACCGTCGTAGACTTGGAAAACTGGAAGTCGAACCATCAACAATCGGGGATCGTCTGCACTAATTCTGCTACGACGTGGACGAACCTTGAAAACAGTGTGGAAAATGAAAGAAATGAAACACAAAAGACTCCATGGTGTATGATCCCACGTACAGTAAATGTCCTGAACAGGCAAATCCATGGAGACAGAAAGAATGGTGGGCGCCAGGGGCTGGGGTGGGGGGGATTGGGGAGTTAGTGGTGTGTAAAGGGGGCAAAATTTCAGTTTGGGACGATGAAAGCATGCCGGAGCTGGAGGTGGGGTGGGGTGGCGGCATGACAGTGTGCATGGACTCGAAGCCACTGAACTGTGCCCCTAAGAACGGTGAAGACAGCAGAGTTCACGTTATGTGCATTTTACCTCAATAAAAAAAATTGGAAAAAAAATAGATATCTGTCAGGACCTTTGGGAATGCAGTTTGGTGACATGGATGAGGAGCCATAAAAAATATTCCTGGCCTTTGTTACAAGAATCCCACTTCTGGGAAGTCAAACATGGAACCTAAACCCATAGAAATATCCATCGAGGGTTTTTTGTTTTTTTTTTTTTATAATGGGAAAATCTTGAACTATAAGGTTCAATAAACAAATTCACAGATGACTGAAACCGTTGAAACAGCCGTCAGCGAGTCTGTAATACAGGGGAAACGTTAAATGAAAAAGAAAACGCAAGATCTAACATTCAGAATCACCAGATTACATTTAAAAATCCCTAAAGAATGGACAGAAAAGAAAGACGTCAAACAAATAAGTGTGGCTGTCCCCAGGGCAGAGCACGCCAAGGAACTTTTCTTCCCTTTTTAATTGTTCTGCATTTTCTCAATTTTCTCTCGTGAAACCTGTTCTAATTTAAAAACTGGAGAAAACATGTTTTAAAAAAAATTTTTTTTTCAAGCAACCGCCTTGCCATGTTATGAGGATGTTTTTCAAGTTCCATGGCAGCACAGGTTGGCACTATAACCCCAAGTCCTCAAAAGAAAGTATGTGTCCCAGACAGCATGATGGCCGCTTCTCCGAGCAGCTTCAAGCGTCGGAACCAGGCAGGGACTCCCCCCAGATGTGTGCTCACGGAAAGACGCTCTGGTGGTGTACGGGCCAGACTCCTCCATAAACATCTAACCGCCAGACACCTCACGCAAGGGGAGCTTGGAGCCACTTAAAAGGTAGCTGGCAGCTAGAAGCCTGATGGGAAAAACAAGCACTACCGCATGCTACTTCTCCTCTTCTTGGACGAGCCAAGAGGGGAGAGGAGGTGCAGGAGCATCACAGAGACGCAGCAGGAACTTTTTGTTACAAGAGTTAATTAGAAGAGCCCAGAAAGCAACTTAATCCCCGCTTTGTGATGAAAAGCTGTCTGCCAAAGGCAACCGGGAAGGCTGGGGGAGGAACCCACTCCAAGATCCTCCAAGCAGCAGCAGGAATTGAATTTGCAGCCTCAACCCAGACCCTTGTGAGCCCCAGGGGCTGACGGACAGGGCTTCAGGGTGATGTGGAGACAGGTGTGCTCCTGGCAGGAAAGCTCCACCGAAATGTCATCCCCAACAGTTAACTGGGGGTGACAATGCTTGGGGGCACACTGATCTCGCCTCCCAGCTGCCCAGTATGCTGTCCCCTCTGTGCCTCACCTGGCTGGCTCCCACGCGTCCTGCTCATCCGGCTGGTTTAGCAGACTGGCCACACACCCCAGCCTCGGCCCAGTGTGGGGCATTGTTCCCCCACCTCTCCTGGCTGATGGCAACTCGGCCTTGGAGCCACCGGTCTGGGTGCCTCGCTAGGCTCCCCCAGCCACCCTGCCCTTCCCCATCCTGTTCTGTTAAGACGTGCCTATCTCCGCCACTAGTCTGTGACCTTCTTGGGACAGGAACTGTGAATCCCCAGAGCTGAGCACAGAGTCCGGTGCTTAGTAGATGCTAACTAAACATTTGCCCAGTGAGCAAGTGAAGACAAAGCATGATTTGCACTTTCAAGGAGTTTATAATCCAGCGAGCGAGTGGAGACAGGCAGGCTAACGACACGGCCACAACGTGTCTCCAAGTCCTGACCCCAGAATAAGTCTGTTTAACAACAGCCAACATTTAGTGAGCACCTACTATGTGCCAGGCGCCTTGCTAAGTGCTTCACGCATACCATATCGCAACATCCCCAAATAGAAGCATCGTTGTGCATGTTTTATGAACAAGGGACTTTTGCCCAAGGTCATGCAAAAAAACAGCCAGGTCTCTACTTAGCTGCAAGCCTGTCTGGCCCCGAAGTCACTGCTCAGAACAGGTTCTCCTCTGTTCAAGGCTCTGAAGGTGTCCGGAGAGAAGGGACTGCCCAGGAAGGGGTGCTGGTGCCCATGAAGACGGCACCAGGAGCACCAAGCCGTGTCCTTCCCAACCCAGCTGGGACACAACCACACCAGGGCAGTCACAAAACCAGGCCGGCCCACATCCGGCACTGGCCAAGCAGAATGAGCTCCGAATGGAGAGGCTTATTTTGGGAAAATGGAAACAAAACAAAGCCCTTTAATTGGAGCCATCTGGGGAGCAGTGGCCTGGGGGGGGGGGGGATGGATGGGCAGCATGAGAAGCTGAGCTGGGAACTTGTGGGTGAGGCTACCCTGCCCCCGGCTGGCAACAGAACCAGGCGGAGAGCTGCTCCCAGCGTCTCGGGGGGTTGCGGCCGAGCCCTCAGCTCTGTCATCTGTCTGTCCGCTCTTCCTGTCTTCCTCCCCGACCCCAGCTCTTGGCAATTTGGGGCACAACGAGCCCCTGTGCGTAGCTGGAGAATTCCCACAATCACAGCGCCAGGCACCAGGAGAGCCCGGCTGAATCAGGGCCGGGCCCGTCACAGTTCTCGCATCTTTGGGCCAAGAGTCTAAACTCCAAATGTGGAACAAGATCGTCCAGCCGGTGGCCTACCCTGGGGAGAACGAACAGGTTTCATGCGATCGAGGATGGCCTAGGGCTCTGTGTGAAGAAGGGTTCTGAGGTCCGTTCTGAACTTAGACGTGACTGAAACGCACACACTACGAGACTACGGAGAGGTTGTAGATCATCCAAGACCAGCCCAATAAATCAGGGGGCCGAAGGGGGGCCGAGTGTGCATGACGAGGAGGGCAAACGCAAAGAACGTTCCGGAGAATGACCTCGTGATCTGGCCGACGATGAAGACGGCGGAGAAAGAATCGCGGTCCACGCCGGAGCCCTCGCTCTGGGGCGTGGGGGGAGAGACTAAGGGAGGAGGCGGGCGCCTCTGCTTTTTGATTTTAAAAACATAACATAAAAGTCGCCCTCTTAACCATTTTCAGGCGTGCAGTTCGCTGGCACCGCATACATTCACAGTGTTGTGTCCCCACCACCCACACTCACCCCCAGAATCCTTTGCATCTTCCCCGGACAAAACTACCAGTTCAACAACCACTCTCCTCCCCTCTCCCCCTGGCCAGGCCCCCGCACCCCCCATTCTGCTCTCTGTCTCTACAAAATCAGCCTCTTCTGTGGACCTCATGTCAGTGGCATCGTCTAGTATTTGTCCTTCTGTGTCTGGCTTATTTCACTGAGCATCGTGCGTCTTTAAGGTTCACCCACGTGGGAGCATCTGTCAGAATCTCCTCCCTGTGCAGGCCGAATACTCATGCCCTGTGCGCATGCACCTCGTTTTGCTGTTCACTCGCCCGTGAACGCCGGGGTGCTTCCACTCTGGCTGCTGCGAACTATGCTGTGATGACGGGCGCTTCCACTTTTGCATGCTAAGTTTGAGGCGGCGTGTGACATCCGAGGGCTGACGTGCAGAAGGACGTGTGACGTACCCGGTCAAGGGCTCGGGGCGGGGACACTGGGTGAGAGGTTCAGTGGAGTCTCACACGCCGGTCACGATCTCACAGACAAAGCCAGGGGCATGACACGGGGAGCGGGACAGCCGGTGGCCGGGGGAGCAGGGGCGGGAGTGAGGGGACGTGGCTGGGGCCCAGGGTGAGCGTGAGCGGCGGCAGGGCTAGGAAGAAGGTTGGGGCCCTGTGAATGCCACAGCGTAAGAGTTTGGGAGTTTCTGCAAGGCTGGGGAGTCATTCATTCCTGCATTCGTTCACTCACTCCCTTGGTCCCAGGGAAATGCGGTTCACATCCAGCTCCTGCCGGCAATGTGGCCTCGGCCAAACTGGGCGGTGGACTGGAATGCAGTGACTCGGTTTCCCCGTTTGTAAAAAGGGCACAGCGACCACGGGGCTTAGCGAGTAACTGCCTGCAAAGCGCCAGAACGGCCCCAGGCACACGGCACGCACACGGCGAAGTGACAGCTGTCATTCCACCCGCGGGCTCGACCTACACTCCCCGAGCCCCGCTGCACGGGGGCTGGTGCTGGGCTCTGGGTCCAGCTGTGAAAACAGGCATGCCCTCTGCACCTCGGGGCCCGATCTCCACAAACAAACAGAAACCTTGAGGCGGCACCACCCAGACTGCGATGGGGAAAGCGTGAGGGGCGGCGAGAAGGCACGGGCCGGCCCTCTGCCCAATCCTGGGGGCCGGGGGGCTTCCTGGAGGAAGTCACCCCTCAGCTGAGAGGGGCAGACAGCGCTTGTCCATGGCTGCATCCCTAGGGCTTGGTACAGGGATGGGCGCACAGTAGGCACCCAACGGTTTCGTTTATGAATGAGCTGCAGGTTTATCCAGGAGGCGGGAGGAGAAAGGATGCGGCCAGATGCCCCCACGTACACGAATACCAGAGAGGAGACCATCGGGGTCCTGCTGAAGGACAGTGGGCTGCAGCCAGAGAGGGAGGCGGGGCAGAGGTGACCTGGAAGCCATCCGCATGCTTCCCGGGCTTTGGGAATGACCCCTGCCCCAACTCCTGGGTCAGTCCTGGGAAGTGCAGGAGGGGCGAAGGGGCCGGGGCCAGCTGGGCCCAGGGGTAGCCGGGGGACTGCCTCTGTGGGTGGAGGCTAACCAGGCCCGCTGCCTTGACCCCCTGACCTGCCTGGGGCCCAGTGTTCCAGCTGGAACCCCTAGGGAGCAGGAAGGAGGACTTGGCCCCCCAGAACCGGTCCCAGCCAATGCAAACACGGCCGCCCACTCAACAGGAAGACGCAGCAAAGCCGAAGCTCAGGAGACCCAGCTGGCTTCAGGCTCCTCGGGGGCCGGCGGGGTCCTCCTGCCATCCAGCCCCGCCCAGAGCCAGGTCCCATGGTCTCCTTGTCCCCTCTGCGCCACCCATCTGCACTGTGTGGGTCTGAGGACAGACACAGCAAGCGGCCTCTTGGCTCTCCAGTGCTGTCCCCTGACCTGGAATGTCCTTCATTCTTACGTCAACTCCTGCCACCCTTCAGACCTCGGGAGGCCCCTGTACTCTGTGAGTGTCACATCGTTCCTGGGCCCAGCCGTCTTCTGCAGGGCCATGCCCCAGGGCCTCGGGAGAGACTGATGAACGCACAGAGACCCCAGCTCGTGCAAGGGCGGGGGCACTGGGTGGGTGAGCGGGCAGGCGGGAGCCCACCTACCTTCCTCCTGCAACTCCCCCCTCGCTCGGGGATTCAGAACTCCTCTGCCCAGAGACTTGGAGACTCAAGAGTCTTTCTGTCATTCCAGAAGATTCCCTGGAATCTAAGAAAGTATACAAGGAGATAGCCCTACCCCGACCAGATGCGGGCTCTGACCTGCCTCACCTGGACCTGTGTCATCCCCAGGGGGAGCGCAGTCGGGGGAGGGTCCCAGGGCCTGCCATGTACGGGCTGCATGACCCGGGGCAACTGACTTCATCCTGAGAACCTCAGTTTCCCTGTCTATAAAAGAACGAACCTTGCTGAGTTGGGGTGCTGACTCACTGGGGTTCTCAGTACGTGGTGAGAACCCCCTGATTCGTTTCTGTCAACCTTGATGACCACCCACGCCCCCCCACACACCCCCCATCCCCCACCAGATCCTAGCCCACCGCCTCCCGGGGGCGACAGGGAAGGGCCGGGGGCCGCCAGAGCCGGCTGCCGCCTTTCATCCCAGACAGGAAGGCTCGGCTTAGCAACGCGGGGATTTGGACCAGATGTCTGTGAGCTCGCAGGGGGCTGGGAAAGCAGTGACCTCCGTCCCGGGGCTGCCTGGCTGCCCCCCCTCCCCTTCCCCTCGGTCCACTCCCCCGAGGAGACCCCAGGCCAGCGGCCACCCACTCTCCCCTCCCACGGCCAGGAGAGGGGGATGGAGCCAGCAGAGGTGGCCTGAGGACCAGGAGGAGACGTCCCCGGCCCACCTGGCCTGGCGGCAGGCCTCCCCTGGGAACACTGCGACCACCCCCAGTATTATGCAATCCATGGCCTAGCGTGGGACAAACCGAAGTCCAGTGGACCAAAGCGGGCCAGCTCTGAGGCTGCTGGGGGCTCCCGCGCTCCTCACACATAACTGGCTCAGGATGTCTTTCAGGAGCCAGGTTGGCGAGCATGTCCCCATCCCTTCACAGAGGCCACCCCAGGGGCCACCTCAGCCCCGAGCTGCTGTCAGCAGAGTGACGCTGGTCACACGCGAGGACAACCACAACTCCGGTGAGCACCTGGGACCTGCACAGCTGATGGGAGGCGGCCACTCTTATCCCCAATTCACAGAGAAGAACCCGAGGCCCGGGGAGGCGACCACGCTTGCCCGCTCCGTGGTCGGGCCGGGCCTGAGGGCAAACCCCGTTTTGTGATTTGTGCCCTATTCTGTCTTCCGGAGCCGGCAAGAGTCCTGAGCTGGGCCCGGAGCAGAGAACGGAGGAGGCGACGTGGTCATTCATTCATTCACTCATTCATTCCTTTGTTCACTGTACAACCACTTCCAGAGACACATCCGTGTGTGAGTGTGAGTGTGTAAGAGTGCGTAAGACAGTACCTGAGAGCGTGTCTACAAGAACGTGTCTGTGTGGACGTGTGTGTGTGCGTGAAGGTGAGTATGGGTGCGAACATGTATGAGTTCGTGAGGGTGAGTGTGTGTGCGTGTGAGAATGTGTGTGTGAAGGTGAGTGTGTATAAGAGTGTGAGGTCTCGGCTCCACTCAGCATGGCATCTGTAAGCCCTGGGACCTCTGGTTTTAGAGGGGTGGAAACCACCCTGCTGCCGAATGTCGTGGGCGGGGCTGGACAAGGCCACACAGCTGACACGCAGGGCCGGGCACGGCCACGCACCAGCGCGGGGCAAGCAGGAGCTGCCCCCGGACCCAGACACTCCCCGACCCCTCCCACCCCGCCGGTGCCTGGGCCGAGCCCCTTGTCTGCCCCGGGATTCCACCAACATATGTAAGCCATCAGCCGAACTCCTACCCTCCGCCACGGAACAGCACGTCTCCTCCACAACCCCCACCCTGTCCCAGATTCCTTCCCCTGTGGCCTTGGGGTGCTGCCAGCCCTGTCCAGCCAGCTCCCCCAGCCTTCCTCCCCCACTGGTTTCCTGTCACTCGCCAGGGTAGGGACCGCGCCCCACTCTGACAAGCCGAGAGAAGGTGACAAGGCCCAGGGAACTGAGTTTCTTGGGGTGGCAACCGGCATGCTCACTGAAGGGACCCTGTGTCCCCCCCACCTCGCCGACCGTCATTTCCCTGCCCTCCCCCAGGCACTGTCCCCCGGGGCTAGGATGAGCCCACTCCGCTGACGGCTGGAGCTCATGTCTGGGACTTCAGGCCCCAACCTCGGACACACCGTACACACATGTTCATATCCAGACTGCCATTTGGCAGCTGTGTGCCTTTGGGCAAAACACTGAACCTCTCTGAACCTCAATGTTCCCATCTGAAAAATGGGGATACGGTCCCATAATCCCTTCTCCAAACTGCTGGGCTCCAGTTCTGCAAAGCCAAACTTTTCAGAGTTTACAGAGATGATGCTGTCCTTCCATAGTGGACGTGTGAACACCCAGCTGGGTCCAGAGCCACGGGGCTGGACGCAAATGAGATTTCAGCAGCTAAGCATTCACTCTAAGGAGGATAAACAAGGTCTATAAATAGCCTCAGGTCGACTTAGCAGCCAAAATGAGTTGTCAAAACACTTTGGAGTTTTCAGAGTGTTGGGAGATTTGGACACACACATAAGGGCGTGTGGACCAGTGGAAGCACCCGCCCGCCGAAGGGGCCGTGAGGGCTGCACAGATCAGACGCTTAGCTCAGTGCCCGGCACAGCTGGGGGCTCCAGGAGGACCTGGGCTGGGCCGGACTCGGAGGGGGAGGAGGGTGGAGTTGGGCGAGGGAGCCAAGGGCTGGGTCCAGACCCTGGATCGTGACTCCCAGGACCTGTAAAGCTCCTGCACCTTGCCATGGGGTTGGGTGGGGGGAGGCAGAGCAGGGAGGCCACACTATGGGGTCCAGCTACCCAACAGCAGCATGAAGCGCAGCTCCTGCTGGGAGGGCTAAACTTCCCAGGGATGAGTGCTGAGGCTGGTACCCTGAAAACACCCCCAGGGGCCGCACGCAGCCTGGGGGAGTCACTGAGGCTGGAGGTGGACCAGATGACCAAGATCAGGCTCCTGCCCCGGGGGGGGGGGCAGACTAGTTCACCCCCTGGTCTCCCCCTTTCCCCATCACAGCTCTGGGTCTAGACGGCCGCCATCGCAGGGCATGGTCCGCTGCTCTGTAAAGGGCTCCAGGAGGCTTCCCACCCCTCCCAACCCCAGGGGCTCCCATCAGTCTACCTTTCCGGGTACTGGGGGATGGGTCCAGCTCCTGAGCTCCCCAAATCTGGGTCCTACAGCCAAGCCAGGGCGCACACCAGCTGTGCAGCCTCTTGCCTCGGACCCGCAGTGGGGTGCGGACAGGGGACGAGCTGGTGGTGGTGCGTGGAACCCGCGCTTACCCAGGCGGAGGGTGATGTTGACGGAGGTGGGGTACTGCACGCCGAAGGCCATGGTGGGGCTCTGCCACCAGGTGCTGTCGTCCTGGCTGTGGAAGTCGGTGAGGTAGGAGGCGTTGTGGTGCAGCCGGGGGTCCGCCGCGTCGCAGCGCTGGCACTGCGGCCCCGCGCCGCCTGGCGCGCCCACGTGCGGGCAGAAGTCCTCGGGCGGCCGGCCGCACGTGTGCGAGGCCTCGGCCAGGCGGCCGAACGCCGCGTTCTCGAACACGGGCAGGCAGCGCTGCGCGCGCCCCGCGCCGTCGTAACACGCGCCCAGGCCCGCGCCGGCCGCCCGCGGCGCCGGGAGCGCGAGCGCCAGCCCCAGCACGAGCGCGGCCGCCGCCATGGTCAAGGGCACCGACGCGCTGCGCTCCCGGCCGTGCGCGCCCGGCTCTCCGGCCTGGCCCGGCTCGCTCGGGTGGGCGCGGACCGCGCGGGGCTCCGGGACCCGCCTCCCCCCGGCGGGCGGGACCCACGGAGGGCCTGGGAGGGCGGGCGGCACCCCCACCTCCCGACCGCTCCGTCCCTTGGCGCTGACCCCACCTGGCGGACGCGCCCGGGAGTGCCCGGCTTTGGAGCAGCGCGGGCTGGCTTGTCCCTGGCTCTGCTGGCGGTCCCTAGCCTCGGAGCCTCAGTGTCCTGACTGTAGGAAGGGATTCTTCACGATTCAGCTTCATTACCGCAGTCGGGAGGTTTTAATGGCTGCTCGTTCAGTGGAAACTGCTCACCAGTGCCTTTCGGGTCCTGAGCTAAAAGGGGACATCTGGGTCCTTACCTAGTCTTTCCATCACACACCTCTATCGGTAAAGTCACCTTGGGCAGGTTTGCGGGATGGTTCCCCACGTTTCCGTGTCTCCATTAACCTTGAAAAGTGCTTCTGCTGCTGGTTTCTTTCTGCTCTCAATGCGAAGAGATTCCAGCCTGATATTTGTGACCGAAGCTACCTGGCCTTATCACAAATGTCACCTCTGAGAGGCCCCGGTAGATGCCCTCTTTGACCCTCCGTTCATCAAAGTTAGTAAATCAAAGGAGAAAAAGCCATATGGTCCTATCAAGCCCTGCTAGAGAAAACACTAGATAACATTCAGCAGCTCTTCCCAGAAAAATCCAGGGAAACTCAACTTCCTGAACACGCTAAGGGCTGTTTCTCAGCAGCAGGCTTTGCAGCTGGGGCCCCGGATTCAGACTAGGTCCCACGGGTCAGATGTCCTTGCTTGAGATTTAGAAGGCGGAAGTGGGCAGGGGGCATCTTCTGACCTTCTGGTGACAAGCGAGGTCTGCAGCAGGAGCAGCGTGCTTCCCGTCCTCCAGCTCCGAGGGGATCGAGAGGCCTTGGTGGGGTGGTGGCAGTAGCTGTGGCATCTTGACTTTTATTTCTGGCTCCTGATCCCAGTCACAAGGTGAGCTCTCAGAGTCTCGGGTGGCGGCAGCTTGCCAGGCTGGTGTCCCAGATGTCAGCCCCTCTGGTCACCCCAGCCATCCCCCAAGCACCAGTTCCCTACATTGGGTCCTTCCCGCTGGAAATGCTGCTGTGCCTGCCGGGTGCTTGGCCCGGAGCCCGGCATGGAGAGGGTAGGCAAGACAGTGCTTTATACGCTGTGAGGAAGATGGTGCCTGTCCTCGGTGAACCCGGCATCTGGTCAGAGAGGGAGGGGTGCACTGAGTAATAGCCGATGACACTCCAAGGCCTTTCTTGCCTGTTTAATAAGACCGGGCTGTGGCCATGTGTTTACAGTCATCTGTTCCTCAGCAGTGTGCCGTTGCCCACTGTGTACCCGGTGCCGTGCTGGGGGGCGGGGCGCAGAGATGCCTGAGATACCCCCCTGCCCTTCCAGTGAGGGAGAGGTGTCATACGCACAGATCTCCGTGGCCAGGCTGACAGGATGTGATGAGGGCAGGGCACAGAGGCTAGGGTGGCTGGTTCTGCCTGGAGTCGGAGGGTGCTGCCCGGAAGAGGTGACAAGTAAGTTCCGTTGTAAAGGGTAAGGAGAGGAAAGGGCATCATCACAGGCGGGAGGTGCAGCACGTGCCAAGGCCCAGAGATAAGAACAGGCAGGCAAGTCTGTCGTGTGTCTGCAGCTTTGGGTGGGGCCTCGGTCCTGGGGGGCGAGGCTGGAGCGGGGTGCAGAGGCCAGGGGACGCGGGGTGCTGGGCACTGTGTGATGAGCTGGGGCTTCGTCCTGTGGAGGGTGTGCGGGGGCTGAGAGTTGTGAGTTTGTGGTGGGTGGTCCAAGGACCTCGTGTGCCTCTCTCTGGTGTCCCTCGGGCCCGTGCTGAGCATAGCTCAGGGAATGTTTGGGAAACAAACAGGAGCCACATGCCTGGCAAAGGCTGACCTTATAGGGTTGGGTCAGAGACTATGGCTTCTTCAAGGGCACCAGCTGGGTCTTCATGGACCTTGCCAGCTCCCAGAAGAGCCCTCGGGGGGGCCACCCTGCCTCTGCTGGCGACCTTGGTGGGCGTCCGCAGGAGGTCTTCCAGGCTCCCCTGGGCCTGCTGCGCTTCCACTACCTCCACATCCAGCTGTTCACGTTCACCCAGGATCCACCACCAGGTGGCGACATTGTCCGTATTACGGGACTGGTCCCTCTCGCCCCCTGGTGGCCAAGGACACCGTGGCTGTTCCTGCGTAGCCAGTGGACCTAGGACCAGAAGAGTCGCTGGGACCAGGGCACTGGCTATACGAAAGAGGAAACTGAGGCGGAGCGAGGGTAAGTGGTTTGCTGAGGACAGGTTCACAGCAGGATGTGACCAGGTCTCTCATTCCTGAGATCAGCTCCTCCCAGGATGGGGGTTAGGGCGGGGCAGGCGTCCACAGATGCCAGAAGCAAAGTGCGGCCCCCACGGAAGTGTCTGTGTACCCATAAAGTCTCAGGACAACTCCCCGAATCTAGGTGACGAAGGACAATAAACACTTCTGTAACTAACTGCATGAAAGGGACTCTAAATGAGCCAGGAGAACTGGAAGTCACCATTCGGGACATTGGGTGACAAAATGCACACTGCCAGCTCTCCATCAAGAGAAGCACTGTCACCTCTGAGCAAAACAGGTCTTTGCAGGGCCACAGAAGCAAAAGTACACACGGCCTCGGTTTCCCTGCAGCCTGGAGTTTTGAAACCTGACCCCATGACCTGCCCATTGTCCTAACTAATTGTCCTTGTGGTGGCAGGGGCTCTCGGGAAGATCTTGAGCAGAAGAGCCCATGTCACTTTCCCTCAGGAAGATGGATGGCGGTGGAATCCAGGGGGCCAGCGTGGAGGCAGTGTGCCAGGAGAGGCTGGTGTCTCTGTGGCTGATGGGGGCTGTGCCTATGCTGGGGACCTGGGGAGTCTCTGCCGAGGCCTGGCTTCCTTACTTAGGGCTGCAAGCAAAGGTGGCGCACGCCCCTCCCTCCCAAGTCTTCCTACCAAGGGTTAAAACCTTCTAGGAGAAGAAAGGAGGGAGAAAAACTCTGTTCTGATTTGCTTAATGAACATTAATTAAGAAGACAGAAGATAGCAGATTCCTCCAAGACAGAGATGAAAGGCCCGTTAATTAAATCTGGGGAGATCGGGCAAGGGCCCTGCTGACCCCACCCGACAGCTCCACAGTCTCCTTGGAGCCCTGAGGTGGGGGCACCAGCACGAACAGAAAACAGCCCCTCCCCCCACTGAGCCTCGGGGCCGTGCCCTGGGGGCCTGGGAAGGAGCCCGCTGGCCCAGGCTCACTGTGGCACCCCGGGAGGGCGTTTTTCCCATCCGGTCAGCAAGGTCAGCAAGAGCGTTGGTCTGGGAGACTTCCCACGACACCTGGCCTGGCTCCAAGGCCCTGTGACTCTGCATTCCTGGGCCTCAGTCTTTCCTTCCATCGAGTGGGAAGACCCCACCTGCTCGGTGGACGGGCAGACAAGGCGGGAAGTCAGAACTGGGGGTTGCTGCGTGGGGAACTGTGGAAGAGGAAGTTTAGTGACAGGCTGCACCCAGCCCCCTGCCCCAGGACCCTGCATTGTGATCGCCTTCTGGGGTGCCGTCCTGCACCTCTGAACAAGGACAACATGGCCGTCACAGAGGCTTCTGGGGGCCAGGCCTGGGCTGAGCAGACCAGCGGCACAAGTAAGTGCAGACAGGGAAACTGAGGCTCAGCCAGCGGCAGCCCCATGCCAAGACCACCCTTCTAGTCAGCGACGGGGCCTGGATTTGAACCCCAGTGTGCCTGGACCCAGAGCTCACGCTCTTTCCCACGTTACTCTCATCTTCTTTCCTTCCTCCTTCCTTCCTTCCTTTCTCCTTCCTTCCTTCCTTCCTTCCTTCCTTCCTTCCTTCCTTCCTTCCTTCCTCCTTCCTTCCTTCCTTCCTTTTCCTCCTTCCTCCTTCCTTTCTTCCTTCCTTCCTTCCTTCCTTCCTTCCTTCCTTCCTTCCTTCCTTCCTTCTTTCCTCCTTATTTCCTTCTTCCTTCTTTCCTTCCTTCCTTCTTCTTTCCTTCCTTCTTCCTCTCTTCCTTCCTTCTTCCTCCCTTCCTTCCTTCCTTCCTTCCTTCCTTCCTTCCTTCCTTCCTTCCTTCCTTCCTTCTCCCTTCCTCCTTCCTTCCATCTGTCCTTCCTTCCTTCCTTCCTTTTCCCCTTCCTTTTTCCCTCCCTCCCTCCTCCTTCCTTCCTCCCTGGGGCACCTGCTCGGGGCCGGCCCTGTGGTGGGCCCCGGGGTCGCCGTGGTGCAGGCAGAGGGTCGTCCACAACCTCACGGGGCTTCCCAGAAATTCAGGGAGACAGACAGCGACCCCGGAAACAGACCAGTGCCTGAGGTAATGACCGATCATGGTAAGAGCCACAGAGGAAGTAGCTGAGGGGCGGGGACGGACTTCGAGAGCGAGAGGGCGTGAGCTCAGTCTGGGCGACCAGGGGAGGCTTCCCAGAGAAGGGGACAGCTCAGAGGAGACGTGTAAGAGGGGAGGGGACGCAGGGCGGAGAGGGAGGGCTCGCGCTGATGGGAGCTGACAAGGGGCCCCTCCGCTGTCACCCTCACGGAGTGTCTTCTCCCTGGAGTTAACAAGCTCAGACAGGCGGAGGGACATGGCTGGCCTCGGGGCATGCCACCATGCAGTCTTGCAACTGTCCTGACCCCCTGCTGTGCTGGGCACGGGAGGGGTCAGCCTGGGAGAACCAAGGAGGCCCAGAGAGACAAAGAACGCCCCCGCCCTGGGTGGCGCAGGGGCCAGGGGCTTCGAGGGGGTGTACCAGTGGCTGTCCATTCGCCATGCATTCACTCACTGCACAGACATTTACTGAGACCATGTGGCGGGCCCTGGTCCCACCCAGGGGACAGAATGATGAATGGTGGTGAAACGTGCCCCATGCTTGGGGACCCAGGTGGTAAACTGGTAGTTATACCACAGGGTGATCAGAATACACCCCGGGGTGGCGAGAATAGAAAGGTCCAGCTCTAGACCCAGCGTCTGGCCCCTGCCAGCTCCGGCTCCACCTTCCTCTGGACGCCCGGGGCCCAGGCCAGCTACCCTTGGGCCTGGCACCCCCCAGGGAAATGCCCATGGCCAGGTCCACACGGACATGGCCCCGCTGTGCCCACACACAGCCGAACGGCACCCACAGGCCGCCCACAGATGCCAGGGCTGGAACCCACCCTGCGGGGAGAGTAAATATCCCAGTTGCCCCCCCACCACAGGGGGTTTTCTTGTCTGTCTCCCTCCTCCCCAGACTAGGGACCCCTCTCGGGTAGGCAGGGAGGGAGGGGTCTGACTCATCCTCCGGGCGGGCGGCGGAGTGTGGGTTCACGAAACGCCTAGTTAATGAATGAACGGCGATGGATGGATGGACGCACGCTCACAGTGAGGGCGTCTCCCTCCCGGGTTGTCCCCAGCCTCCGCCCCCAGGACTGGGTCCTCGCTCTCCCAGCAGGAGGCACTACCTGGGGGCCCCCCTCCTCAGTTCTCCGACTCCCCTGCCACCCTCTCCCCTCGGCCACTGGATGGGCTATGCCGACCCCCTTCCCAAACACCTCAGGCCTTCTGCCCGGGCGGTCCCTCCGCCTGGAGCACTGCTCCCACAGATTTCGGGCCCCCTCCCTGCCCACGTCCCTGGAGGGAGGCTGCCCCGGCCCCTCCTCCTGGCCCTCTCTGTGCTCCCCACCCAGCGTCGTTACCTCCCGAAGCTTCTCCACACCTGACTCCTCACTTCCGGACGTGCTTGTCCGTGGTCTGTCTCCCCGATCGGACCGTGGGCTCCCCGAGGGTGGGGGCCGGGTGGGCCTCATTTATTGCCGTGCTGTCCCCCAGCCTCCGTGCCCAGCGGGGACACTCGTGGGATGAGTCAGTGGGGACACAGTACCCGTGGGGCGCAAAGCTGAGGAGGAGGGCACAGAGTCGCCCGGCAGAGTGACCGGCCGGAGAGGGACACCACTTCCCAGCAGCGGAGCCCACTGCAGGGGAGCTGTCTTTAACAGTAATCTCATTTCTGGATCTTTCTGCTGAGAACAAGGAAACAGCAATTCTAAGTCAGCGGCAGAGCCCAGCAAGGCAGGAGAAGGCACAGAGGAGCGACAGCTGCTCTCCGGCTGCTCCAGGCATTCTTAAGCTGTGTGCCCAGAGTACTACGGGGACCACATGGGGACCCCCAAGCCTGAGTCGGAGCCCTGTCTGTCCCCAGGGCCTACATAACCCTGGAGGGGTTCCCGCTGCCCCCGAGTAAAGGTGGCCTCTCAGGCCTCAATTCTTAAGAACCCAGGACTCCTGCCTCGCCGGCCAGCCTCCAAACCCTCGGACATGCCAGGCCCCCTCCTACCCCAGGACCTTTGCACCTGCTGACCCCTCTGCCTGAAATGCTCTTCTGCCTCTTCTCGCAGGGCTGACGCCTGCTCCCCATCCAGCCTCCAGCTTCAGGATAACGTCACTTCCTCAGGAAGCCCTCCGTGATGCCCCACCCCCTGACTTCACGGCACTTCTAATGTTTGTTATTACTTCCATGTCCCTCATTCCCGCTAAGCCATCGGTCCCAGTGGACAAGAATTCTGTGGCTTCCTGCTCCGTCCTTGACATATAACCAGGCGGGGTGTATACGAGGTGGTCCGCAGAGAGTGTGGAGTGAATGAAGGAACAGGTGAATGAGTAACTGTATGAAAGCAGGCGGGAGGGGGAGAGGGAGAGGGAGGAATCTGACTGCGAGACGCCCCTTCCCGGGTGCCGGCCCTTTAAAAGGGGGGCGAAGGCCAAGGGCAGGGAGCTGGCAAGCCCGAGATGGGGATGATCTACAGGTGAGAGAGTGCCTTGCCCTTCACGTGGCTCTGGGTGGGAAATGTGAACTTTGCAAATGTCGAAGACTCAGGGACAGGTGGGATTCTCAGCTGGAGACCCTGTGGGGAGCGCTGTGGTGCCTTCCCGCCCGCCCTAACGGGGCCTGCCTGGGTGGCGGAGATTTACGCTGCCCGCTGGGGGCCATGCAAAGCCTAAGGCGGGAGCACATAGAGAACAGAGTGGTAAGGCCCCCAAACCTATGCCCCCCCCAGAAGGGCGTGGGGCCACGGGGGGCTCACCTAGGGGACAGCGCTGCGGGCAGGTGGTGGCTCCAGGGGTGTGGCTAGAGGAACCCCCTTTACTGCACCCTTGGGGGGGTGACCCCTCCCCCTCCACCCCTGGGACAGGCCCTATCCCTGCCACCTGACTACAGAGTCACCCAGACAATCCTGCAAGGGAGGGGGCACTAGCCCCACGCTACAGATAGGAAAACTGAGCCTCAGGTAACTCGCCCAGGGTGACGTGGCTCGAGGGGCCACTAGATTGGGACCCGGTTCTCTCTGGCACTCCTGCACCCTCCTCCCACCCTCGAGCCCGGTCTTCAGGAGAGATCACATCTAGGACGGCTCACAGCACAGCCCGTGATCGGAAACCCTTCGACGAGCATTCAGGCAGCTCTTCAGGGGCTGTGGGCATTTACAGCTGTTCCCTCCGCTTGAATACCCTTCCCTCCACGCCCCGGGACCAGCCTGCCCTGTGGTCTGCTGCCTGTCCCCGTGCCCAGCAGGGCACTCTGTCTTCACAGTGGAGGTAGTCTTTGCAAATCACCTTGACACAGTGTTATGTCGTGGGGATGTGGGGAGCTGTCAGGCTCCCGCTCGGATCTGTGTGTGGGGTGTGTGTACATGCGCCTGTGGTCTATGTGCGTGGAGGAGTATGTGAGTCGTGTGTGCGTGTGCGTGTGTGTGGCGCATGCGTGTGCGTGTGCGTGTGGCAGAACCTGGGCTGGCGTGGCGTAGAACTTTCCTGAAAGCTGTGGAGACCCAGGAGATGGGGTTCAGAGGCAGGCCGGCAGCAGGCGGCCTTGGCTGAGCTGGGGGAGGACCGGCCCCGGAGCTGCTGGGGAGGGGGCTCTCATGGGCCCTGGAGCCCCGGTCAGCTGCAGGCTTGTCACAGGCCCCACGGCCTGGTCTGGCCCGGCTGGGGGCCTGCAGGGCTCACAGCTTTCTCCAGGGTGGGGAGACACAGAGGGTGGAAGCACTGGGTGTGGGGGCTCAAAGCCAGAGCCTGGCCTCTCAGATAGTCCTCAAGGGGCACAGGGAGGGGTGCTGTGGGACCCTTGGATTGTGGCCCACAGCGTGGCTCTGGACGGCAGCGTGGAGGCCAGGGCCCCCGGGCTCTCCAGCCGTGTCTTCCTGCAGCCTGGAGTCCTGTCCCTCAGCAGGGGGCAGGGGCCTGGGTCAGGCCTGGGGACAATGATCACCCCAATCCCCAGCCACAGAGTCCTTACGTCCCTCGAGAACAGAGGCTGACAGAGGACACAGACTCGGTCTGCCAGTTCCCTCGGCCCCTTGCCCAGTAAGTGCCGGGTCAAGGCTTGTGTGAGTAGGACGGATGCCCTGTGCCCCGAGCTGTGTGCGGGACTCCCCGTATGCAAAGTCACCGTGGGTTAAAGGCTGCTACCCCTATTCTCTGAGGTGGACAGGGGGCTCGGGGATGGGTGACTGACCCTGGCTCCAAGGCTCGTAGGTGCCAGCGCTTGGCTGCCTGGCACAGGATTGCCATGGGAGAGCCAGGAAGGGGCACATGCCCAAGTCCGCAGTGTTCACCTGCACGAGAACAGGGACACCTGGGCTTCCGGGGTTCCTGCAAGCGAGGAGCAGAGAGGTACAGGCGCGGGGCCCCAGCAGGGATGCTTTGGCCTGGTGGCAGGCGGAGGGCAGGCAGGGCGGCCTGCCAATGGCGGCCCCTAAATAATGGAGAGTGACCAGCTCGTCTGCTCCCTGTCCCAGCCAAGGGACAGGCTCCGGCTTCATAACGTGTGATCGATGGGCCTAATATGGGACAGGAGACGGCGGGCTGGCAGTCCTAGCCTGGCCTGCCGGCTGCCATTTGCCCATATATTTATTTATTTATGCATTCTCCTCCATGGCAAGAGCCCAAAGACAATAAAAGAAATTGAATTGCATATCAGATGGGACATCAGAGGGAGATACAGCCATAAATCGCATCGTCTTTATTCCATAAATATCTGCGCATCCCGAATAGCCAGTGCCTGTTATGAAGTCCTAATCAGGAATCTGGTCCCGTGACGCTGGCTGCCAGCCCCTCCCCCATTAGACAAACAGGCTGGGTCCCCCAAACAAATAACCACTTCCTCAGGCCACCTGCCCCCATGGAGCCAGGCATCTGCTCACCCAGGCTGTCACTACCCAGAGTAAGGGGCGGGGTGCGCTGGAAAGGGCAGGAGGCGGCTGGCATCGCAGGGTGCTCGGGCCGGGCTGCAGTGAGCCCAGGGGGGGAACTCAGTGTCTCCAGCCCTCCGCCCGCCCTGCTCACCCACCCCGCGGGCACCTGGCTGGAGACACCATTCTCTCTCTCTCGACCTTTTATTTATTTTCAAGATATAATTTGTATTCACTGAAATGCACAAGTAAGGATAAAGTCTGATGATTTTTTTACATGTATATGCACAGGTAAAAACGCCACCAGGATCAAGGCCAAGAACATCTGTCACGCCAGGAAGTTCCCTTACCCACCCTCTCGTCAGGGCCACCTCTCCAGAAGCAGCCACCCTTCTGTCACTGTGGATCCCTTTGCAGGTTCTGGAACTTCAGGAAAATGCAATTATATAAGATGTAACTTTCGTGTTTATCTTGTTCGTTTGACATGAATGTATCTGAGATCCATCCCCGTGTCGTTGTGTGTATCGAGGGCTCCTTCTTTTTCGCCGCCGTGTAGTATTCCATTGTGTGAACATACCACAATATGTTTATCCAATTCCTATGGCCGGACAACCGCACTGCTTCTAGTCTGGGGCTATTGTGAATAGAGCCTCTCTGAACATTCTTGTATGTGTCTTTTTGTGAATATAAGCACTCGTTTCTCTCAGATATATTTATGGCTGGGGTGGACTCGTTGGGTCATAGAGCAGACGTATGTTTAACTTCACCAGAAACTTCCAAGCATGATGACCTTGCCGTTTTATACGTCCACCTCATCGTGTGAGACTTCCAGTTGCTCTAGGTGCATGGCAACACTTGGCTTTATCTGCCCTTAATTTTAGCCACTTTGGTGGCCGTGTACTGACATCTCTGTATGGTTTTAATTTGAGTTTCCATCACCAACTCTTACCTAAATGACTACATGGGCCACGCACCTGGGGTATCTGGCTGACCTTGCTGTGGGGTGAAGACCCTCCTCTTCTCGAAACCTTCCGAGAGCACCTGGCTCACGAAAAGCACAAGCTGAAATCCTCGTGGGCCCTGCTGTCCTCTGGCCTCCCCTGCTCCTCTGCGCCTGCTCTCTGCTCCCCTGGGTGCTCCCCTTTTCTCTGGTCACTGCTCAGATGTCACCTTTCCAGGGCCACCTGCCCTAAGCCCACTGCCCCCTCCTTCCCTGCTTCATCTTCCTCCCCAGCACTTCCTGTCCCCCGACCCCTGACGTCAGCTCTCCCAGGGCAAGACCTGTATTTTGTTCACGGTCGCACTCTGGGGTCTCTATCCGTGCCTGGCACAGAACAGTGGCTCAGCCAATACTGGCTGAAGGACCGAAATGAGCCACCGGCGGGTAACCCGGCATTGTGACAGAGCCGCTTTTTAGCATGGAGGGGGGAATTCACGTAAAAGTGCCCATTTTAAAGCGTACGCCTCTGTAGCATTTAATGCATTCACATTGTGGTGCCACCACCAACCCTGTCTTGTTCCAGTGGCAATCGTTTTGATGTGGCCTCATCAACCTCTGATGACCGTAATACTCACCCCTCCTTTTTTTTTTTTTTTTTTTTAACAACTAACTGTCTCTGAGCTTCTTTCCGGCTTCCAACTCTGGGTCTGGCCCAGAGATTCCCTCCTACTGTAGACCTCCAAAATATCCCACCTTGATGGTTGGTTGATGGGGGCTCCCATCCAAGCTAAATGCCCAACACCCCCTCCCCATGTGGCCTCCCAGGGGCCTGATGGAGAGACCAGGGGAAGGAAAATGACTCTCTGGGCTCCCCACCCTTCACTATCGGCCATCGTGCCTGAGCCCACAGTTCCCCTGGAGATGAAACAGTCCTGGGCAAACCCCGGCTCTGCCGTCCCATGGCCCTGCCTGTCCCCTTGTGTCCCCTGCTCTCCCCCTGCGACCTGCAAGAATCTTTCCTCTCCTTTGGCTATAACTGGGGGAGGTGGGACGACCCGATTTAGATGGCAACAAATAAAGAGCTGCCCTGATTAAGACGAGGGGAGAGAGTTGAAAGGAGGAAAAATACCTTGGGTAATGCCATCTCCTGCGTCTTTATATTCTGAAACGGATCGTTCTGGACGCGGGCAGAAGGCCTGATTTAATATCCTCATGGAAAATACTGCACCTGATCCAATTACCACGGGAATTTTGATACAGTCAGCAGTCAAGATGAAAGATTCAGAAGCGCTCAGCGCGGGAGTAAACACAGAGACCGAATTACCCCGACTCCTCTGGGGGACTTAAGCGACTCGGGTCGCTGCGAGGGCACCTCGGGCCTTGCTGGAGGGCCTGACAGGCCAGTTGGCCGTAGCCAGCCCATGAGGCCACACTTCTCTGCACCTCAGGCCGGTGGAAGGCCCTGGCATGGCCGGCCAGGGACACCCCGTGGAGAGGCATCCACACAGTGTCTGCGGTCTGGCTTGGCCCTGGAAGTCCTCCTTGATGCCCGGTCCCGCCCCATCACCTTGCCGAGCCCTGTCCAGGTTGCCTCCCAAGCAGCTCTCCGTGCGCCCCCCTGGCTGAGTCTGCAGGCCCCAGGCTAGCCCGGGCTCTAGCCGCCTCACCTGGACACCTGCCCAGCCCCTGTCCGGCCTCCCTGTCGCATCCTGCTGCTCTCCTGTGATGGGTGGTTACAAACACGAGTTTAACCACGTGCCTCTGCCGTGCTCAGAACTCTTCCGTCACCTCCAAGTGTTCATCAGAGAAAGTTCAAAGTCAGGATACATCTCTCTGTGCTGCCCATGGCAGTCCCTGCACCCACCCAGCCTCCTCTGTCCCCAGACCAGCCCAGGTCACCCTGCTCTGTGCACTCTGAGCCCCTCCCTGCCCTTCGCCTGCAAAACACTGGCCGTAGCTATAATGAACAAGCCACCCAAGTACTGTCTGTTCAAAGTCCATCTCCCCAACCGGACTTGGCTGCACAGATGTCAGAAGGGCCAGAAGCTGCCGAGTCTCCGTCCTGTGCTGACTGGGTGGCCTTGGGCGCAGTTCTGGGTGTCCTGAGCCTCGGCAGACTGACCTGCACAGTGGGACAGTGTTGCCCACTTCTCGGAGGCGGTGGGAAGATCCAGCAAGATGCTGAGGGAGAGCACAGGTTGTTCCACGGCCAAACTCTTCGGGACCAGTTCCCGGCTTGGCCACTCGGCAGCTCTGCGTCTCAGTTTTCCCACCTGTGAAATGGGTCACCGTCCGACTCTGCGAGTCAGTATCTGCACACGCGGTGCGTAACGAGCGCCACAGCACGGCTTGTTCAGTGCGCCTCGCACACTTCCTAGATATCGCCAGAGCTCGACACATCTCCCCCACCCCCCTTGAACGGGGGAGGGGGGGATGACTAAAGGCCTGGGGCAGCCCCCACCGTTAGAGACCTTGATCCAAGGCCTAAGGGTCTCCCACGGAAGCCAGACATCCGCCCATTTACCACAGACCTGTAACTACAGCCGAGTCCGTCACACCCTAAGCTCACATTCTGCGGAGGGACTGGCAGGCAGGGCACACGGGAGGATAAGTTTTGAAGGCGGGGAGGACTGCACCCTTGCCAGCGGGTCAACGTTCCCTGGGGCGGCTTTTCATATGCAGAGAAGATTGCTCAGATCTTGACTTTGACTTTGAGCAATTACATTAGTGTTATGAATGTTACACATTCAAAAATGTCGTCCTTTCTTACGCTTTTAAGTTCACTTTACATGACTCACTATTCTATTTCTATTTACATGTTTATAAATTTAACACGGCTGAACAATCCCTTAAGGGCCATTTGATTGCTGTTTGGTCCCATTTCCAAAACTAGTTAATCAGGCTCCTTTAAACATTTTAAACTGCAGAAGTGAATCAAATATATTCGTTTTTTTTAAGTACTTCGTGGTCTGACTGAGAAAGCCTGTCTATGGATCTAAGCCCATCATCATTTCTATACCCAACACACTGAACTTATGAACGTGGTGAATCCCAGCCCTGTTCACAGACTTCCTCAGAGTACGACTTACAACCCCAAGTCGAAGTGAAGTGCTCAATTTCATATTTGAAATTTGAGTCACAAGACTGGACTGGTCCTTTAATCAGCCAAATTCTCCACACTTGACAAACACTTAAACTACCAACTCGCACACGCAATGATATTAACACAGATGTTAATGTTATTGTTTCGATTCTCTTAAAGGTGTCTTAATTCCAAGCCTTCTTCGGGCTGAAAGACGCTAACCTAGCACAGAAACGATTTGGCCATGCCCAGAGATTTGGGGGTTACCTTCTCAGCTGACTGAATCCCTTAAGGCCCAGTCCGGCCCAGCCAGGAGACCCACATTCCTACCCGCCACCTCATGGCTGTTGGAATCCCAGCTGTTCAGGCCGGGTTCCTCAGCCCCTCATTCTCCTGTCTGCTAACGCCAGCAGACCCCCCCTCCCCCAGGGCCCCCCCATACCCGCAGTGGATTGGATTCAGCTCATCGGTTTACTGATCTCAGAGCGGCCACTGTGGAAGACACTTAATGACAGGTGATTGGATTCCGTGTGTCTACCAGGGCTTTTGTCACAGTTCTGAGGTCACCACAAGGATGGGGGGAGGTAGAAGGCATGGCCATTGCCAGGAAGAGTCTCGGGGTGGGGGTGGCGGTGAGGAGCATGGCCTCTCCGCGGGCCACAGGGTGACATGGACGTTCCAGGAGCCACGCCAACTTGGGCAGCTTGACGGCT
This sequence comes from Eidolon dupreanum, assembly GCA_028627145.1. Taxonomy (NCBI): domain Eukaryota; kingdom Metazoa; phylum Chordata; class Mammalia; order Chiroptera; family Pteropodidae; genus Eidolon; species Eidolon dupreanum. The sequence goes on along the minus strand of CM053509.1, from coordinate 158,992,207 downwards.
GGCGGGGAGACCTTGGTCTTCGAATCCCATGGGCCTGGAGGAGGGTCCCGCGGCCTTGCCCTCCCTGCTGGGTGCCGGGGAGCAGTCGCTCACTCTCTGAGCCTCTCCTGTCAAATCGGGCGGCATGGCCATGAGCACTGAGCAGGGCCTGGCATCCAGGGGGCTCTGCCCGAAGGCCAGTCCCC
>CM053509.1:158969202-158991522 GCA_028627145.1 Eidolon dupreanum | reverse complement strand
TCGAAGACAAAAGCAGCTCCTGCAGGGAAGGACAGCCCAGAGCACCCCAGATTCTGCGGATCAAGCTCCAACATGGCACACGGCCCACAGTGACAAAGCCCGGGAGGAAACAAGCCACCATGAGTGACAGTCAGTAGAAATAACGACAAACGGGATTAACACCCCAAGGACTTCAGGAGGTATAGACAGGGTCTCACAGTGTACGGAAGATAAAAAGAATTATGAAAATAAGACACGCCTTTTTTGAAAGTCTGGCCATATGCAATTAGGGTGTGACCAGTGGTTGCATCCAAATTGACGAGATTTCTGTTTTCCACACCCAGTCACTTTCATTCAACCACAAACACTTGTAACCCAAGTGTTAGCCGAGTAGGGGTCCCCAAACTCCTCCGCTGTGGGTTCTGGAATCAGACTGTGGAGCTCAGATTCAAGCTGTGATGTTTCTGCGGTGTATAACTTTGAGCAAGATTGTTGACCTTTGGACCTGAGCTGTTTCTTTATCTGGGAAACGGGATAACGATAGCATCTGCCTCTTAGGTTCCCGTGAGGATTTCAATGACAAAATCCCAGTCACTTGCAGGGTGCCTGGCACAGGGTAGGTCTTCGGCGAAATGACAGCTAAACGGCTCAAGATCGTGTCACCTGCGGGTCAGATTTCCTACTTGGGCTGAATGCTGGACCTACAGCCCCATCCTCTCCTGAACCGGACCCTTTTCCCTACCTTGCTCTGACCTCATGGGAGGCCACCCCCCTCACCTCCCCAAAGCATCGTGAACACAGTCTGTAGAGCAGACTCTTATCAGCGACTGGGGTAACAGATGGGACCCTCCCGCGCACAGCACTGAAAGCCACGCTCTACAAGCGCGTGCCCCCTGCCTGCCAGCCCCGAGGCTCCCAGCCCCCTCCTTGCCTCCCTTCGGGGCCTGCCCTCCCCTCCACCCTCCAGCCTTGAGCCTCAGCTTTTCATACCCAACTAGTCCATCAGGATGCTCCGATGAATTAAAAGCCAGAACTCTGCTTCTAGCTTTCAAAATAACATCATTCCCTTCCTGCTCTGTATTTGCCGAGCACTGACTGCATGTCAGAGGACCGTGGCGAGGCTGGAGACACAAAGGCCGCCGGGCAGGTGCCAGCTCGCCCATCGCGCCCGAGTTAACCAGCTCCTGGGCGCCAGTCTTAGCCTCGAGAACCCGGCCTGGGCTTGCATTTCTCCAGTTACATCTGACAGACAGGCCGCAATATGCCACACACAGCATCCCGGTGGACACTGGACACAGACCCACCGCCTATGCACAGCACAGCAACACGAAAAGCGCACACGCACACACACACACACATTCACTCCATGCTAATTCTTGCCTTTGAGCACAGGCTCTCGCCTGTCAGTCCCATTCAGTGTTGACAAAGCAAAATAAAAATAAAAAAGAAAGAAATCCACCCTGTCACTTGGACTCCCCCCACCCCTCGCCAGGCTTGGCAGCGCCCCCCCTCCCCGCCCCGCCTTCATATTATGGTTTTATGTCAAGGTGTGTTGGATTCTAAATTAAATGTCAGCCCACTGTACATTTCTGGCTTCAGCCGCAGAAAATGAGGAGCTGGCGTTGGAGAACATCCGGTTGTTCAGCTTCCCGTGCCTAACAGTGAGGGGTGACAAGCCCATTGAATCACACAGCACAATAGCTTTCCATGCCACGGGAAGCCAAGACAAATTTATTTTTAATGATAAATGTGACTGTCAGAATTAAGTTGAAGCAGCTTTATGGAGAGAGCTGAGTGCCCTCGGCTCTGCAGGGCAGAGGCTGAATGGACAAGGGCCGGAGGGCACGGCCTCCTGGCCAGCCGGTCTCCCAGGCCTCACGAGACGAGCACATTTGACATTCGGCCCATGGTCTTGGAGCCCCCGTGGCATGCCAGCTCCACAGAGCTACCCGGATGTCTCAGACTCGGCTCGAGCCAACCAAGAGGTTGGAGGTGAGTGAAAAAGACACTTGGGCTTTGGAGGCATGGGGGGCTGGGTTCAAATTCAGGCCCCGTCAGTTGCTTTGTGACCTTGACCAAGTTACTTAGCCTCTTTGAGTTTATCTCTAAAATGAGAATATTAATAACCCCCATAAGTTTTTGTTGAAGATTACATGAAATATGTTATTAATTAATGGTACCCCACACGCAGAAAATGGTAGCTATTAATTATACCATTTTACTAATAGCGCTATCACCTAAGTTATGTAACTTACCTTTCTAGGTTAATTTCTCACCCATAAAATGGGGAGGACAACCACTCCCACTTACTAGGGTGGCCGGGAGGATGCAGTATGCCTAGCACAGGGGTGATGCTCAACAGGCACCTTGAGTGTTGTCACCCAACATCCCAGCCACTCTTTCTCATCTCCTTCACTCGATCACTTCGATGCTGGCATGTCTCACTGCCTGTCCTGTAACCACCTTCTGCTAAGGGAAGTACCTGCATCGGGACCCCCACAGCCATGCCCTCCATATGCTGGGCACCTGTCCAAGAGCACCTGTCTTTGGCCAACTGATGCCCTATGATTGACATGTCCTGGCTCCAAAGGACAGGCAGAATGGGTCACAGCCCTTCTCGCTGGGATTTAAGATAAAAATATCGGTGGGGCCGTCACATCTAGGTGGCCATAGGCAGGAGAAGTAGGAACACGCAGAATCGATGAGCCCGAGGAAGGCAAGTGAGCACTTGTGCAGGGAGTGGGCACGGGCCCAAAGCCATGCAGCCTGGGGTCCTGGGTTCTGCCTTTCCTGAGGTCCTGGCTGGTCCCCGAATACGACGTCTAGGAGGCTGAAAAACTCTGATTTCGCCCAGCCAGCTGAGCACACCTGGGCTCTTCCCTGAGGCTCTGGGACAGCAGCTTTGTCAAAAGGAAGTCAGAGGGTGGGGCGCTGTCTCCTCTGTGGAGTCAGCTGAGCTTTTTCTCAGAGCTCTCAGGGCCAATGAACAGAGGCTGGGCCCCTCGCTCCCCCTGCAAGTCCCCAAGGACGTGAGGTGCGTGCAGCCGAACACCCATGGGCTCTGCCAGAGCTGCAGCAGGGGTGCTGAGAAGGGGGGGGTGAGAGGTGAAGACAACCCCGACAACCTGTGCTCACTGCACCCCGCAGCCAGGGAGGTGAGGAACTGGTGCTGAACAGGTCAGCCAACCCGACAGCAAACAGTACCAGGAGGAGCCACTAGGTGGCCCCTGCTCACCTGTCCACCCGCCCTCTGCAGGCGGGCGAGTAGACAGATACTCCAGCCGGCGTCCTCTGGTTTGCACCTGCCACCTGCCAACTGTGCAGGCTACTGTCACTCTCCATTCTCCGCCTGCAACATCCAGATGCCCCCGCCTTCGCAGCCCGGCTCATGCTTCTCCTTTCCCAGGATGCCTTCTGGGACAGGCCAGAGGACATACCCAGAACCTCCGCACCCCACTCCCTGCGCCCGGAAACCCGTGCAGGGCCCCCTCAGGATGGATGGCCTTTCCTCAGCGTGAATTTACACCCTCTCCTCAAATTAGAATCACAGACCCGAAGTCCTAGGCACACGCCTGCAGACCTCACAGTCCCCACTGAGAAGGGGGACGCTGCGATTTCTTGTTTAATGGGGAAACTGAGGCTGGAGAAGCCAGGAAATCTCCCCAAGATCACAGCAAAAAAGTTTGAAACCTGCTCAGGGGCTCCAATCCCCTCAGAAATTCTCATGAACCCTTCTGAAGAGGGTGTGTCAACCCATGTGAGGGGTACACGTAGGGAACACCTCACTTCCCACAGCAGCCTGGGGGCTAGGCAGGGGTGTACATTCCACATGGGTGCCCTCACTCCCAGCCAGTGCTATGGGACCCTCTCTAGGTCCCTGGGCAGCCACCTTCCTGTGCGAGGTGCAGTGGGGTGGCAGGTGAGGCTGCAGAGCAGCCCTGGGAGGAAGAGGAGGCAGCTGACAAACAGCTGGAGGGTGGCGAGCCCAGCTTCTAGTGGGTGAGTGACAGTCTACTCAGATGGCTTGGGGCACGGAGTCCTCCAGCCCCAGCTTTCTGGGCCCAGGGACAGCCCCCACCCCCTGGCAGCCTGCTCTGCCAGAGCAGGGCGTGGAGAGGGGCTGGGACAGGGACGAAGATGGGACGACGACAGACTGGCAGCCAGTAGGGGAGACATGCAGACGGTGCCAGGGAACAGTGTGGCAGGCCAAGGCGCCGCGGGAGCCGGAAAGCAGCTTCGAGGAGAAGCGGGGGTGGGGGGGCCGTGCGAGGAACGAGGGTGTCTTTTCTGCAGCTGGGGGTGCAGCAGATAAGGGGCGGGAGAGGGCCAGTCCGCCTGGCTTCCGCGAGGGCCCGCGGAGGGGGCGGCCGGCTGGGAACGCGGCGTCGGGGGTGTGCGCGCCTCCCGGTGAGAAGCCACCATAGCGGCTCGTTAACGAGGCAGATTAAGGACTTCGTCAATTACCTCCGAAGGCCGCTCCCGGCCGATCCGACGCTTTTAAAAGTGCTGCCGGTGGGAGGGGACGACGGAGAAGCCCCCTCCGGGGACAAATCCCTCCTCTGCGGGGCTGAGAAGGAGGCGGGGGCTGAGACGGCGCGGGGAGCCCTGGGGAACGCGGGCGACCGGCCTGGAGCGCGGAGCGGCTGTCGCGGCGGCGGCGGGGACCCCCCAATCGGCCCGCGGGCCGCCTGGGTAGGGAGGCGTCGGGCCAGCGGTGCCCCCACAAGTGCCGGGGCGCACGTCTTCGGACTCTGGCCGAAGCGCCCCCAGGGCTACCTCGCCGGGCGAGGTCCGGAACGGGTGGCCTGAAACTACCGGACAGAGCACTTGCCCGGGGCCCAGACCAGACCCCGGAGACCCGCAGGGGACGCACTCCGCCCGGCCACCCCGCCCCCCCCCCACCCCGCGCCTGCCCGGCCCGGGTCTCGGGGGGAGCCGTGCGCCCCCGCGCGGGGCGAGGTGACTCGAGTCCCGCCAGGGAGGAAGTTTGGAGGAGGCGCCCCCGGGGGTTCTCAGACCCCTCGGGGGGGGGGGGCGGGAGCGGGCTCCGGCTGCCTGCGGCGATTGCTGACCTCCCGCTGGCCCCGGGAGTCTGGGGCCAGTTCTGCTTCCTTTACCTCGGCCTTTTGGAGTTGGCGTGTAACCATCGCGGCTAGCGGTGTGTGTGCGTGTGCGTGTGCGTGTGCGTGTGTGTGTGTGTGACCGAGGGAGCAATAAAAAGCAAAGAGTCAGAGACCAAAAAAAAAGGGGGGGGCGCGGAGACTGAGGAGGGAGGAGGCGGAGGAGCGCGGGGAGGCGCGGGAGTGGGGAGCGGGGAGCGGGGAGCGGGGACGGCGCGCGGCGCGAGCGGCGGGCAGGCGGGCGGCTCCCCCGCGCGCACACGCACAGCCGCACACCTCCGCCCGCTGGCCCGGCCCGGCCCGCTCCGGCGCCGGCCGCCGACGCGGGGATCCGGCGGGCAGCACGCGCCCCGCGCCGGAGCCCGCTCCCGCATCCGCGCCCTTGCGCTCTGCAGCGGCCCGCCTCGCCCCGCGCCCCCGCCGGTCCTGCCGGGAGATGGTCAACGACCGGTGGAAGACCATGGGCGGCGCTTCCCAACTTGAGGACCGGCCGCGCGACAAGCCGCAGGTACGCGTGGGTCAGGGGCGTGGGGACACTCTGGGCCCGGGGCGGTGGCCGCTCTGGCTGGCGGGGTGAGCGCCTGGCTTGGGGCTGGAGTTTGGGGCTCAGCCCCGCGAGGTTCGGGAGGCCAGGAGCAAGGCGGGATGGGGCAGCACCCCTGCGGGAGGCAGGGCCCCCTTGCGCTTCCAAAAGACTGCGGGAGCAAGCCTGTGCAGGGAGCAGGGGTCGTTTAGTTCACAGAGGGACCAGCCCTTCAGTTCGCTGAGTGGCCTCTTGCCGAGTCTGTTCCCCGCCTCTACGATGGGCATCTTCACCACTCACTAAGTGTCCACCCTGTGTGCCACCCCGTGCTAAGCGCCTGGCATGGTAATCTGAGCTGTGGGGCTAAGACTCAACCCCCTTCCCCGTCTCCTGAATCCTCACACTTTAGCCAGAGCCCCGGAAGACGGCAGAGGATCGATAAATGTTTGCCTCCTGTGAGATTGCTGGGCATGGTGATTCTCCTGCCTTGAGGCAAGGAGACCGAGGCTCAGAGAGATGGAGGCCACGCTGCTCCGCTGGGATTTGAACCCGGGTCTAGAGGCTCCAGGTCTGCTCATTGCCCCCTTCCTGCTGCCTGTTTAGGGGCAGCGGAGGTGGACAGGCTTTGAGGGTGCCCAGGGCTGAGCAGCAGAAGTGGGTGAGCGCTGAGCTCCAGGGCTGGCCATAGAGGGGGTGGAGACGGGAGGCGGAGCCCCGGGGCTGCCCCAGGCCAGGCTGCGGAGGGACTCGGCCAGGCAGGCGCAGTGAGGAGTCCCGCTCGCCAAGGAGAGGAATTAATGGGGCTGCCCGTTTTAAATTTCAAATTTCTCCCAGACAGATGTCATTGGGGAAGGAACAGTTCGTGTTTGCAGCGGCAGGAGGGGGGCGGCAGGGGCGGGCCTGGATGGCCCCTCACTCTCAGAAGCTGCAGCCTGCTCGTTCTGTCTGGAGTGAGCGGCACAGCCTGGTGTAGGTGCTCAGCCTTCTACAGTTCGCAAAGCTCTTCCCAAACGCTTACACGGTCTCGCTTACGGCAGCAGCCTGGGGGCGACACAGGGATGCACATGCCCAAGTCACAGGGGTTGGTGGCTCAGAGACGTAGAGGCATCTGCCCAATCACACAGCGTGTTAGCAGGAGAGCAAGGATTTGAAGCCAGGTCTGAGCCTGAGCCTCTCCCAGTGCCTCCTGGGCGAGCTGTCCCTTGTCAGGTCAGCCATCCCAGACAGTCTTCTCTTGCTGAGATCTGACTTTCTCCCCTCTTAGCAAAAGCAGTCCGACTTCCTAGACTTGTCATTCAAGGTCATCCCCAGCTTGGCCCATTCTCCCTTCCTATAAGCCCCTTTACAGGTACTGACTGCCTGTCATTTACCAACCCCAGGTCCCGCACCAGGCCTCCCACTTCCAAACCTTTGGTGTCTCACCTCGTGTGTGTGTGTGTGTGTGTGTGTGTGTGTTGGCATCTCCCCCCACCACACACACACACCCCTTTACTCAGGGAAAAGCCTACTAAATGTCACCTCCTCCAGGAAGCCTTCCCTGGTGCCCAGTGGCTGTGCCTTAAGTCCCAGCAGCATTTTAGCCCATGCTGCTCAGCTGCCTTTATCTCACTGCTTTGTGCCCTAGCCCTGAGTCTCTCCTCTATCAGGAGCTCCCTTTGGACATGTGATCCTTCTGGGCCCCCAGCCTGGGGTCTCCCCCTGGGCCCAGGCTCCTGCCCTTCCACGCAGTCCGGGTTGGGAGCTGAGGGGCATTTGCTGAAGCCTCAGCCAGGAGGAGCTGTGGGAGAGGAGCCAGCAAGTACTGCTGGGTCTCAAGAGGAGGTGGCTTCTGGGGGATCTGTTTGAACCGTGGCTTCAGGGCCTCCTGAGTCAGCCCAGCTTCCCACTGCTGCTCCCTGGGGACACATATTCCAGCTGCTGCCGGGCCAGGGCCCAGCTGTCTGCCCCTGGGCATCAGAGGCAGGTGAGGGCTTGTAGCCCCAGGGGCCTGAGCTAATATCAAACATCGCCTCATCTCCCCACTCCTCTAGTGACCCGCATGTGGACGGGCTGTCCCCTGGGTTAACGCCAGGCTTTTCTGAAGCTTCGAATAAGAGGCAAGGCTCTTCCCGTGCCCATTGTCAAAAGAGAGAGCCCGCCCTGCTTCTCGTTTTTGTCAGCCCCAGACATGCCGTGTGGCTCTGGGTAAGCTGCTCCCCTTCTCTGAGCCTGGGCTGTACCATCAGCAGCCTCCTTACTTCACGAGGGCTGCTAGTGAAGTACTGGTGTGTTTTGCACACTCTAAAACACTGTGCAACCTCCAGGACGGTGGCTGTCAAAGCAGCCTGTCCCCTTTCACAGACTGTCAGTGTCCTGATCGCCCCCGTGCCCATCAGGGACAGTAACCTGACCACTGAGCTCCCACCAAGGGCCTGGCTGAGGTTCCTGAACGGGGGCCCCCTCCGGGGGACAGACGCCAGCGCCACAGTCTGAGCGGCAGCCCCGGCCTCATCCCCACAACCGCCCTGGGAGGCTGGTAGCAGGGATGACGGGCCCACTTGTCAGATGAGGAAACGGGCAAAGAGAGCCGCAGCCGGGACCCGCACCTGGGTGCTCGCAGGTGGCCGATGAGCCTCGGTGGGGGGGCTGGCTGTCCTTCCTCCGTTCAGCCTTCTCAGCCACGTCACGTGATGCCTGGGGAGTGGGCTCCAGAGTCCCGGCTGCGTGGTTGCCGGACACTCGCAGCACCCACTGCCAACGGGCCTGTGCGTCCAAGCATCTCTTTTTCCGGGGACCTCCTTGGGCTGGCTCTGTCCCGGGCCCCATCTGGCCTCAGCTCCTCATTTGCTGGGTGACCTTGGACGACATGCTGACTTTGTAAGAGTATCCCCTTCTCCCTGTGCAGAACGAGGGCTTGTGTACCCTCGAGGCAGGAGACGATGGCGGAGTGTTTGCCGGGAGTTTGGAGTTGCTCAGATGAAAGAATCTAGAAATAGATTCTTCTAGTCCTGGAGTGAGGGGCAGGAAGTCACCCTGAAACCAAGTCTTCTGGGGGGGCCTCATTTCTGAGCAGTCCCCAAGCCACCTTTGACCTCTCTGAGGCAATGTCTCTTAATATCTTCAAAACTTCGGAAAACGTTCCAGAAAGAATAAGAGTTCTCACTGAGAAATTCTTCACGGCATCTCGTTCACTCGGTGACACTCAGAGTCCTGCCTCAGCGGGAGGTCCAGCCAGACCCAGAGCCTGTGCCTCAGGGAGCTAAGAGTCTCACGGGGGAACAAACAGACTCGGGGGTCAGGCGCCATCGCAAAGCGTGACGGGCGCGACGGGGAGAAAGACCTCTCTCCTCTTGGTCCCTGGGGTTTGGGTTGAGGTCACTGTGAGGCATGGCCGGGAGAGGAGGCGGCTGAAGTAAGAGGAGAGGCTGGACCGACCGGGGCTGTGGTCAAGGACGCCGTCTCCTGCCGTTTCCTGAGCCCCTCCTGGGGGCCCTGGCCCTGTGTCCCAGTCCCAGAGCCCACCACTTAGCCCAGTGCTGTGGCCGTGATGGGAGGCCGGGGAGGGAGTGCAGAGAGCTTCCTGGAGGAGGTGACCTTTAAGCAGAACATCATTTGCCAGATCTATCCTGGAGAGAGGGCAAGGTGTGTTGGGGGAAATGAGCAGAGCCAGGCAGGTGGAGAGAACAGGTCGGGCCTGGGGTGGAGGCAGGGCCAGCAGGTGCTCTGGGCCAAGGGCTCATAGGACAGGCCAGCAAGTCCTCTTCCCAAGTCTTTGGGACCCAGGAATGTTGAGCAGAACAATTAGACTCCTACTCTCGGGGGTGTCCCGGACGGGCCCCCAGCACCGCACTAGGAGCCGATGTGGGCTGCCGGGGAGAGGTGAGGAGGACTTGCGAGGTTCTGAGCCTCCCGCTCCCCCCCCTCCGCCCCAGGCCCCATGAGCCCACCTGAGCCCTCGCCAGGCCCAGACCACACAGCACCACCCTACTCATCACCACAGCACGTCTCCGTCACAGACGGCCACCCTGCCTCTGGTCAGGGTGCTCCCAGGAGATGGGGGCCGGGGGCGGCTGCGCCTGGATCTCACCTGGCCTGGCCTCCCCCTGGAGGGAGACTTTCTTCCTCCTACTGTGGTACAAGGAGTGTGGCCTTAGACCACCCGGGGGACCACCGTCACCCAGCTCGCGTAGATGACAAGGAAGAGGACAGGTGCGGGCTGGGGCAGGATCGGCCGAGGCAGTGAAGCCCCCTTCCTCCCGAGCCCCGGTTTCCTCTGCCAGACCCACAGCCGCTTCTGGAGGCTGAGGACTCCGAGGAGGCAGCTGGGACAGATGCCACCCCTCAACTGAGCCATCTCTGGGACGTCCCACCTCCTGCCTCCCCTGACACAAGCCCGTCTTATCGTCCCCTTGGCCTGGGCTTGCTGGGCGGCCATTGACCATGGGCTGACACTGGGGGTCACTCAGGGGATGTAGCCACATCCCTCCAGCTGGGAGTTTACACAGGTGGCGGGGTTACCAGGGGTTCTGGAAGCCCAGGCCCGTGGCTCCTCCTGTGCTCACAGCCTGGCAGCCTGGGACACCTTCCCCGTCTTCCGCTCCTCACCCCCGGCAGTGGGGCCCATGCGCGTGCGCCCGCCTCCGGCAGACCCCAGGGTGTGCGCCCCGCTCTGCCACGGCCAAGGGCTGATTAATAAGCTCCAGCCCGTGGCATGCTCCATTGGGCTGCTCGTCCCCCTTATTATCTCGGGCAGATTTCTTTGCGAGGCACGTCAACGGCGGCCTCTAAAACCGGGCAGCGCTTCACGCTTAAGGTGCTCTCTGAAGACTAATTCTCCTCCGCTCCCGGCCTGCTGCATCTCCAGGCTCTGGTGGCCCTGCCCCTTGGGGAGCCCCTGCCGCCTTTTGGAGCCCCTCTTCTCCTCTGCACTCTGCTTTCCTACCGGGGACCAGGAGCTTGGGTGGAGCTGGGTGCCTGAGAGGCCCAGGGTCCTGGAGACACAGGGACATGGCTAGCCACTCTGCCTCGCCAGCTGGGGACCTTAATGCTCTCCATTTGGAGGACATCGCTCCGAACTGCCCGGGGCGAGGTGTCTCCTGATGAGCTCCTGGGGGGGTGTCTAATGGAGACTTACTGCTGCCCCCGAGCTTTGTCTCTCAAACCGCCGTCAGGAAAGCTGCCCAGGGAGCAGCCTGGGCACAGCCGATGCCGGTCTGGGGTCGCCCAGCCCTGGGCTCCGAGGTGCCTCCTCCGCCTGCCTCCCGCGTCACCAAGGGCGAGGCCTTCTGCTCCCCAAGCCTCGGTTTTCCCATCTGCAGAATGAGTCCGCCCACAGCAGGGCGTCACCTGGAGGTTCCATTGGCGGGGACACTGCATACTCAGGAATGGCAGTGACGATGGGGCGCCCGCCCATCTGGGAGCTGCTGACCTGCAGCGACAGGGGCGTTGGGTGTCTGCAGGTTGCCTTCGTCCCGCGTCAGGCCATCAGATGCAGGCGCGGGGTCAGCCTCAGGGTCCAGGCCTCGGCATATGGTCCTGGGCCTCTGCCCTGCCAAGCCCTGTAGACCGCGGGGGGTTTAGCTCCTCCCCACGCAGCCTGGCCAAGGGTGAGCTGGTCTCTCTCCTCTTCCGCTCATCCAACAACCAGCCGCTCTGTGCCAGGCGGGGAGCAGGTCCTTGCCCTTGGGGACTCATGGCCCAGGACGAGTTTCCGGGGCCTGTAATTGCCGCCTGAGCACCCGCTTTCCCTGTGTACACAGCTTCCCAAAGGGATCCGTGCCCCAAAAGAGGGTAAGAAGCACAGCCTGTGGGACAGGAACTTCCTCAGGGCCGTGCTGGGCCGACTGTCAGCTCTGACCTCCTCGGGGACTGGCCTGGAGCCTGGCTCGTGAGGTCACCAGGGAACGTTGACCGGATGTTTGGATGCGTGAGTGACTGAAATCTCAGACAGGGACCATCTTGAGAAATGCCACCATGGAGCGAGCAAGGGCTGTGGGAGCAGCCCAAACTGGGAGAGGGGCTGAGGACACAGTCAAAGGAGGCTTCCTGGAAGAGGTGGCATCTAGCTGAGCCCTGAAGGGAGAGAAGTGGGGGACGGGGGGCAGAGGGACAGCCAGCACAGAGCCACGCAGCGTGTGGGCCTGGCTGGAGGGAACCGCCCCGATGTGGAGCCCACGATGGACGTTTCTCCCCGGGGCCTGGGCAGGTGTGGAGGGAGGAGGAAGACAGGGGTGAGTCCTGGGGTCAGGGAGTCCCCATCGCTGCAGGGACCGGCTAAGGAACTCTCTCCCTCATCTCACCAATAACACAGATCCCTTCCTCCGGGGTCCCCCACCCCATCCTCCTCCTCTGGTGCCACGGAGGAAGTTTGAGAGTTACTTGTAGCTTTGAATTCACGGAAAAGCAGCTGTTTGTTCTACCATATTTTCTCGTAGTAAGACCTCTTACGTGACGTAAGAGGAATCACTACCTTATGCATCATGAGGAAAGAAAGCTGTCAATCACAGCTGTAAGATGTCCCCCAATATCAGAGAGGTTAAAAGGTGAAAAAAAGAGAAGGTGGGTCCTAGCATCAACGACATCTGGAAATAACACTTTGGGTAGAAAATTTAAAAAAAAAACAAACACCTGTGGATGCTCTGTGTACACTGATCCTGAGATCATAAAAGCCGCCGGTATTTACGGCACAAGCTGAACCGGCCAGGAGCGGTGCCAAGCGCATCAGCACACTTACCCTGAAGACCTGCCTCCAATTCAGGAAGTTAAACATGGGGACATTCAGACACGGTGGCCGGCCCCGGGCCATGCGTGACTCGCCCCAGTGAGTCTGGAGTTGCCACTGTGTCAGGTGCCTCCTTCACCAACAAGCAACACTGGAGTTCCAGCTGCCTTTGTTGTTGGCCCCGAACCCAGTTTGCATCTTGCCTGTCACCTTTATCCTTTGCCCAAGTTGCCTCTTTGTCTATTCTGGGGGGCACAACTGCCCTGTCGCCCCGGCCCTCACCTTGGAGGGAGGTAGGCCGCTTTCCACCTTGGTGGCACGCTGTCACCAGTGTTTACGGTGCTTATCCCGTGGGCTCTGGAGAGTGACAGTAGGTGGTAGCGGGAGGTGGGGCGGGGGAGGAGAAAGGAAGGGGGAGGGAGGGTGCTCAGGAGGCCACCCTGTGCCCGGGACCCGTGGCTGCCTCGTGGGCCTGCACAGGCTTTGGGATTTGGGAACTCCAAGTCAAAAGGGACCTTTGAGGATGGGCACCCACTGTCCCAAGGCACTCACTCCTCTGTGACAGTGACGATTTGTGGCACCGTTGCTGTCACCGCCACAGCTCTCTTCCTGAGTCTGTACACCAGGCGTGGTGTGGGCGCATGTCCGTTGTCCATATTTTACAGGTGGGGCAGGCAGGGGGGTGGGGTAGAGGTTAGGGCCACTCTCTCCGTTGGTCTCCCTGCCTCGGTTTCTCTTTTCATCCTCTCCATTTCTCTCTGCCGGCATCTCTCACTCCTGCTCTGTCTTTGGTGTGTTCCTCACCTCTCTCTCTCTGAGTCTCTCCTCCCCTGTCCCCAAGCAGGCATCCTCTGGGCCTTGCCCGGGTCTCACAAGGCCCCATCCCGAGGCTGCCTGGGCCCTCCTCACTGGGCAGAGCCGGGGGCCCAGGTCTGCTCCTGAGGCTCCTCCTTCCTTCTCTCTCCTGTCCGTCTGTCTGTCCGTCTGTCTCCGTGTCCGTGTGCCCTGGCTGGCCTGCAGAGGCCGAGCCGTGGCTACGTGCTGTGCACGGTGCTGCTGTCCCTGGCCGTGCTGCTGGCCGTGGCTGTCACGGGCGCTGTACTCTTCCTCAACCACGCACACACGCCGGGCACGGCCCTCCCGCCCGTCGTCAGCACGGGGCCGGCCGGCGCCAACAGCGCCCTGGTCACCGTGGAGAGGGCCGACAGCTCGCGCCTCAGCATCCTCATCGACCCGCGCTGCCCCGACCTCACCGATGGCTTCGCCCGCCTGGAGGGTGCCCAGGCCTCCATGCTGCAGGCGCTGACCCAGCACCAGGCTGAGCCGCGGCTGGTGGGTGACCAGGAGCAAGAGCTGCTGGACACGCTGGCCGACCAAGTGCCCCAGCTGCTGGCCCGGGCCTCGGAGCTGCAGACGGAGTGTGCGGGGCTGCGGAAGGGGCACAGTTTGCTGGGCCAGGGGCTCAGTGCCCTGCAGGGCGAGCAGGCCCGCCTCATCCAGGTAAGGGGCAGGGTCTGAGCTCAAGGTCTTGGCGAGGGGAGGGGGGGCGGGGGTGGCTTGATGTCCACGGCCTCGCTGAAGCTCCAAGTGTCCCGGGACCAGGGGACATTGCTTTCTCTCCAGGTGAGGTGGGGCTCAGAGAGGTGACTCTCTCATCCAAGGCCATTCAGCTAACGGTGCCAGGATTCAAACCATCTCCTGCCCGCTGTCCTGGTGACCCTGGGTATTTGTGTAGCACCTGCAGCATCCGGCAGTCAGGTCAGGGGATCCAGGGGCTTCCTAGGTGCTCCAATGCAGGTGAGATGCAGGTGAGGCGGGTCATGGCCTTCCTTCACCAGTAGTGAATCGAGGTGGCCAGTCAGTGACCAGCCCTCTGGTCAGAGAGAGCTGCACCCCCAGTCCCCCCACCCATTTACTGCACTCGATGCCCGCAAGAAGGAGGGACCAGTTGGGGGGACCCCAACCAAACCCTCAGCCTGCCCCCACCACCTCTGCCCCCGACGCCCCCACCCTGGCCAGGCCCTGGCACGTGGCAGGTAGATCTGGGTGAAGAATGTCCGGTGTCGACCACACCTGGAGCGTGGCGAGAACTCTGCTCCTCACAGCTACGGGGATTTAAGGGGCGTTCGCCGGCCTCGCGCCTTTTCTCAGAAGAGAAAACAGGACCAGAAAGGGGTGGTGGTCGGTCCAGGATACAGTGGCCGGGTCAGGCCTGGCATCTGGCCTCCCCGTGCCCTGTCCAGCCTCCAGCCCTGTGCCCCATCAGCCCTGTGACTCAGGTCCTTAGGGACTAGGAGGCGAGGCCCACCCCGGCCAGGGGCCCTGCCCCTTCCGGACACCCAGGATGACCAGGCATTTGGTCACCCAACAGCCCGTGAGCAATGGGCCTGTTTTCTCCCTCCAAAGCCTGCAGCTGGAGAAATCACAGTTCTCGTCACCCTGTCTGGGTGACAGATGGGGAGGCGGCTTCCCCCTCCTGAGCGGGGTGGGGGTGGGGTGCCGCCTTGCTGCTGCCCCTGTCTGCACATCCCCCACCCTCACCAGCAGGGCTCAGGAGACCTCCAGACTTTCTGGGTGGTCTGGGCCCCCCACCTCGCTCTCCACATGGCTCAATTCCTGGTCAGCCAGGTCGGGGCATGGACGCCAGGGGCTTAGGCTGGGGTGCAGGACTGTAGGAGGGGCCTCGGGGTCTCCACCCAATTCCAAGCAGAGGCTTAGAGCTGTTCTTGCAAGACTAATAGCTTTTCTGGGCCCAGGCTCGCTCACCTGATGTGTTTGCTTCTCAAAGGAATGTTTAATTTGACTGACTCACTGGAGAGTCAGGGTGGTTTCAGAGACCATGCGTCTTGCAGAGCCCTGTCGCTGGCTCCTGGCCCCTCTTCGCCACCTGTCCCAGACCCTCAGCCAGTCAGCTCAGCCCTGGGGTTCCCAAAGCAGCACCCCTGGGCACACCCGTGGACCTCATCCCAAATCATCACCCCTCCCCGCCTCGGGTCCCAACAGCTCAGCAAGCACCAGGGCGACAGGTGCACAAACGTCTGAGGCCCCCTGGCCCAGGAGCGGCAGAGCTGAGCGGTTCTGCCCTCAGGGTCCAAGTCCCAGCTGGGGGACCTTGGGCATGTCAGGCGCCCTCCCTGGGGTGGGCCTCCTCTCCTGCCAAGTTGGGAAAACAGACCATACCTGACAGGACACTGGAGCGCTGGCTACAGGGCGCTCGGCTGGCGTCTGGCCCCAGAGAGATGCCGTCTGCACTCTGGCATCTCTCATGATCAAGGTGGAAACTGTTTGTAAACCGAAGTTTCAGCTGTGGGAGCCCCGCCCCCGCCCAGGACCCCTTTAGGACAGTGATGACGGACCCCCGCTGTGACCCCCTTCTGCAGAGGGGCAGACTGAGGCTCCGCGTGGCCAGTGCCTGGCCTGAGGGCCGGCAGCAGCTCCGATTCCCCCGCCTCCGAAAGCTGCCGGGTCCTCTTTCAATGCGTCCGTGCAGTTCAGCAGGCAGGATCGACTCTCCTCATTAATTTGGGGCATGTTTACATGGGCATTTTCAGCTTTCATCATTTGCCGGCTTTAACCAAGGGCTTCCCTGCCTGTTAGCAAGAGCGGGCTGTGCCTAAGTCCTCGTGTGTTTGCTTTGTCGCAGAAGCACGGGCAAGACCCTAGAGACTTGACCAGTGAGCCCAGTGATCTTTGCCGCCCACACCCCCTTCCCCTCTCCCGGGGCTGCCTGCCTCCCTCTGCAGGGATGGGGTCCGTCCACAGGACGCTGCTCTAAAGTAAAGCCCAGGGAGAAATCCACCGCCAGGAGAAGGCTTGCCCAGACCTCTGCCTGCCCATCACGGCCCCTCTCCTCACTGAATCACCCGCTCGGTGGAGGGGAGACTGGCAGGGAGACTAAGATCTTTGCAGGGCCCTTGCTTACGCACGAGCCTAGAATCATATTTTGTAAACTGCCGGTGCCGTGTATTTCTATTTCCCTTCTTTCAACGAGCTATTATCTGGCAGGTGACAGGTTCGGTGTGTAAAGCCCCAGCAGGCTCCACACCCACTGGCTGGCTGCTGGCTGGCCTTGACCCAGCCTCCCCTCCCCAGGGTCCTGCAGCCTCCCAGAGCCCGGGGTGGGGAGGTGACAGATCCCAGACCGTTCGGGAGGTCCTGGGGGACCGTGCTGTGCCAAGCTGTAAACCTCTGAACCACAGTCTTGGGAACGATGGATACGGATGACACTGACTGAGCGCTCAGGCCCCTAACGCACGCTGTCATGAACCTGCCCTCTCCACCTGCCCCGGAAACGTACGTCCCGTTGCTCTGGTTCATGCAGCAGGAAGCGGGCGTGGAGAGGCTCAGCTGCTCTTCCAGGGGCTGAGTCAAAACCCAGAATCGGCACCAGAGCCTGGGTCCCAACCACTCTCCCCGTCCCGCCCTCACCCTGGACTCCTTACAGTGACGACACAGCCCTGAGGAAGTGGTCTGAAGTCGTACTTGATCGGGGACCGCTCCTTCTGGGCCTCAGTTTCCCCACTCCTGGCAGTGCTGGGGGGAGGGGCGGTGGTGGACAGAGAGCTGCACAGACTCAAAGCGAGGCTCGCGTGGGGGATGGGTGGGGTGGACGGAGCATCCCAGGGGCCCCCACCTGCCGAGGGCAGATTCACGCCCCCTGCCTTCACCGCCTTGCCGGCATGAAAAGGGACGCTGGGTGACGGTGTTCAGTAACCTGGAAGGTGCCTTCCGGAGTCGAGTGACGAGAGGCCCTGCTGCGGGCCCACACTGAGCCGGGCCCTCCCCCGGCCGGCTGCCGCTGGCCCAGAGCAGTGGCTGCAGCCAGAGAGCACCCGTCAGCCTGGTTTCAAGGCTTGGCTAAGCCCCCAGCTGTATAGCTGGAAAACGGGTGCGTCGGACTTTGAAGCCAGCTTGGCCTGATGCTGGGTGCTGCCTCCATCTGCTTCCTTTAGTCCCCTCACCTGGGCGGAAGCCGCTCTGTCCCCTCCCACCCGAGCCCCTGTCCTCTGAGCCTGCGGGCTCGGACCGCCTCGGATTGGGGCCAGAGCAGGGCAGGGGCTGCCTCGCACGGCACCGGGAGCCCACCTGGCTGGCAGGTGTCGTGTGGTGCCCCCGCCGGAGCCCCTGCCCCCGCTGACCACCCCTGTGCTCTGCAGCTTCTCTCCGAGAGCCAAGGCCACATGGCTCACCTGGTGAACTCGGTCAGCGACGTCCTGGACGCCCTGCACAGGGACCGGGTGCTGGGCCGGCCTCGGGTCAAGGCTGACCTTCAGAGGGCACCTGCCAGGGGGTCGCGGCCCCGGGGCTGCCCCAACGGTGAGTGGGGGCGGGGACTGCCTCCGCGGGTGACCTGGTGCCCAGCTCCAGCCTGCACCGCCCCCCACCCGCCCCACCGATAAGGACTCCCTGTGCCAAGCAGCCTGCCTGCACCCCCCACTGGGCCCGCACCCCGCGCTGGGCCCTCGCCCAGCCCGACGGGGCAGGGCTCGTTGCACCCATTTTCCAGATGAGGAAAGCAAGGCTCAGAGAGGGTGCGACTCACTCAGACCCACCCGGGGCGTGGTGGACAGACAAGTCAGCAAGACCCAGGGACAGAGGGGGCAGGGCGGGGCACAGGCGGTGGCCAAGCCGCCCTCACGGCCTTCCCTGGCTCAGGCTCTCGGCCACGTGACTGTCTGGATGTCCTCCTCGGTGGACAGCAGGAGGACGGCGTCTACTCCGTCTTTCCCACCCACGACCCCACCGGCTTCCAGGTCTACTGCGACATGCACACAGACGGAGGCGGCTGGACGGTGAGTCTCTCGGCCTCTCTGTCCTGCAGACTGGCAGGGCAGGCCCCAGGGGTGACGCAGACCATGATCCCCGTGGGCTCCGATCCTCACGCCAGCCTCCCACCCTCAGCCTGGCCTTGCCCGGTGCCCTCCGGCCCCCACAAACCTACCTGTAATCTCACGGAAGAACTCCGTACCCACAGAAACCTGCACGGGCATGCAGAGGTTGCAGGGTGACCTCGGGGCCTGCTCGGGAGCAGATGTTAGACCTGTCACCTGTCCGCGGAGCCACCTTCTGCACCCTGAGTGCGCGCCCTCCCAGGACAGCGGTTCCCCGGGGTGTTGGGCCAGGCGGGGTGGGGTCCTGGGGTGAAATGCAACACCAAGAATCCCTTGCCAATAGGACTTCAAGCACTGATGCGATGGTTAACTTTCGAGTTCCCCTATAACTGGTGTGTGTGCAGGAGATAAAGAGGGGGGGCTCCGAGACCCTGATGGTCTCCTGGCAGGGAGCCATCGCAACTTCCTCTCGCCTCCGCTTCCTGCCTGGGTGGGAAGCGGGAGCAGTGAAAGGTTCCCACGGCCACTGGAAGGGCAGGGTGGGACTGTGACTGGGCGTATCTGCCCGGGAGGCAGAGAACGTGGGGACCCCACCGCTGGGAGAGGGGAGGGGGCTCCAGCACCCACAGACAGAGCTGGATGTGCCCGTCAGTGCCGCGGCGGGGTCTTGGGCAAGCACGTAAGTTCTCTGAGCCTCGGTTTCCTTAGCTGTGAAACGGGGATACCCACGTACATTACTTAGAGATCGTAACTACAAGCGGTAGAAAGCGGCTGGTTTACGTGGGAAAGGAATGCACTGGAGGCAGAACGGGAGGCCCGAGGAGCCAGCTCAGGGCCGCTCGGCCAGGAGCAGAGCCCCCCAAGTCCGGCCGGGGGTTGCTTGGTTGAGGGGGGCAGGCAAGGAGCATGATGGGTGCATCTGGAGGGCAGAGCCTGTCGTTAGGGCCACGGAGGGCAGCTGGGGCTTTGTGGCCCCAGAGACAGACGCACCTCCAGACCTCTCTTCCAGCTCCAGAGGGGAGCTTTTCAATGTGCTTCATCTGCATCTGGGGCTCAAAGCTCTTCCGTTTTCCAAACTCAGAACATCCGAGTTACGGTGTTTGCCTCTGGGACCCCCTCAACGATCCAACATACCAGCCAGAGCCCAGAACCAGAGGCACGGGTCAGGACAGGCTTAACGGAAGACCGAGACGCCGGTCCCAGCCATACGTCTTCCGCCCCGGCGGACTTGAGCCAGTCTCCCGGGAAGTCAGTCGGGGTTCGGGGGGAGGCGGGTGATTCCTAGGGCCCAGGCTTCCGGGGTGATCAGCGGGGAGTGGATGAGCAAGGCCCTCCCACTCAGACACCTGGATCAGGGTCCTGCGAGAAAGGCCCAGATTAGCTGAGAAGTGCTTGCACGGCCAATAATCGTTAATATCCATTTGGGCTTCTGTCAAAACAATCTTTTCGCGGATCCGTCTGAGCATGTGTAAGGCTCACCCCGCTGCCACACAGAACCGCTTGGGAACTCAGTTATTGTTTGGAAGGGAGCGGCCACCGCCCCTCTGGATGCCAGTCCCATCTATCCTCATTCAGTGCCACGTCCAAACTGCCAGGCTTCGAGTGCCGACGTTGGATGGCTCTCCCTGGTGGACAGGGCGCCTGGGGCCGGACACTCCATCCAGAGAGACCGGACCGGGCAAGGATGGGGCTCGGCAGCCCTGTCCCCTAAGGGCACCTTATAAGTTTGTATTCCGCTGCTCTGCCCGGCACAGGTCCGGCACCCCTCCAGGCGCTGGAGGCTTGTCCAGGGGCGCCCAGCTGGGGCACACCCAGGCCGCCTGAGGCCCAGCCTCATGCGCGTCCCTGGAACTGCATGTCACACGGTGGCGCTCACTGCTTCATGCGTTCAACTACAGAGCTGCAGCATTCGGCAGCAAGCTCTCGGCCTGGTGGGGAGCCGGACGAGCAGGCAGGCTCGTGCGAGGGCTGCAGGGCTCGGGCTCTGGGGGAGCCTGGCGGAGAGCCCCTAACAGAGCCTGGGGCGGCCGAGAGCGGCTCCTGGATGGGGACGTCCAAGTGCTGGAGGATGAGGCAACAGGAACACGGGTACGAGGTCCTCACAGGCGGGGCTCGTCCTGGGACCTCCGGGCGGGGGGGGCGGGGGCTGGGGAGGCAGGGGCTGGGTGGCAGGGGCCGGGTGGCAGGGGCTGGGTCGCGTGGGCTATGCGGGGCATGTGACGAGTCGGGCTTTCTCCTGAGGGCAGAGTGGGCTCCTGCCACCCTGGGATTCCTCAGGGAGAGAATGACCCAGAGACATGGGGCCGAGGGGCACGGTGGGTGTGGGGAGCAGTTCGGGGAGCGTGAAGTCTCTGGGCCCCGAATCCTTGCTGCAGAGAGTGGGAGCCTCCACGAGGGGACAAAGCCACGAGAGGCTCCTTGGGACAGGGAGACCACGGGGACGGATGGACGCACGCCTCAGGGTGGCCTTTCAGCTGACGTGGCTGCTGGCTCTGGGTGACCCAAGCCTCCTCTTCATGCTCCCCCAAGGCCACCGTGGCCCAGGCCACATGGGGCCACACTGATCACCAAGGCCACTTCTGAACCTGACGCATGCACCCACTCCCACTCCTGCCCCAGAAAGGTGGGGGGAAAGGCAGGTAGGAAGAGCTGGGTCCAGCTCAGTCCCCTTGTCCTTTGAAAGGCCTCCCTGACCGCTGGTCCATCCTCCTGCTCCATCTTTGCACCCAGCACAGCTGCCACTAAGGGATCACCTGTCCACGTGTTTCCTGTCTGTGCCCTGGCCAAGAGTGAGGCACACCATCTGGTGGCCGCTGCAGCTCCGGGCTCCACCGGGTGCCCGCACGCCATCGGTGCTCCCCAAATTCTTGCCAAGAGGGACTATCGGCTTCTTTCAGTGGTGTAACTGCACCTCGCCAAACCTCACTTTTCCTGTCTGTTAAATTGGGATGATATGATGCTGTTTGCAGTAAGGAGAGTCAGAATCCTTCGCAGGCTGCTTGCCTGTGAGGGAGGGGTGAGGAGCCGGGGGCCCATACTGAGCTTGGGGGGTCCCCAGGAGCAGTGTTTTTACAGAGGTGAAGATGTGTGAAAGTAGAGGCCAAACTTTCTCATTTGGAAGGTGATGCATGGACGTTCTCAGCTCACCTCCCCCGGCCCGTGAGACGGGAATGGTCATGTCGCCTTCCTCGTCTGGCCAGTGGGGTAGCCCACTTATCTTGCTCGGCGTCCTTGCAGGCTCTGGGGAGCCGGATGGCCATGCCCAGGGCCCAGCGTGGGTTTTGGGTGGTTGGAAGGAGGGTCCTGCTCAGGGTCCCCCCACCGTCCTGCCTCTCTGCCCCAAGGCACAGTGTGCGTGTAGGGTTGCCGCCAAACCTTCATCTTTGCAGAATTACCAGCCAGGGTCACAGAAAGCAGGTCCAGCTCAGCGTCTGCCCCTGCAGGGCCCCGCAGTAGAATCAGTTCTGCTCTGAGCCCCCACTCGGACCCACGGTGCAAGCCGGCTGTCCTCGATGGCCTGAGCCCAGTGGCCCAAGCCCGCATTCTGCATGGAGGCCACTCTGCTGGGCGCTTTTCTGTTTTGCAGGGTCAGTGGCTCAGACATGCCTCTAATTGGCTCCACAGAGAAGGAAACCCTCCCCTCCTCTCCCCTCCCCACCATGCCCATCCCCCCTGCCTGAGCTCCCCAGGTGGGGAGGAAAATCCTTCCCTCCCTCAGAAAACATCAAAGGAGCCTCCAGCCTGCGGAGTGCAGCAGGCAGTGGGATCAGGCTCAGGCAGAGATGAAATACGCCGAGGTCCCAGCAGATGCGGGCACAGCCCCCAGCCTGGGACCCCAGGACTGTGGATCCTGCCAGGGGTGTTGGCTGCGGCTGTGGACAGTTCTTGTCCCAGGGGCTGTGGTGGCAGGGGGACCTGCTGTGACATCAGTGGGCCACTGTGTCCCCAAGCTGTAGCCGGGCTCGGCACTGGCCCCCACTGCTCTGGGGAGCCCTTGGAGCCAGCACACGTTAACGGTGACATGCGGTGACAACGCCCCAACCTCCCCTTATCGGATCTGTGCGGATAAAGCCTGCCTTCGGCCCGGGCGGTGTGGATAATTCGAACTTGTAGGTGGCTGGGTGGCACGTGAAGGCTCAGCCGGTGCGGCAGCACTTGGTAAATGGC
>CM053509.1:158950083-158968702 GCA_028627145.1 Eidolon dupreanum | reverse complement strand
GTGCCCGGAGCAGCCCCCAGGGGTGCTCTGTGATGATGTGCAGAGCGGAGTCATGAGGCGAGACAGGAGCAAGCAGCTCAGGCAGTGGCCACGCCCAGACCGGAGCAGACGCTGCAGGGACATGTGGACCCATGATGCAGCCCCCTCTGTAAGGGCGCCGTGCAGGTGACATGCGATGCTCCCCGCCTGCACCGTGAGCTCACCTGGGGAAAAAACACCTGGGAGCAAGTGGCTGGGGAGTGACAAATACTGGTGTCGTCCACCATGGGTGACAAACTGACACCCAGCCCTTGCCAAGTCCCACGGTGGCCTAACAGCCTCATCTCCGTGACGTGTCCCTGTGGCCGGAGAGGTGGTGTGAGCACTCTCAGCTGAGGTCCAGAAGGCAAGGCATCCTGGCCACCCCGTGGAGAGCCAGCAGTGTTGACCTCCGCTCGCCTGTCCGTCTTTTCCCGAACGGGCGCAGGCACGAGCCAGGCCCGGGCTTGAGAGAGGAGCTGCCCAGGCCGGGGCTTTGGGCCCCTTCCACCGCCTCCTGTAGGGAGGTGTCCACTGCCTGGTTCAGTCTGTTGGCCCCGAACACCCGCGTGAGGCTCCAGCACAGGTGGACTGTGGCACCGAGCAACCGCTCACCTAACTCGACCGGAGGCAATCGCTGGCTTCACGGGCTTCTGTCATCCCGAGCCCGGGGGGGTGGCGTCCTGGCCCGGCCACAGGTGTGTGAGGCGTGGACACTCACCTGCCCCACGGCCGCTGTGGAGAGTGAGGCGAGCCTGACAAAGGCAGGACTGTAAGGGTCATTGGGGGGGGTACCAATGCCTCCTCCAAGGGGCTTGAGGGTCTGCCCGTGATTCAGTTAATGACGCTGTCCGCTCTCCTCTGAATGAGGCGGGTCTCTGGGCAAAGGGCAGCCCGTCTGCCCCTCTCGTCAGACCACATCTTGTTTGCACGGCCCCCTCCTTCACCACCAGTGTCCCCAATGGAATCCCAGGGTCAGGAATGTGCAGCAATCAGAGCACACAGTGGGCGACAAGTCCACCCGGGGGACCTATATAAAGCTGGGATCGTCAGGAGCCACACCTCCTGGACCAGAGCCCAGAGGAGCCTGTCCACAGCAGGGTGAGTACAGCTGCTCCGTACCCCGCAGGAACCCCGCTCAGGCCCTCATCCAGGTCAGGAGCTGGGCAGGGGCAGTTTCAGGGCTGGGGAGGCCTGGAGAGGCGACAGTGGCACCTCATCGTGCAGCCCAGAGGTGGCCAAAGCTGCCCTCCAGGGCTCGACCCCCGGTCTTCCACCCTGGGCTCTTCCTGCCACATCTTGGATGTTCGGGCCTGAAATCCTGACTTCTTTTGGGGCCCAGTTTTCGGTGGCAAGTGTTCCAAGCTTCCGCCAGGATCTTGAAGGGGTCCATGACCCCCCAAAAGGGGGGAAGGGCCACTTCTTCCTGTGCGTCAAGTAGTCCTCTTTCTCGAGACCCGGAGGCCATCCTCAGGTAGATTCATCTACCAGGTGAGATCGTCCCCGGTCCAAACAGCTGTTGGCAGTGCTTTACTGGGAGGAAGCAGCTGTGGAGAGCCCCCCGCCCTGTCCAGGCCTGATGCAAGGGCTTTCCCGAAGCAGCCCCAGGGACGAGCAGCTTAGGAGGGCTGGATTTGGGTAGAGAGGAGGGCTGCTTCGTGATTTCTGTAAAGCTTTCTGGCAGAGCTCACTTTGAAATGTCTTCAAGGGAGCCATTTCTGGAGAGTGCTCATCTGTGCCATCGTCTCCAGAACCAGCTCTGATGCCAGCTTCCGTCCTCCTCGAAGGACCAGCCAGCTCTGACTCGCCACGGTCGTTACCAAACAGGCTTCCTTTGCGAGGGAACGAGCAGTCACTGCCGAGGCAGGGGCGTATCATAAGCTCTAGGCTGGCTGCGGATCCCACGGACCCCCATCCCTGTAGCAATTCCCAAGTCAAGTGCAGTTCGACCTGGGATTGCATTCCAGCTCTGCCACTTAAAAGCTGTAGAGGTCTTGGGCAAATCACCCGCTTGAGCCTGCTGCCTCCCGTTAACGGGATAATATCTCCTGGGTATTATCCCACAGGCCTGGCGTGCCGAGAAGCACCTGGCCGTTAGAATCATGAATCTATCTCAGGGCCTTCACTTTCTAGCCGTGTGGCCCAGGCACAGTCTTAGTCTTTCTGACCATTTTTTTTTTTTTTTTTTTTTTTACAAAAAAAATGGGAAGAATGATGCCTGAAAGGTTTATGGTGAAGACAAAGTGCAGCCACGCACACAGACGGGGCTTAACAGAGATACTTGACGCCCCGGCCATGTTTACACGCTCCTCTCCAGTCGGGTGTCTGAGTTAGACCGGGTACATCAAATTCATTTCCTGCTTTCACGAGCAACTCATTTCCACATTAGAGACGTTAGCAGAGTCCCAGCTAAACAGCTCAGCCAGACCTATTTATTATCAAGTCGAAAACTAAGAGAGATTGATGCTATTAACTTTCTACCCTGTGGCTCTGAGATGATTGGCCAAGAGTCAATAATTACAATAAAAGAAGAACGAAGCAAACTGCCCAGCTTTCCCAGGCTGCCTGCGTGCTGCTGTGAGCCATCCCAGCAGTGGTGGGATTAGAGTGCTAAGCTGCCACGGCGTCAAACCCAGAGATTGCAGGAGAGGGAGAAGCAGCCTAATTGGTACAATCAGCTCCTGAGCCTGCTAAGAAAATAAAGGCCCGGTCTCCCCACGTAGTGACACTTCATGCTGCTTGCAAGTTGGGCTCAGCTGAGCCACCAGCTTGGGCCTTTGATGGCTGCCCAGGCCCTGGGCGGCACTGCTGACTAGTGCTGTGCACGGCCCACAGGGCAGCCTGTAACTTTCCCCTCTCCTTCCTCCGACCAGATGGCAAGCCCCTACCTCCTGTCCTGCCTCCTCCTGCTGCCACTGGGCACCTGCTTTCCTCTACTGGGCAGAGAAAAGCCCATGGACGCCATGGGCGGCATCGGAGGTGAAATGAGGTGGGCCGGGGGACACCGAGTCCACTTCCCGTGGGGCTCCTCGCCGCGGCCGAGAGTTCCACACCCGCATGCCCTGCTCGACACGGCCACGGAGCTGCACGTTTCAGGCAGAGAGCACGCCGGCTTCCGGTTCCGGTTCGGGAGGCAGGATGACGGCAGCGAGGCCGCCAGCTTCCCTCTGGCTGACGGCGAGAAGGCTAGTGGCCCGCTGGGGACCCTGGCTGAGGAGCTCAATGGCTACAGCAGGAAGAAAGGTGGCTTCAGCTTCCGCTTCGGCCGGCGGTGAAGGGCCGGGGCACCCTGGAGAGGGTTTCTCCTTGGATCCCCGCCCCACCTCCCCCAACTTCCACTCCACAAGCCTCAAAGATGCTGAGAAGATGCAGCTATTATTATAGTGAATTAGCAGTAGGATTGGTTAGGTGGGTGTTTACTTTTGATTTACAACTTTGCTGAAGCAAAAACTTGGGTGGTGTCGAAAAGAGGTGACCAAAAAGCAAGCTGTGTCTTGGGTAAGATGACACCACCATTGCAGCTCACCTATGCTATGGTCTGATTTGGCCGCCCCCCTCCCCCGGAGGTCTGGTTCTGATCAGCTCCCTGGCTCCAGCGGCATGGACCCAGGATGCTGCTGGGCCGCGACTATGAAGAGCTGGCTGTGCCGGCTCCGGGTTGAAGCTGGCAGACTGAGTGACTGCAGAGCGGTGATCAAAGTTTTGACAGTCTCCACAGGGACGTCTGTAGCTGACATCCGAAGAGCAATTGTGAATGAGTACATTCCACTGGGTACAGAGTACAGTTCTGAAAGTTGAAAATGAAAAAATAAGATCTTGTTCTCCGCCCCATTAACACGATCCCTCTGGCAAGAAAACTCTGCTGTGGTGGCGGGATGCTGTTCAGAACCTGCTGTCCATCCCCTTCTGGTAACTGTCCCCCTCGATGGTACAGCGTTTGTCAAGCCAAGTGTCTCGTGGGACATGAGCAAGGAATCCATTTTTGCTATAGCAAGGTTGCATTGCAAATGTTAGGAACACGAATGTGTTATATGGATCTTTTGAAATAAAAGTTGCAAACTGCAAAACCATTAACAAGCAGCTCGCCTGGTTCTTGCCTACAGGTCCTCTGTGCACTAGGAACTTCGCTTTCCTGAGCCACCAGTGCCTCAACTCCGGGGAGATGGAAATTGTGTTGCACACACCCACACACCTCTCTCGGCATCCCCTTAATTGGCAGTTGGTAAAATGCCCATGGTCCAAGGTACAGGGAAACATACTGAGTGTATTTTTCTCCTGCACTTGACTGCTCTCCCCCTGGTTTTCTCCAAGCAGGGATCATTCTGAAAACACCTTCTCTACCTGAGGGAAGTTAGTGCTCGGCCACGGGGGTGAGGCAGAGCACCTCTTCCTAACGCTGCTCTGGTGTGTCCTGTGTCCCATCTCGTGTCAGATACGGCAGTCTGATACTGCTTACTCCCAGGCTGGCTTCAGCTGCTGAGATGAGAACCTCTATTGATGTTACTATGGCAACATCTCCCCGCCTCCTTTCGAGCTGCTGGTTGTCTCTGTTCACAATTGAATAATTTTCCATTGAGCTGTCACAATTAATTGCTGGATTTTTATTAGCCTTTTAGAACCACACTGGGCTGGACGCAGCTTGGCCCCTTGGAGCATGTCACCGTGTTTTCCGTTCTGTTAGTGACTTAGCAGTAGCAGCTCTCAGTCTTCGGCAGCTAGAAAGCCACTTCATTAAGCAGTACACAGACCTGAGCCATGAAAGCCAAGCTGACTGGGGAGCCGAACTGGGGGATAAGATGTGACGAGAACACAGGAGTCAGAACACCCCCTTATGTTAAAGCGAGCTGCCTTCCCCTGGAGCCCCTCATGGCTGCTCCCCTATGCCCCAGTACCTATGCTCTAGGGCTCAGAGCTGCTGATAGGGACCAGACAGGGACACAGAGCCTGAAAAGCCCATCATACTCTTTGGCCTCCACTACGGTCCAAGAAAGGGGTGGCCTAGGATGCCTCCTGTTTGTGTGACAGTCTGATGGGGAAGGAACACATCTCCGGATCTTCATCTGCTGGTAACAAACACTCGCCCTCAAGCCATGGAGGGCGAACCTCAAGAAAATGAGCTTCAGGGCTTGTCCATGAAAGACAGCTCTGGTGCCAAGAATGTTTGTCACAGGGTGGCTGGACGAAGCGCATACAGTTCGAGGCCAGGCTGTCTCCCTAGGTGTGTGCTTGTCTCCACTCTAAGGCGGGGTAGCGACCAATCAGCCTCCCTCAGCTGGTTTGCCCAGGGGACTTGCTCAGCAAAAACCAAGTGCAACTGAGACCAAGGGCAGAGGGAGGCCTTGGAGCACGGTCTCCTGGCTGAGCCTCACCTGTAGTTTCTACTCCTAGAAAACAGGAATACACACTTTAAAAAAAAAAAGAGTGCTGCTCCCATGGTCACTAATTATAAGACTTGGTGGTCACCAAAGCTAAGACATCCCTGCGTGTTTACATACACTTAGGGAGTGCCCTGGCTGGTTTTTAACTTAGTTGGATTATATGAACCTCAGCGGAGAAATCCCAGATAAAGAGGAGAGCGGGAGGGCCTTCCAAGGCGTGGACATCCTGTCATTAAGCTTTCATCATTAAACAAAAATCAACAACAGAGCTATTCTTTCCAGCTGCCAGTTCACGGGGCTCAATAATCCGGAAAATCAAAACAATCGAACGGCCACGGGCCCTGATTTGTTAACCTGACTCCCACTACCCGGGATTAATCTCCTCTTTAACCCCCGCCCACTCCCAACCGCAGGCTCCTTCCTCATGCTCGTCATGCTCCTGCCCCTGCTCTCCTCCGTGGAGGTTACGCTCCATATTAGCACAGGTGAGACTCCTCAGAAACTGATGTGGAAGCAGAAAGTAAGCTGCTGAGAGGTCCGAGGTCGCCCTACCTGGAGTGGCAGCGCGCTCTCCCGCAGAGCACACATCTGAGAGCTGTTAGCATCCATTCATCATATTTATTCTGAACACAAGTCTTCACCTTGGGTGCACATGTGAAGGTATTTAGCTATTAAACTGGATGGGGAATGCTTGTCTATATTTTCCTATGTGCCTGAAATATTAATAAAAATGTTTAAGAAAAAAAGAGACTTAAAAGGGGCAGCAAGCCGTCAGGCAGCTGCTGCGGTCAACGAGGAGACACCTTGTTCCAACTTGGCCCCAGGGCTGGGGACACTGCACAACATGCTCCACTAAAGACCCACCCCAGACACGGTGCTCTGAGCAGGGAGTTGGGGCCCTGCCCAGAATGCTGGGTGACCACCAGAGATGAGAGCAGGGATGGATGGGGCCACCGTGACTGGTCAGTCTTGTCCACCTTATGTGCCAAGACAACATTTAGCAATTGATTTCATCACTCAACGTGGGAATGCCACCTATAAAACGTCAACACTGAGAAGCTGGGCGAACTACACTTCCCGCCTTCTCTCCCACGACGAGGGGAGGTGCCTGGCCCAGAGCGGCCATGCTGGGGCCGTGTGCACTGCCGCACATTAGTCTTGGCAGGGCAGCTATAACCCGGCACACGCTGTGTGACCTTGGGCAAACTGCTTCACACCTGATCCCCGCCCTCCTCATGTGAGAACAGTGACGGAATCTCTCATAAAAAATGGTGCAAGGGTTTCCCGTAGGAACGCAGAGCACGTCCGCAGAATAGCGTAAAGCACTCACGTGAGCTGGAATTTTGAGAGCTTTCGTTAAAACGTTCACACACATTGAGAATGTGCTCCGATGCCAACTGTACAGTCTGAAGCCTTCTCACCAAGCGACACACCCGGTCACCAGCAGCACCCAGACCATGCAACAGAGCTCTGCCTGCCCCCCAGGGCTCCCTCGTGCCCCAACCTGAAATGACCCCTTTCCCCGTTACCCTCCATCCTAACTGCCAACACCACAGCGCAGACTAGCCATGCCCGTCTAAACAGAAGGAAGCTTCCGGCGTCGCTGGTCGGGTTGGCTGCCTCCACCCAACGCTGCACTTGTGAGACCCGCTCGCGGGGCGCTGTGGTAACAGCAGGCCACCCCGCTGCCCTGCGACAGTCTACTGCATGAACACACGACACGCTCACCCGTTTGCTGGCGACATCACACTGTTCAGTTTGGGGATCTTAAAGTACTTTTCGACTTTTTAACATATTTTGACACTCATCTCGTAACAGTAACAGCAGCAGCGCTGGCCCTTATGGAGGCCTTGGCCCTCGGGAGCTCCCAGGTTCTAGACCTTGAGGGTGGCAGTCCACGTTAACTGGAAACTTCCGAGGGCACGGACTGGCATCTTCCGGGGCCAGATCCAGCTTGCATGAAGCTCAGAGGACTCTGTGACCTAGCAAGTTTCTTAAGCTCAGGTGACAGACAGGGAAGATCATTTGGCAGGTCTTTTAAGACCCTTACTTGACACTGGTACAGCTGCCGAGGTGACGGCTGTGTGACACCATGCATGAGCTATGACCGGACAGGCACCCTCGATGCTGAGCACCAGGAACCTGGGGTAACAGCCCAGAGGCCACCGCGAAGACTGATCAGTCCACATCCGGCACGGAGGAAGCAGCCGTCACTCCCGCTGTCACTATAATCATTCCATGTCTTCCCTCAGACTCAAGAGCTGTCATTCAGGGAAGACCCTGTTGCCAGCGGAAACGCCCGGACTCAGAAGGCCTGGTGCCCAGTTACGGTCTGACCGCTCACAGGCTCTGGGCCCTGGTCTCGGTCCCTGCCTCTGTGAGGCTGGTCTCCACGCGCCAGTGGATCCCAGCGGCCTTCGTCCCGGGTGGCGTCTTCGCCTGTCACCTGGCGTGCCACGCGTCTCGCTGCAAGGTCTCCGGCAGTGTCGCTGAACCGTGCTCTTCACCGCGCTCTGGTGAGCAGGATCTGCATCCACGGACAAGCCCGCTGGCTTAATAAGTATCATTACCAGAGCGCGCCACTTCCTTCCCCGACTTCCACTCCCCAAGCTGTCAGCTGGTGTCAGATGGGGACAGAGATGAGAAGGCGTCAGCGCTGCCGCCCCTCGGGAGGGCCCCCGCTGGGGGCTGCGAGAGGCTGAGGCAGGCCGGATGGCACTGCCACTCCCTCGCGGGCCAGCACACCCCGCCGCTCCTCGTCCACGCAAAGCAGACTCCCGGGGTGTCAAACACGAGTGAGGGGTGCTGCGAGGGCTGAGGGCGGCGGCAGCAAGTGAGCCCGAAGGCAGAGGGAGAAAGAGCACCAGTGGAGTGATGGGCTTTCCGGCCAGCGAGGCATCGGGACGTCGCGTCCTCCCACCTCGACGATGCGTGATGGTCTGACAGCGGCATGGCCCTCGGGCAGCTCCTTCCCCGCGCCAGCCGGACGCGGCCACACGGCCCATTCTCCGGGCCGCGGGAAAGCGAGCGTCAAGGGCGTGGAAAGGGCCTGAGACGAGGGCCGGAAAACCGCGGACGGCTGACGACGACGCAGGACCCAGGGTGCTGCAGCGAGCCCGGCACGGTTCTGTCCTGCGAAACCCAGCCCGGAGCGCGCCACATGCGCCACGGCGCTGAGCAACGGGGACGCGTGACAGACCAGAGAAATCCGCCCGAGTTCTAACGTTGTAAACATTTATTTAAAAAATACTACGGAGGAGAGATGTGGATTCAAAAAAACACAGTCATGTACAGAAACAAAATGTATTGGAACGACAACAAAAAGGACACCGTAGGCATTCGAGAAGAGAGGAGAGTGGAAAACTATTTACACGTCATTTATAAAAGAGCAAGTCTACGAGAGTGTAATACCAAGGTATAAATGCAAAATATAGTGGCACATCACGTGGAGACTAGTACCTCACGGAAACAGGAGGCGAGGAACCTGGGTGGGTTTGTTTGCTTCGTCTGCAAGGCCGCTGGCGGTGTTCTAGACCCCCCCTCAGGCTGTGGAGCGCAGCAGTCTGGGGGGGGGCAAAGAGGTGATGCGCTGTGAGAACAGCATAAAACAATCCAGAGGAAACCATCTCTACCAGAAAAATAAAATACAAGTTTAGGTGATTAGCGTAAAAATAGGGCCTGTGTGAGGTCACAGGTGTGAGAAGGTGTGAGGAGCAAAAGGTGGTTTTCTTGTTTTTTTCCCCCAAGGGTTGTTTCTGGGCCTGGAGTAAGGCCCTGGTAGGCGCCTGCCCACTTCAGTAGCTGCTCTAGGTCAAGGTCAAGGAGACCTGGGCCCTGCCCCATGAGCCTGGTCCCAGGCTGCTGGGGGAGAGTACACCAAGGCCTGCTCTTCGAGACTTTCTAGGGTTTCACTTGTTTGTGGTTTTCTTCATCCCTGATGACCCCAACACAAACATTAGGCTAAGTGCTGGTCGTGGAGATTAAGATGTTTGCCCACAGGGTGCAGCTGACACTGGTTGGGGCGTTGGGCCCCCATCCTTTTTCCCCCGTTTGCGTGCTGGCGCCTGACGCCCGTATTGGAGGCGGCTGTGCTGAAAGCAGAGCTTGAAAATGCTCTGAGAACTTCAGAAAACTGAAGGCTGCTGGCTTGTCACAAAGGAGAGTCCTGCAAGAACTTCCTCTGTCTTAGAGGAGGAGTACAGGGAGGAGAGAGAGCGGTCAGAAATCGAGACCGAGTGCCTTTCCGGACACCTGGAAATCTGAAAGGAAAGTAACCCTGGGTCCAGGGCAGACCCGCGCAGGCCCGGCCCCGTGCCAGCTGGGTACCAGCCGTTCACCCGGCAAGCCCCCGCTCCCACCTCCCCTGCCCCAGCATGCTGGACAGCGACCCTGCTGACCCTTGAGACTCGGGCTTTCCATCCAGGATCAGCAGTGCACGTCACAGGGGAGCAAGGAGCTGGGCTTGAGGACACGCAGGGAACGGGTGGCAGGACACTCCCCCAAACCGTGGCCTCTTCACATTCCCCACCTGTCCTGGGACCCAAACGCTGACTGGTATTAGTACCCTGCTTAACCCCCACATCGAGAGCTGTCCTTCGCACGAGGAAACGGTGAGGGCGCCAGCCCCGGCAGCAGCGAGGGCAGCGACCGGCCTCCCAGGACGTCGTTCTGGAGACGCATCTTAAGCCCAGGAGGCACGAGGAGGATGCGGGGGCAGACTGCCTCTACCAGGGGAGTAGAGGGGACAGTTTTCAGGGCCTTGGGTGACACAGCTCCCGTCCAGGGCACTCATTCTTGGGGGAGATGGAGAAGGCATAGCCAGAAGGAAGCCTCCAGAAAGAGCCAGGAAGGAATGCTCTTCGCCTTCCCGGCAGCCCGAGGAGCGGTCTGGAGGTGCTCCGGGCAGGGGCCAGCGTGCCGACCGCGGCCCGCAGAGCGGACTCCACAGACAGCACTCAGCATAGAGACGGCGCCGGAAGCCCAGGCCGAGGAAAGTGCAGGAGGACAGCTGGGGCACCACACAGGTAGGAGGGCTGTGCTCCACGGTGGCCCGCACATGCTGGGCCACGGTTTCTGCTCCCTGGTCTCGTGTCGGCCACCTCCTTGGGCACGGGGGAGCCCTCGCACGCCACAGGCGGCTCCAGCTGGCCTGACGCCTGGCTCCTGCTACCTCTGTACAATGTCGCTGATCTCCTTCACGGAGCTGAGGAGTTTGCTGAAGTCCTGAGTGGCCGCCGGGCCACTGCCAGCTGTTGCCGGGCAGATCTGAAGCTCCCGGAGATTGTTCTCCAGTTTGTTGATGGCCTCGCGGAAGGCGAATTTGTTCCTCATTTGCTGGATGGAGTCCACGTAGCTCACGCAGAACGTGTAGAGGTTTTTGCCGGCTTCTAGCACGGCGCTATGGCTGGCCATCTGCTCGGAGTTCCTGGAGATGGCCAGGCACAGGGCCTCGGTGCTGTCCAGGACCACGCCCTTGGTGATGGTGCCACTGGCGATTCTCTCGGGAGGCTGGCGGGTTTTCCGAAGAGACACGCGGGTCGATATGAGAGGGATGAAGGCGGTAGGGGACGGCTGGTCCCCCGCGAGGGCGGAGGGTGCTGATGGCAGAGTGGAGGCAGTGGGGGCGGGGCTGGTCGGGGTCCCCACCGGCTTGGCGGATGACTGCGGCTTTGGCATGGCCGGGAGCACGGGCTTTTTGCCGCCCTCTCCCAGCTGGCTGGGTTTGGCAGCGTCACTGTTCACAGCGTCCACAACCACAGCCGAGGCCTTTGCTTTCCCGCTGGCGCCGGCCTCCCCGGCTGCCTCCTGGCCCGGGATCTGAGAGGACTTCCCCGCTTTGCCGACGGAGGCGGGAGGTGGGGGCGGTGGGGCAGGTTTGAGCTTGGACAGCTTCCCCTTGTCTCTCCCTGGGGACTCGGAGGAGGGCTTGTGCCTCCTCACTCTGCACTCCTCGGCAGGGGCCTTGCTGGCCCCTCCGGATGCGCCTGGCCCCGCTCTGCTGCTGAGGGGCACCGGCTCGGCTGCGGCAGGTGTCCCCAAGGCACTGGACCTCCCGGCCTCTTCCTTGTGGGGGACGCCAGAGGAAGGGGCCAGCACAGCCTGCCTGCGCAGGAGCTTTGGCGTCAGACTGGGTGGGCTGGAGCCCGGGCTAGACTCCGCCGCATCTCTGAAGACGTCGTCGGCCGCTTCCTCTGTCTTTTTCACCAGCCTGGGCGGGGGCGTCACTGTGCCTCTGGTCACCTGGTCAGGCCTGTTCTCACTTGCTCGCTTTCGAGGCAGAGCTGGCTTCTCACTTTTGTGCCCTCCGAAAGTGGACGAGTCGAACTGTCTTCCCGTGGACTGCAGGTCCCGCGGCAGCGTGACTGACTTCCACTCTGTGTCCTTGGCCCCATGGGGCACGCAGGAGGCAGAGCAGGATCTCAGGAAGCGCTTGCTGGAGCTGATGCCACTCTCCTCTTCGCTGGCTGCTAATCGGCTGCTGGTCAGCGTGGTGGACTTTTTCCACAGGTGGGGAGACCGGAAGCCCGTGCCCCCTGATTCCCGGAAGGTTCCATTGGGGACACCAGCCCCAATGCTGGGCTTTGGGGACTTGAGCGGCTCGGCCGTGTCCGGGGCTGGGAGCACTAGCGCCCCGTTGCTGACCTCGCGGGCCTCGTCCTCACCGGCCCCCTTGCGCTCGGGCTGGCCGTCCATCTCCCGGAAGGAGCTGCTGCGTTTGGGAGGGGTTGGGGCCGTTTTCTTCTTCTTCTTGATCAAGGCGCTGAACAAGTTGGTCTTTTTGTCTTTGGGGAGAAGGCGTTCATCTTCATTGAGGCCACCGTCCTGGGGACCGCGCTCTTTTCGAGGGAGCAGTGGAGAGACAGCAGGCTCGTGGTCCAGAGGATCTGAAACACAGTGGGAAAAGCTTAACGAGTCCAGACTAAAGGCTCCTGAGTGCATAAGAAACCTCGGGCTGGCCGCCCGCTCTCTACAGTGCAGCGGCCACGGGCCTGGGCCCGACTCTGAAAGGCCGGGTGTGACCGCCAGCTCTGCCGCTCACAGCCACGAGGCCTGGGCAAGGCACTTCTTTCTCCCACCCTCAGCTTGCTCATCTATAGAACGGAGGAGAATAAAACCAATCCAAAGCACTGTTGGGAGAATGTAATACAGTAACGAACATGGCGCAGTTGTCATAGCTCTTAGAATGAAATTTCTCAGTAACTGTTGTCACTGTCAGCATTCTTATTAGGAAAAGTTTAGGTCTCTCTCCTTGAAGACAATGCAAGAAGGTGGATTGTCCCTGGCATCCTCACCCCTGTACTGGTTTCCTTTAAATCAGCAGAGTCCCCCCCACTATCTGGCGAGTAGAAACCGTGACAAGACCGAGCAAAGGGTCAGAACCTGTGCCTCTCAGACCAGCAGCTGGTGGAGGTTCCGGCGACGTGTGACCTGGAGGGAACGAGACGCATCCCACGGTGATAATGGGCTATTATGCTTGAGAAACAAGAAGGGGTGACCTTTTAAATTTTTTAAATGGGCATTCTTTAAATATGAATAACAGCTCCTAAGAAAACTTTCTAGTGCTGCCAAGCTCCCAGTACTGAATGACAGACTTCTCCCCCTCAGGGGGCCGCTGCAAGAGAGGAGGTTTTCTGTCACACATGTAACTCAGAGCAGAGGTACAAAGGGCATTCACCAGAACACCAGGCAGCACGCAGGACATCTGACTCAGGGAAAGCCAAAACTTTAAGCCAGAGGAAGAAAGCGATGAAGGTAAAATTCTAAAGAATTATGAATCTAGCTCTATTTTAGTGCTAAAAAGCTAAGTGACACTCCTGGCTTGCCGTGAGATTACACATCAAAACCCCCTCAGGTGAACCCAGACAGGCATAAACGAACACGACTGCTCATCACTGTCCTTTGCCTGAGCCCCAAGCTTCCACGGCAGCTTCTCCTGCTTCCCAGCGCTCAACTACCTGAAATCACATCAACTAACAGAAGAATGAAGGGTCCAAGGTTCTGGCCTCCAAAGCAAGGTGAACGAGATGATCCATGGGGGTGTGGAAATAAAGCATTATAATATGAACATGTTTCTTATGTAAACCTTTTATGTGTATATTTTTGGTATATTTTATATTATACTTAATACATTCATGCAATAATACATGTATATACTTTACATATATATGTATGTATAGATTGCATGTTCAACTTTATTTTATTAATATGGGTATAGGATAAAAAATTGGGGAATCATGTTTCTGTAGATCCTGCTATGGTTAAACATCCTTGAATTCTTGCTTTGTCTGTCCCTTCCCACTCGGTCTGTGGTCTATTAGAGCTTCCCCTAGGAGCCTCTACAAACTGGAGGCGGGCCCTCTTCAGTTGGTCTGCAGTGGAACCCAGACTTCTGGGGTTTTGTGGAGCAGGGAACAACTGCTACACAAGAGCAGCCTAACCTTGAATAGAGTCTGGCACACAGGAAGCACCAGATCCATGTCTGCTATTATGACTCCTGACAATATCCTGAGACCCCTCCTGAACCTCTCCCATTCTCCCTTGCTCGACTCAGGGACCAGAGAGGACACAGCTCTGTGCCACGGGTGTCTCCTGGTTCCGTCATTCCCAGTGAGCCTTTCGTATCACTGCTTTTACGACATGTTGCTCTTCGTCTGGTTCAATATTTATTATTGCTGTATCCGCCTTGCAAGAACCACCACAAGTACTGTGAATAATACATGAAAAGGCGGGTTCCTTTTCCACAGGTTTCATAAGCACCTCTGACTATCTGACGGAACCAACTGCCAAAGCTACTCGCTCCTAATGATGCCCAGAGGGAGGGGTGGGATGCTGCAGGGAGCGGAGAACCCTCTCCCCACCACAGGACCACCTACGTGGGCTGTGCCTGCCCTTCTGTGCAGGCGCCCCTCACTGCTTTCCAGTTGCCACACTGGCCCCAAGGGTGTCAACTGCCCTGGGCTTGCGGTGGGGAAGGGGTCGGGACATACCTGGTTCTCCCGGGGCCTTGGAGTGCGGTGTCTCAGGCACATCGGTGGCGTCTTTGTGTTCTGCAGCTCTCCTGGAGGTTCTTGTCTTGGTGGGCAGCTCTGGGGCCTGCAGCAAAGTACTTGCAACCCCTCGCATGCCTTTTTTCCCCAGCTCCTTTTCCACTTCTAAGAACCACCAAAAAAAAAGACGAAAACAAAAACAAAACACAAAAACCAGCAGTCATCAGTAATGGTCTCGTTTTGGTACGTTGGCTTTTTCTTTTTAAAATAACAGCTGTCGCCTGCACAGTTACGGAAGAGAGATGCACATGCTGAAAAAACAGCACTTAGCCCTCTTCGGAATCCCGCAGGGCTACAAGAGACAGAGTCCACACTCAACGCCTCTGCCCAGCTTCCTGGTCTCAGAGAACTTGTCGGCTCGTGCACTTCTACCCGGAAGTGAACTAAAGGCCCAGAGTTGTCCCTCCTACCCCAAACCTGTCAGCCCACTACAGGCATCCCGCGGACGGACGGCCAGGCCACTTTACCATCTGATATGCTGGACTCCTGGAACATTGTTTCAAAGGCTTGGTGGATTTCAGCAAAGGATGGCCGGTCAGAGGGATTCCACTGCCAACCTGGACAGATGACACCCAAGTCAGACCACCCACGAGGCCTTGCTGACAGCGTGGGGCTAGCAATTCTCATGGAAAAGTCTAGAAACAAAAGGAGCATTCCCACTCCTGCTACCCATCTTTTGCTGTGACAAGTAAAAATGATAATGCCATTGTGCCTTATTACAAACATTAAGAATCTGAAAAGACTTTAGATATTGGCAGCAATATGGATTGTAAAACTCCAGAGAGACGCTGACAGCCAGACTGCATTTACAAATACATTTTCCCAACCCAGTTCTAGCAAGCACAGAAAATTACTACGCCAAATAGCACCTCCTCCCTTACCCTTACTTTGTGGTTATCAAAATCCAAAATCCTCATCAGTCGGGAAATGCTCATCAAAACAAGATAAAAATGAGGATTAAGAACTGACCAGGCCCAGTGTTGGTGAGGATACAGAGTCACTCACATACACTTCTGGTGGGAGTACAAATTGGTACAACCTTTTTTGGAAAACAATTTGGTAAAACCTATCAAAATTTGACCCTTTGACCAACAGCTCAACTTTCAGCAGTACCGGCACAGTGCACAAAGGCTCCTGCCTTGTTTACAATGGCGAGACCCAAATACATGTGTAAGACAGCCAAACGTTCATCAGAAGAGGACTGGAAGAATGAATGGTCCATTTAACAAGATGCTAAACGGCTAGGCAAAAATAAGAGGGGAGGGGCAGAGAGATATCTTGGGATTATGGACATGGAAAGATAGGCCTGTCCACCGCTCAGTGCAAACAGAGTTGCAGGAATGATTATATATATAATAAAACCAACTAGATAAATGTCCCCTGGAGCATGTACCTGTTACAGCAGGTTTAAAGGCAGGTCCAGGAATCTATATTTATTAATAAAAAATCCAAGTTTGGTATCCCTCAATCCCAATTTTGCATTAAAAAATAAATAAAACACCCTCACGCATAAATACTATGTATAAATAAGATATACAGAAGCACTGAGAAACAGTCTGCAAGCTGTTCCATTCATTGCTCTGAAGCCTGGGAATGAAGAGAGGAAATGGAACACTAAATGGAACACTACGCACCCCTGCACGGCATGTCCTAAAAGCCCACACAGAATTTTTAGAACGTGCAAGGGGAAGGCTCACATGCTCGCATGAGTTCGTAGACCTTCTCTGGGCAGCCTTCCGGGCGCTCCATACGATAGTCTTTCTCCAGCAGCTCATACACCTGTGACAGGTCAATTCCTGGGTAAGGTGACATGCCATAGGTAGCGATTTCCCAAAGCAATACTCCAAATGCTAGAAGAAAGAAAAAGGTTATTGAAAACGTGTTCAGTATACTGCATTTACAATTGGTTACCTGTGCAGCAGACATCAGAGGTTACACCCTCAGAAGCAGGCCAGGCACTGACATTTCACCAGGCTCTTAACTACCAACAGCTCAGGACAGTTTACTCACCCCCCAGACTAGAACACACTGAAGGAGAGAAGAAGACTGGCTGAGCAGCCCCTCCAGGGTCTCTGAGGTAATGTGACCCTCTTCCTGACACCCGTGGTGGAGAACCTACAGCTGGAAGTTAGGAGGCCATTTCCACTCCCAACTCTGTGACCAACTAGCTATGTGCCCAAGACATGCCACCTCTCCCTGCTGGGTATATGAGATTATCACCAAGTCCCCTCCCAACTCTAAAAATTTCACAAAAATCTTATGAAATCTTAGAATGTTTTGAAGGCCCAGAGTACAGCCTTGAAACTCCAGACCCCGTTCAAGGAAGCAGGGCCCTTGGAGAGGTGGGTGGTTCAGGTCTACGGCAGGGAATGACGCCAAAGTATCTTATCACTCCAGATGGCGCAGATGCTATCGAAGACTGTGAGGGTCTCATCGAAAGGACCAGGAGCAATTTGAAGTTGCCACTGGCCAAAGATGAGACAATTTGAATACCAATAAGGAAAATAACTGTCGTGGATTAAAACACATCGAATATATTTAAACACGTTATCTATATGAGAATTCATAATAATATCACACACAACAAAAGTCCAATGGTCACCATTGTAAGCTTATTAAGAAACCAACTCATTATTGTGAAGACTGGTAAATAATGGCAAGAAAGCAAACATTTATCCTGCCTTTCCTATATTAACTATACCAAGAACCCAGATAGTAGATAAAGGAAAGCTGCTTCTTACAGAAGTACCGAGATAATTGAAAAATAAAAAAGGACAAAATTAGAGAACTACCATTTGGCAACCCTTAATAAAATTGTGGATCTAGGCGCTGGGCATCGGTAACTGCTAAAATCATGAAAAAGAGGGAAAACCAAGCATGATGTACCTATTGATGAAAAAGCACACCACTGCCTATGAAGAACTCTTAACTAAAAGAAAAAAAAAAGTCAAACCTGAATATGATCAAGCTGTCTAGATCCAACTATCCATTTACCAGGAATACTGAAGAGAGAGAAACATATTAAATCACACCACAGGGATACAATGAGCAAAATCTAGAATGTGGGAAAATTTAAAGGACAAGTGACAGGATTTCTTTGACAAATAAACAGCAAGGGAAATAAAGAGACAGGAAGAGAACTTACAGATCAGTCTTAAGGGACATATCAATTAATCACATTGTGTGAACCACTGGATCTCAATTCAAACAGATTGTAAAATAAAAATATGACTTTTCCGATTCAATTGGGAATTTGAACACTAACTGGATATTTGATAATATTCAGAAATCACTGTCAATTTTTGGAGGAATAATGTGGTTATCAGGATAAAAAAACCATCTTTAAGAGACTCATTTAAGAAATATTTGTGGACAATATGATATTTGAGATGTGTTTCAAAATAAGGGTCAGGTGGGTGGGCGGGGCACAGAGGATAAGAGAGCATGGGGAGGGGCCAAATTAGTAAAGTGGGTGACAGGTACACGGGGCTTGGGTCAGGCAGCTCTGTCTTCTTTAGTGTGTATCCGCAATTGGCCGTAATAAAAAATTCTTTAAAAAAGAAAGAAAATGTAGTCACACGAGGCTTCAGAGGGCAGTGTCCTATTTAAAGCCCAAACCAAACTACATAGCGTTCCGTGCACAGAGGAACCCTACAAACTCAAGTTGCAAATTTAGAATGGAGACGAAAATGGCAAGTAAAAAAAAAAGTTACTCTGATTACTTCAGAAGAAAAAAAGCTCACTTTTACTTCACTTTGGAGATAAAACAGGGAAGATTTTTAAACAAACAAAAACACAAAAACAAAAGAATTAAGTAATGAAAAATAAAAGATATGAGAGAGCAAGAAAGAGGCAGTGGAAGAGCAAGGAGGACAAACAGGAAAAGGAGCCCCACTCAGGGCAGGCGAAGTCAGGACGGAGCGGCAGCGCTTACCCCAGACGTCGGACTTGATGGAGAACTTGTTGTAGGCCAGGCTTTCGGGTGCGGTCCACTTGATCGGGAACTTGGCCCCGGCATGGGCGGTGTAGGTATCTCCTGTCATTAACCTGCTCAGGCCGAAATCAGCCACCTTCACCAAGTGGTTTTCCCCTACCAGGCAGTTTCGGGCAGCAAGATCTCTGGGAAAGGAATAAGTTCGTCCATGAGACGTCCTGGCTAGCTGTCCGGCTGTCCAG
>CM053509.1:158931801-158949583 GCA_028627145.1 Eidolon dupreanum | reverse complement strand
TCGTACTTGAGTTAATTGGGCAGGAAAGGTCACAACGGTGGCGTAGAGAACATCTTGTATAAAAGACTCTGGCAAAGCCCATCAGGCTCTGCCTCGCATAGGCTGTCACTTTGCTAGGAAGCCATTTCCACCAGCAAAGAATGTGGAGACCAAGATAATTGTGGCACACCTGAAGGTCAAAACACTCCAGGCTTTACAACAGCAAAGACGCTTAATTTAGAACCACACACACACAATTCTGACAATTGTGGAAACACCGCTGAACCGGATGACAGCAAGTTAAGTGGAGAATGAAATGATAATAAAGAGAAGGGAGGGAAAAAACACGCAACGCAAATACGAAACCCGGGCCCTGGCTGTTACCACACGTTTATATAAAGGTGACGCCAACTGCTCCCAGGAAGAGGTCTCACGACGCACGCCGGGCCCGGAGGAACAATGAGCGCACTACTTCAGGGGAGCTGTGGCTATCAGGAAGGAGGCCTTTTATGGATCATCTAATGATCCACTTAGTCCAAAATGGTTCCGAAGTGAAACACTTCTTGCCCCAGGGATTAACTGCTCTGTTGGTCCAGAGTCCAGGCCTGGCTGAATCTGGCCCTAGACGCACACCCTAAGCTGCCAAGGTCAGGAACCCCGCGTCCGCCTTTGTTCCAAGGTCTAGTAAGTTGCCAGCACTGAAGCTGGAGGCTGAGCCGCAAGGCCTCAGGGGCCGGGGCTTTTACAGGAGGACGCGCAGCCCCGTGCTCACTCCATGGCTCGGCGGGGAGGGCTGCTCACCAGGCTCCTACCTGTGGATGAAGTTTTTCTTCTCCAGGTACTCCATGGCTGACGAGATCTGAGTGGCCATGTAGAGCAGCACCACAGCGTTCACCTCCTGCCGGTTACACTCTCTCAGGTAATCCAACAGGTTGCCATAGGTCATGAACTCAGTGATTATATAGAACGGGGGCTCCCGGGTGCAGACCCCTGCCAACAAGACATTGAGGGCTTCGGGGTGCTGCTCTACCCACGACTGAACGAACATCAAAGGGAAGTGGCACTGAAGGGGACAGGCTTCTGAAATGGAGCCTGACTCGGCGCTGAAGTCTGGGCCCCACTTCTAAAGGAGGTTCCAAGCACTTGTGACTTGAGACTATGTCTCTGCAGGAGGGGCATGGCCACGTTCTTCTCTTCCTCTTAAGCCAACGACCTTAAACAGGAAGAGGCTGCCACTGAGTTCAGAAGCAAAGGCCAGGAGCATAACCATTTAGGTTTACCCCTAAATGGTTTTATCTAATGGTTATGTCTTCTTATAGAATCTCGTTAGTGAAAGTACTCTTAAAAATTAAGTTTCAGAAGCCAACCTGCGATTTGCATTTGATTGCTTTAGGTATCAATTTAAAGAAATAAAGTTCTCTGTCACACACACACACGATCTTACACAGGCCTCCTTTAACAGAGGGCTGAATACTGGTAGAGAACAGATGTCCCAATCGGAGATCTAAGTGTAGCGAGCCATTCATCTCTCTGACAGCGCCTGCATCACCCCGAGGGTGCCAGTCCAAGGCCCTCTCGTCTGCGCTCCACACTCACCGAGTAACTGTACTAGGTTAGGGTGCTTGATCTCTTTCATCACTGCCGCTTCTTTCAAGAACTCTTCCACCTCCATGGTGTCCTCCTGCAGAATAAAAAAAAAAAGTGGTGAAATTATTTCAGCAAGGGATGTGTGTGTGGGAAGGTCTGATGGGGTGGTTAACACGAACTGGAGCTTTGGCAAACACGCATCCTGGCCCACCGGGTTCGGCCAACGCATTGCTCGGGACAAGTTCTAAGGCAGCCGATCACCGTCTCAATGGCACAATGAATTGCCTCTTTGGTGCTGACCTTGTGAATTCTCGCCCAGGGCAATACATCAAAGTTGGTTTGTATATAGGTTAGTGACCTGCTTCTGGTGGCTGCTACATGGACTGTATCTGTTTCCATCATTGTGTGGAGCTTGCAGGTGGGGGGAGGTGTGTACAGGTGAACACCAC
Source organism: Eidolon dupreanum (assembly GCA_028627145.1). Classification (NCBI taxonomy): domain Eukaryota; kingdom Metazoa; phylum Chordata; class Mammalia; order Chiroptera; family Pteropodidae; genus Eidolon; species Eidolon dupreanum. The sequence continues at coordinate 158,947,568 of CM053509.1, read as the reverse complement.
AAACATGGCACTAGTTCCCTACAGGGCAGCTGGCTTGCAAGGGGTCTTAAAATGCCACACACACACACACACACACACACACACACACACACACACAAAATCACCCGAAGAATCTGAAATGTACCCAATTTAAGACAAGAGACTTTGATGACACAGATACTGTACTATCAAAGAACAACGCCGCCTCAAAACACGGCAGAAACAGAGGACTTGGGACTGCTTAAGAATGTGGTGTCACGGGGCTCTTAATGAAGCCGTCACCACTACCTGTCGGGTCAATTACTCCATTTCTAAAATAATCCTCGCTAGCAGCTTCCCTAACGAGAGCCGCAAGCATCCTCGGTAGCAAGTTCAGCGTCTGAATGCTGAGGAGAGACGAAGATATTGGCAAACGTGGTGACCTTCCTACATTTCCTCACGTATTTTCAGACTCGGCTCCAGTCCGCGGGCTGTGGCGCCGTAAGGAGGCCCTGTTCCATGAGAACCGGGCTGTGGCTTCATCAGTCAGGTGAGCCTCTCTGTGACTTAAAGAACCCACTGTCCTCTGAACGGACCATCAAAATAGGAAGCAGGTGGTGGTCAATGGCATGGTCTGTTTGCTGCAAGAACCTGGCTACCAAGGCCAACGAGGGAAGTGCGATACCACCCTCCAAATTTCAACAGAGTTTGAGTTTGTCTGAAGAGAAAGACTTCATGGGAGACAGGGAGTGACCTTCTTGAAAACTAGATTCCCCCGGAAGGAAAACCTCACCAAGTTTACCTTAAATGTGGAACCTTATACGCTGTACCTGTCCCTTCGGGGACAAAGGTCTAAAGTGTCCTTACTGTAGCACTCACTGTGACCGCCCCACCCCCCCTTCCTAGCCCCCGAACCTACGGCAGACGTCCAGAGGACAGGCCCATCTCTGCCTAGCGCTTTCTTGCTTTGGTCAATCACATTTACAAGCGGAGCATGACCAGTGAGTTACGTGTCAGGCCATTATCACTTTGCTCGTGGCTCTGAGAGACTGAAATTTAGAGAGTTATTGCTCTTTAAAAATGGCGAGCTGCTCTTAATGTCGATTAAACGTCACTGATAGTCTCTGTGCCAGGCTGTGCAGGGGGAGAGGACACACCCCTGCTGCCATCCCACGGGCAGGCTCCTTAATTCTTCAGAGTCCTCTCCACTCTGTAACGTACTCAGCCGACCATGCCGTTTGGGGTGTGAAGTGCTCTGATCTACCAGGGTGACACGCTAACGTCAAAGGCTGGAGTGTGAACGCCTATCAGCACGGGGGTGTCAGTGCTGCCCACTGAGGACCGGGGGCTCTAAGAACCTTGCCTGGCCAACAACACGTTCAAAAAGTAGCTCTCACATGACGCTTTCTAGACAAGTGGAGTTTTTCAATTTTTAAAGCACCACACGATAAACCGTGAACAGGGAAGTCATTCCAGAAACACCAATTGTCTTATAGCTGCTGACTCTTTTCTAAAAGAACCATGTTCTCAGTCTTAAAGAGTCCTGGACATGCAGAAAGAACAATACAGCTCTCCAAGACATCTTCCTTCTTTTTGTCTCTCTCTTTTCATTCATTCATTCATTCATATTCTCTCTCTCTCTCTCTCTCTCTCTCTCTCACACACACACACACACACACACACACACACACACACGGACAGTATAATCAAACCCTTGTTTTTTTTTTTCAGGACAATCAGTGGGAACTTGTCTCCCCCTGCTGGAATCAGACTAGGTTCAACTTACAGTCCGAACTAACAGCATACTATATTTGTAGTTGAGTTCAAGTGAAAATATACCTGATGTTATCCTGTTAAATCCCTTAACTTTCACTGAAAAGCTTTCCACCATGTTTTTGAAGAGAATTCTTCCCTTAAAACTAACTCAGGTTAATCAGGGTGAGGGCAACACTATGAGTAAAAGCTGTGAATTTCAGCCTTGTCTGTTCGGGATGGAGATGGGTCAACTGGCCTCCCTCTACAAGGACTGATGGGCTTGGCCCAGATGCAGGTGAAGGTTTGGGCTGGTCCAGTGAAGAGGTTAAAAGGCAGCTTGCTGATACTGACCGAGCCCTGCCGCTGTGCAGCCATGGTGTGATCTCTGAAATTGTTTCTTCATCTACACAGACGGAAAGGACAGCAGTACCTGCCCCACGTACACGGTGCCAAGTACAGCGCCCAGACCCTGGCCAGCATCCCATCAGCGGAGCTCACTTTTATTTAACATGGCTGATCTCGAATTCTGAGAAGAAGACTAAATATAGTGCTTGTATAAAAGACAAGCAGGTTCTTTAACACTGTTTTTTGTCTTTCTCACAGATACATTCTCCTGGACTCAGCGTATGTTCTAACCAGCTTCATCCTGTTTGCTCCCTGGCCTCACCTTCAACAGTAAGTATGCTACAGCATAAATATGGCTCCGCCTCCTGCTGCTGCTGTACAGCTTTAAGTGCTCTCTGCTTCCTCTCAGCAAGGAGCCCCTGTCAGACAGAGATCAGTTTCCACACGCCTCTGATTCTTACCGAAATGTCAGCTGAACGAGGTTACAATCAGTGAAGTACCGTCCTTCACCCCAGGTGGACCAAGGCCTACATGTTTAAAAACACACAGGAGAGATGGGGCGGAGTTTCTGAGCTCGACTGAGGAAGGTGGTTCACAAACCAGGTATGGCACTTGAAGCTCAAGCAGAAAGTCCACAAGAAACCACCTCCCAGAGGAAGCCCCGGAACGCTGATTCCGCAATACCGCACTTGTATCTGGCTCTGCAGCCAGCAGAGAGCCCAGTGCGAGAGCAGGTGTCACAAGGCAACAGCGGCCTCTCTCCCCAGTGCACAGCCCCCTGGGGAAGCCAGAGAGCACGGCACGGGACTGCCCCGTGCGAATGCTGTCACAGAACCCTTCCCTCTCTGCTCGTTTCTGGAGCTCTCCAATAAAACCAATCTCTTTGGGGGGAAAATAACAAAACGAAACCCCCACCAAGACACCCTGTGTTGGTGAGGGTGCGGCAAACAGGCATGAGCGCCCTGGGTGGCAGCTGGGAGTGTGATCAGAGTAAAAACGTACGTGGTCCCCGATCCGGCAGTTCAACTCTGAGGAGCTGACCCGCCAGGATTCTCTCCCGTTTGTGCAAATAAGGAGACTCCCTGGGGACTGTTCCTAACAGCCAGGCGTTGGAGAGAACACAAACGGCCACTGAGGGCTGGTACACGCTGAAGTATATCCACACAAGGACAACACGACCTTGTGTGCACTGACAAGGAACAACGGTCACGAAACATTACGTGGACATAAAAGGTACAGAGCAGTGTCTACAGCACGCTGCCATGTGGTTAAAAATAATGCGCATGTGGACTATTTCTGGAAAGATACAAAAATCAAGGGTGGAGGAGACTATGTGCATATAGGATCTATTTGAAAAACAGGTAAAAAAGTGGGTACAATTTTAAGTCAACATTTTATAACACTATTTTCCATTATTTTAATGGTAAATTTGTCAGTTCACTTATGATTCAATCTTAATGTCACAATCAGACTAACAGTAGTCTTTTCCAAATTCTATTACTTCTACAATGGTTTCATAGGAAAAAGACAGACTTACAAACTAACCTTTGGAATATAGCGCATGGGAAACTTGGGGCTCCTTGTTCTTGACAGTTGGTTCTCTTAGGCACATCCTGACTTAAATATAGTTAGTACAGGGGTAAAGCTAAGCCCATGACCGAACACTGTCAAAATTTAAGCGGGCAGTTTCCCATCTGTGGGCCTTGGTTGTAATTCCAGTTTCCCACCCATAGGGGTCAGACCTGTGCCTCCTTTTTTCATGTTCTCATCCTGTGGTCCTGTCCTTATGCTCAGAAGGTATAGGACCTAATACTGCCTAGTGGTTCAGTATGGAGTTGTGGTTAAAAGTAGGGCCTTGCTCCCCCTGCTGGTTAAAGAAGAGCTGGCTCTGCCCTTTGAGAGACCAGCAATACAAAACAGGCAGGACAGGGAAGTGGGAAGAGACAGGAGCCCAATGAGGTGCTGGATGAGAACGGCTGTGCGAACGAAAGCCTGGGCCAGAGCTGGCAGGGTCCCCAGGAGTCCTGGAGAGAAAGGAAGATCACGGCTATATCCTCTAAGGGAAGTGAATGGGGGAGAGGGGAAGAGTGATTTTTAAGACGCACAACTGTGGTTTCTGTATATTTTTCAGGGTATGTGAGGAATAAGAACCTGAGCGACTAATAATAATAATAACATAGAATAATAATAATAATAATAATAAGGCGGCTTTGGAGCAGGACGTCTCGATTTGAATCCTGGCCCTGCCACTCCCAGCGGTGTGACGCCAGGCCAATTACGAACGTCCCTCTGCTTCAGTTTTCTCAACTCTGAAATAGGGCTAGTATTACGACCCTTCTCTTAAGGTTGTAAGGATGAAACGAGATGCTATATGAAAGGCACTCAGAACTCTGCCAGGCACATAATAAGAGCTCAATAAATGTTAGCCATTCCCTGTCATTTAGAAGCCATTCAAAGTTCTCTACTTCTATAGTAGAGATAAATGCCCAAAATACCTTGATACTAATCTTATTGGACGAGTGAGAAACAAGCTGCAAAGATGTTTTTCGTGCAGGGTGAGGCAGAGGAGGGAGCATTCACTTAGTAGTGCCTCAGCATCACATTTTGGGCTAACATGCTTCTGGACAATGACGCATTCCCCTTCCCTAATCGGCTGGGGTGACGACTCACAGAACTCTACACAACTGGATCCTATACTTTGGGACCATAAGTTAATAAGGCTCTTGGGGAAAATCAATAACAGTATACAATAAAAAGTTGAACAAATAATACATCATTAGTAAAGTACATTCTCACAGGCACCCACTTCCAGATAATCCTGATTCACTGGTAACAGAAAACCACCACCACCACGACGGAGCTCCAGGAGGTCCCACCTCTGAAATCCCCTCCTTCAGGCGTTCAGAGAACAATGCCATGGCTTCGGCTACTGGGCTCGGTTTTCCCCACATTTCCAATTGCACACACTCAATCTCTTTTTAAAGCTTTCAAACAATCTTTGCCTGGGCTGAAATCTAGTGTACTTTGTGCTTTTACTCTTCCTCATTCCATTTCTGCAAATCCTGGCAAACGTGTGGTGATGCCCAGGCCTTTAACAGTTTCTCGAGCTGGTCAAGGCCTGGTGTCTCTGGGCCTGGTCTTCAATCGTGTGCCCATCGAGATGCTGCAGCACAAGTACGTGCCTCTCCCTGTACCGCCCCCCCCATCTGTGAGAGGAAGGGCAATGGCTGTTCAGTTCTTTCTAAAGATGGCTCGCCATCTTTGTGAAATGCAAATGCTACCATCTTATTCTCATGCACCAAACCCTTCCATGGGCCCCACTGCTTCCAGGGGACCACCCCAGCTCCTCAGCTGGGTTCAAGCCCTCTGTGACTTGTGCCCTCTTTGCCCTCCACCTCTGCTCCCCTGGCCAACTCCTGGTCTCTCACTACAGCCCTGGCTCAGGATTCCCTTCATGCTCTCTCCCCATCAGGCAATGCTCAGTCCCTCCTTTTGGTCCTGTGAGGTGACACAGCACCAGGCTTGTGCCTAATGTGGCCCTTATCAGACTGCACTGCTACTGCTGTTGCACCTGCCTCTTGCTCCCACTGAGCAGGCTGCCCGCTTCTAGCCAGACCGCTCTAGCGACCCAGACAAGCGTGAAGTGAGGGACTCTGCCTCACTCATTTTCACAGTCCCCGTGCTCAGCCAGGGTCTGGCAAACAGAAGTGAGGAACTCGATAAATGCTCATTAATTTTTAAAAAAATCCTACCTAGAAAATATCTAGAAGTTCTTGAGGTGACCCAAAACCATGCCCTCCCTCCCATGTCAGCCCTGCCCCAAGGACCGATCTTAGGGGACACATTTAATATAGTGCCAGGAAGCCACCTTTGGTTTCTAGGACTAAAGAATGTGATCTTTCCACTTAAGTGTCACTTTGTATCAGCCAGAAATCATAGTTTCCCTTTTACTGTACCCCTGAGTGAAGGCATCAGGGAAATAAGAGTCCCTAAAGCAATGTGGCTGCACTGGTCTGAAAGCATGTACCCAGCTGACTTTTGAGATGCATAAACACAGTGGGGTCCATTTTTCCCAACAGTGGGTGTTTCAGTTCTCTTTCTTTCCTAATAGTTACAAAAACGGGCTCATTCTCAACTTCTGTGCAGGTCCACACAGCTGAAGTTCTCCAGTGAAAATAATGCAGGTCGACACTAAGGGGCGCTCTCGCCACGAAGCGTGGATCCCCTTTTGAAGAAGGCTGTAAATTAAAACTTCCTTCCTTGGCGTCCTAAAGCTTTCAAAGAACTTCAAAAGAAAACTTCAAAAGAAAAACAAACTGCCTGGAAACCACAAACACTATGCATTCGTTGAGAGAGTGAAAGTCATAGATAACAAGAAAAAAAGGGGGGTGTCTGAGTTAGTAAGAAGCCTTAATGTTTCCTTAACTCTAGAAGTCTGGACGCACAGTAGAGAACAGGAAGGAACCTGCCAGGAACTAAACAGCACTCGCCTTTCAAATGTGCCAACAAAAATCCACAGAAAAGTCAAACGCATTTTGGTTAAATCTTTCTTTTAAAACGCAAGAGGTTTTTTTTCCCTTCCCTTAACTCTCAATAGGAAGTGATCCAAATGCCATACAAACAGAACGGAAACCCACGGCTTTAAAAGACACTTGCCATAGAATGAAAAAACTTCTCCAAATGACTAATCTTTTTACACCAAAAACCACAGCACTTCTCAGCTCTTGCCATATGTGGAAACACACTGAGATTATGAAAATGACTCAACACGTACCTAAAACACAGATGACAAGACTGAAGAGTCAATGCCTCGGCAACGATCACCCCTCGGACCCGCACGCAGGAGGCGGGCCACCTGGAAAGGTGCGCCACTTCACAGCAGCAGCCCACGCACCGCGTCTGACTGCAGCGCCGTGGGCAGCGGTGGCTCTACCTGGATGCGGATGGGCGGTCCCGGGCCTACCTTCAGGGTCTTCACGGCCACTGTCAGGCTGTATTTCTTCCACACGCCTTCGTACACCTCCCCGTACTGGCCCCCGCCCAGCTTGTGCTTCATGGTGATGTCCGTGCGCTCCATCTCCCACTTGTCGTAGTTGGGGGACACGCCGTAGACGGTGGGCTTGTTGCGCTTGGGGGCTGGGTAATGGAGAGTGGTGATGAGCCCGTCTGCCACAGTTGAGTGATGATGAACCAACTCGGCCAGAGTGTTGAAGCGGCTTTCTGAGGAGACGTAGAGCTGGGGAAAACAGGGACAGCCGTCAGTCCACGGAGCGGGCGCGAACGGACCACTCCCGCACGCCAGCCCTGCGGAGCCGTCCAGCAACGCACAGCGCAAGCCCAGGGGGGCGGCTCTCCACGCAGGACCAGGTGTCTGGAGAACCACTGGCGGTGCTTTCTCTGTGCCGGCTGCGCCTGACTTGCTAAGGCAGGAAGATGCAGTTAAAGGCTTCAGGGCCTTCCTCAGCTGTTGCTCCCTCTGCCTGAAATCCTCCACCTCCCTAATCCTCACACGCCTGGTCCTCTCACCACTGTGAGCCCAGTGAAAAGGTACACGAAGTCATCCCTGACCACCCCACCGGAAGTCATCAGCCAGCACCAGTCACGTCCATCTTACTTCTCTACGTTGTACTTACCAATGATGGCCCCCGTTTATTGGCTTGATCATTGTCTGTCTCCATCTACCAGAATGTCAGCTTTGTAAGAGCAGAACCCTAAAGCTGTGTTTTTATCCTGTATCTCCAATGTCAAGAACAAGAAATGAGCACATAATAGGTAACCGATAATAGTTGACTAAATTAGTAAAGAGTACAGCTTATTAAATGTTTGCCCATTAGAAAAGAAAATTTTAAAGAATAATTATGCTTCTTATGCCTCTGCCAGGGGCTGCACTTGCCACCCTGGGCAAGCTCACCAAGGCCACATTTGATGCCGTTTCTAAGACCTATGGCTACGTCACCCCCGACCTCTGGAAAGAGACCGTGTTCACCAAGTCTCCCCATCAGGAATTCACTGGCCATCTTGTAAAGACCCACACCAGAGCTTCTGTGCAGAGGACCCAGGTGTGGCCACCAGCTGTGGCCACCACATAATTTCATACAAGAAAAAAATGAACTAAGCCTGTTAAAACATTATGTTTATTACTAAAACCTTCCATTACCTATAATTATATGATTATCTAGCACTAAAGAGGATCATAGATGAAAATCACTAAACAAAACACAAACCTCCTCATTCCCACTCCCTCGACTTGGGCCAAGTAAGAAGCATCAGAGGCCAAGACCTGCGAGGCCCAGCGGGCCGCCCTGTGGGCTGCTCTGGGCAGTGTCTGCGGGAACGGAGTGGGGGCCTGGAGGGCTGCACGATGGCCACCCAGGCATTCCCACGGCCGGGGGGCCGGGAGAAGGGGCTGCACACACAAGCGCCCGAGTCTCTGGGATGCGCGGCGCCCAGCGCCCGGGCAGGGAGCACCTCCACAAGGAGTGCTCGTCTGGACGCAAGTGAGGCGGGGAGGAGGGAGAGGGGCACGTGACAGAGGAAAACAATGCGGAGCGTGACAGCTATCTTTTGCTGTTTCACTGATGTGCTGAGGGAATGCTTCTGTTGCAAGAGCAATTCCACATGAACCCCACAGAGGACAGTGGGCTCCAGGCACGTTGCGGAATCTACTGGCTCACTAGGAGCAGCCGGCGATCACTGAACGGGGAGAGGATCCTTAACGCCACAACTAGGCATCCGGAAGGCTTGCCCAGACTGCAAAGGGTGTGGGAAGGGGAGTACCGACTGGACCAGTGGTGATGCCTGGGGCAGGAAGGAGAGAGAGGAACAGCACCAGTCAGCTGCAGCTTAACATCTTATTACTTAAAGCAAGAAAAAGCGGGAGGAAAGCTCGAAACGCATGGCAGGGCCAAGGCCTTGGCTGCTGGTTACAGCAGGTTCCACTATTGTTTGTATATCAGATAATTGGAATATTTTAAAAGAGGAGAATAATAGCAAATACACAAGTTGATCCCTTCTATAACTTTCAAGAGGGTAAACAGGATTACTTAACAACAATTTTTTTTTTTTTTGGCCTGGGGAGAGGACCTAAACAAATTAAAACTCAGGCAAGCCAATGGCAAACTCTGGCTTACAGGTTTATCATTTACAATCTTTTGGTAGAAAGCCTACTAAAATAAAATTCTGAGCAAGAATTGTCCAGAAAGGCTCCACAGCTCTGGGGAACTTGTACCTCTGCGAGACGGTGCGTTCAAATGGCAGGACCTTTCAGGGCGAGGTGGCAGCTCACCAGGAGGCCCCACATTTAAACACGACAGCACTGAGGAAAAACTTCGAGGTGACCAGCTCTAGGGACACGCTACGCAGCATACTCAGGCCCCTAAACACTGGCACAAGAGTGCCGCTGGGGGTGGTGGACAGTGTTACCGAGCCTGCCCTTGGCACACACAGCATTCTCATCCGTGTCAGTTGTGGCGTAGCTGCAGTTCCCAAAGAGGACAGGGTGGGCCTCGGGGACAGCTCCTAAGCCCCACCCCTCTCTGGAAAAGTGTCAGTTGTCCAATTACTTCACTGTGGCTTGCAAGGCTCTAAGCCTTCTCCTGAGTTGGCTGAGCCATTCCAAGAAAGCACCCCCCGCCACCCCGGAATCTGAGCGCCCCTCTCAGCCTAGAACTCACTGGCACAGTACAGAGCAGGTCACCTGGGAGTGAGGCTCATGACCTATTTCTCCCCATCGGCTTAAAAGGAGTGCTCCCCACCTTGAAGACCACGTTCCCTCAGTCGCACAGAATGACCAAGTTCATGCAGAATCTGTTCTTGGTCTCATCTGCTTCCCTCGCAGGCTCCCAGGAGAGAGATTTCAGTGCTGGGAGGTTTCACAGAATGGGCAGACTTTATCTTTTTGAATAATTAAGCTTACAGACCCTATGACTTAGTTCATCTTTCAACATAAAATTTATACACCGAGACTTATGAAATATTAAAGCTACGTCCCTGAAACACACTGCTCAGCCATCTTCTAACGGTCAAGTCGGGCAGCCTCTGTCTGATTAGTTCCAGTTTTTGGGCAGCACTTGCTAGTGGACACGGTCATCTTCACCAGGAATTCGTGGCATGTTCAGAGAAGAAAGTGAAATTAGCATTCTGAATGGCATGACATTATGCTGCGCACCCGTTAATATAAATACTCGGGGTGCTCAGCCAGGGCTGTGCCTCGTCTTAACTGTGCAGGAATCTGACAGCCACACTCACAGACTCATCAGAGCTTGGACCCGTGCACCCTCCAGTGGCCTCAGACTCCCGGAGACCCAACGTGCATGTACTGTTTACACGCTGCTCAGCTAGGAGCGTCATCCCAAGAGCATCTCATGAACCAGCAGAAAGGCCGTACTTAATAATTAAGCAGTAATTAATAATACTCCTGGTCTCTTCCACAAGGGAATGTCAGCCATGTTTTGGTGGGCATTTCACCAGGATGCCTGCACCTACAGAGCCACTGTCAGCGTGGGTAAATCTTAAAATCCAAGAGGCTAATAAGGTTGGCCTATCCTGCCACCTCTGCTAAAGCTTAAGCCCGAATTTAATTCCCGTCAATCTGAATCTGTCACTTTGGCAGACTGGAAATAAATGTCAGCTAGGCATCTTTTCGAAGAAAAGGAAAGACTCTGTCAAGGCTATAAGGAACTGCAGAACTTGACAGTGGCACCCCACAGAAGTAAATAAGGTGGCGGCACAAAAAAAAATAAACAGATGAACCGAGAGCGACTTAGGCGGCATGGAGCAGGGTGGAGAAAAATCAGTCTTCAATTCTCCTATGTTGGCAGAGGATTACAAAGTTTGAGAAAGCGTCAAAGAATAACAACCAAATCCCAAGGTATCTGATGATTTTTAGACTGTCAAGACTCTTGGGAAAGAACGATGGCTATCTGGTGAGGCCCTTTCAAGAGTCCAGCTCCAAACTCCCCAGTCCAGACTCTGAGCCTTGAGCTGACGACCCAAAGCTCAGGGACATGGGGAAAGAGGTAAAGTAGAGCCAAGAGGGTGGGGACAGAAAGAAATTCTTTGGGGCCTTAGAGAAGAATCTTCTAAATTCGGTTGTTTTCTAAAGATCAGCTAATTTGAAAAGAAGAATTAAATTTATTCAACCCCAGACTGTCCCTCCCTCCTACCAACCTTAAATTTTCCCCTTGGAGGCCCAACGAGGACTGCGTCAAAGCTCTGCTGTGAGCAGCTTTGGTCAGTGCCGAGCCACAGGGCCTCACGCATCACTGCAGTACCCCCCGTTCTGATGCTGTTCTCTTCATTCCAGCCACACGACCCCACCCAACACAGGCCCCTCAGGTGTGGCCCTCAGAGAGGAGCCTCTGCAGACGGTCTGCCTGATGACCCCGTGGGACTAGAAGTCTCCAGATGCTCCGACGGCTGAAGGGAGGGTCTCTGCCAGGGAGGGGGAGGGCAAGAGGCCTAGGATACTTCGAGGAGCTGCCCAGTGGGAGGCAGCGACTGATCACATGAGGTCCCCATGCTCCACCTGGAGTGAAAGGAACCCCTGGCACACGCCGGCTTTTATACAGAAGGGCTGACTTCCTCACTGGCTGGCTCTCAAATTCTGCAAGTCATGCACCCCCCACACAGGCCTTGTTCTCTCCCTTTGAGCTGTCAAACTAGACCATGACTGCTTGCATCTGTTTCAAGGATCCCGATTAAACAATTCCAGAGAAAAGAGAGCACTACCCTATTCAGCACAAACCTCAGCTGATGACTGGTGCAGCATGGCTTGCCCTGGACAAACAGCACAGACCGAAAACCACCTCCCTTAGGAGTGGTGGACTCGGCCATGCTAAGTCACTAAATAGGTACCCTTGAGGTCTGAAGGCAAGGTTTCAAAGGACTCGCCACCCTAATACATCCTGCAGAAGGAAGGACTCAGCTCCAATCTAGCATAAAAACAATGACCTGAAAAGCCAGCTGGTAAGCCTGATCTCTAGTCACACATCAACGACAAACTACGTGGTCAATCGTACAAACCACGGCAATGTGTAAAGACATCTGCAGTGATGGAAAGTATCGATACTGATAATAGGAATTTGGCTAGAAAACCCTGACACATGGGGAAAAAAACACAACAGATAAGAACATTAAGTACATACACACACACATGCACACATACATGTTTGTGTGTACGTGCGTTTGTATGGTATAAATGTGATAACAGTCAAAAAAATGCTAAAAAGAGAGAACTAGCCCTACCAGATAATAAAACATATTATAAAGCTATACCAATTAAGTCTGGTATTGACATGTGAATAGACCAACGAAAGAGAACAGAGAGTAGATCGACAGACATAAGTATATATGCAAATCTGGTGCATTTCAGATATGTAGGAAAAGATAAATTCAGTAAATGGCATAGGGATCACTCAAAATACGACACATGCATATTAAACATAACAAGATACCAGCTCTACCAACTAGTGACAGAGATGTTTTACAAGTCTGATAGTATACTGCTGACAGTGAGGAAAAACATACACTCGTATGCTGCTGGTGAGAAACACATCCGTACAATCTCTATAGAAGGTAATTGGGCAATACCTACGCAAATTTTAATGGCACATAATCTTCCATCAATTCTACCAACTTATCTTGCATACACTCCACTGTGCAAAAGATGTATGTTCAGTGTACTTCCAAACTGCAGGGCATGACCCAGTAGGGAGTCTATGAAATAAATTTAGTGGATTATAACCACAATTAAAGAGAAACAACAGAATGGAATACAAAATATCAGTGCATTACATAAATTAAAAGTAGAGGTTTTACCTTTTGTTATTAGTGTATCTGGTGATGATGTAGTAAAAATTTTTTTTTTTTTACAGCAGGCCAAGATTTTTTTTAAGAGTAGAAAGCCACCTCATAACATTATTTGTAACAGCATAAAATTGGAAACAACCTAATGTCAACCAGCAGGGGACTGCTTAAGTAAATAATGGGCCATTCCTGCTGTGCAGTCAATAATAGGAATGAGGCAGCTCTAAATGTGCTGTCATAAAACAATCTCCAAAATATATCATCAGGTGGGAAAAGCGAGAGGCACAACAGTGTGCAGTATGCATCATTTGTGTGTTTTTAGAAATGTAAACACATATGCATCCGGTAAGTCTAGAAGAAGCTAGTTATAGTGGCTGCCTCTGGGCAGGGAAGTAAATTAGGAGACAGAATTACTTTTCATTGTAATTCATTTTTTTTTAAACCATGTGCATGTATTACATGTTATTAAAAAATACATACACCATCTGGACCCACCCTGGCAAGCCACCTATCCACATCCTCAATGACGACACAGTGCAGTAGAGCAGACAGTGTGGTCACAGCCTAGTTCCATCAATTTACTCACTGTCATCCTGGGCGAGAAATTTCATCCCTCTAAGCCTCATTTCCTTTCCTTACTGTAAAAATGCAGATTATAGCAGTACCTGCCCTGAAGACTGACTGAGGTGAGGTTTAAGTGAGATGAACACTGAGAAATGCCCCAGCACACAGTAGGGGCAGTAACTATGCTTGTTCCTCCCTTCGCTTCATGGATTCTTAAGGACTGTTGATATGATCACATTCATTTACAAAACTATAGCTTGGGTTTGGAAACCTATGGGTATAATGTGATCCCATTTTTGTTTAAAAACTATGTACAGAGACACACACGCACGATTTTATCCACAGAAAGGCCATGTACCAGACTTATTTTGGGGAGGTGCTATTAAGGTAGCTTTTTGCTTTAAAAATATCCATCTATTATTGTCTGAATTTTACTCACTGAGGATAAATGATCATCGTAAGAGATCTTTTAAAAAGGAAGTGTCTTAATGTAAGAGGTATGCACAAAACCCAACAGATATTCCACCTCTCTTATGAAATTGCTAACAAGAGTCCAGCAAGACAATTAGAAAACCATACCAGCCCATGGACTTGCACTACCATGTGATGGGTCCTCAACAGAGGGTCTTTCATAAGGCTGATGGAATGATGTCGGCTGTTTACTTGAAAGCATCTTCAAATGTCTTCCTGGTTGAGCCTTCTTGCAGTAACTTATCAACCCAGCAGAGGGCCCTCTGGGTTCTCCTAGCCAAAGACTAACCCCGAGCACTGGCTCGCGCGCCTGGGACGCCCACCTTGCCATCGGAGGCAGTGTTGATCCTGTAGTGGTACACCCTCCCTTCGTATCGCAGCGAGATGGACCTCTGCCCGGGGCTGCTCTCACTCTCCCGCACCAAGAAGCTGCCGTTGATGCCGCTGCTCAGCAGGTACTCGGCGGCGTTGCGGGACACGGGCCCGTGGTACCAGGAATGCTTCTCCAGACTGTTGACGGGGGTGATGTAGTTGCTTGGAACCCAACCCTGGCCATTCTTGGTTTGGGCTTCGCACCATTCCCCATTGTGATTGTAGCCTAAGACCCGGAGCTTTTCACCTTAGAAAAAAAAGACCAAATCAGACACATCAGCTAAAAGGCTAATCTGTTCGTTCTCACTTATTTTTGTATGATTGTTAAAACGCTCCAAATTCTTAAATACCTACTTCATTTTAATAAGTCCACGTAAACATATGTATTTATAAGTGTATAAAAGTACATTTTACATAAAGCTCTCTACTTGTATTGAACGCATAGATAAATATATAACCTGTTTTTATAAATCTATTATGTTTATTCAAATGCTCTGCTTCTAATACAAGAAAGCTTTTTAGGGAAAAAATACTTTTTCTTAAAAAAAGCGTTTTCAGTGTTCTGGGTGTCTTTATCAATGTCAAGTAAGGAAGCTCTGCTTTGCTGAAGACGACTATACAAAAACTCTTCTCATGGAAAAGCGACTCTCTTACAGAGATGCTGTTATTTAATATTTTGGATCTCTCTGCATCCCGAACTTTAAACCTGTTCTTTCGATCTGCAAAGGGGTCGACAGTTGAGCCACACTGTCCCGATTTCCGTCTCTTGTAACCACCGCCAGTTGTCCACGCCCTTTTACCTTTAGTTATACTTAGAGTGTTGTCCCCACTGGCCACAAAATCATACAGTGCAACAAAAAGGTTGGGGTCATTTTCACTGGGACCGGCAAGAAGGTTTTCCTTGGAGTTCCAACGAGCCGCTTCGCTCAGACCCTGGGGCTCAAAGTCAGATGCTACTGGCCTTTGGAGGGCTTCTGGAAGAGAAATAAAAGAAACTGTAAGAAGAATTGAAGGGAAAATTAATTTTATCCTCAGGAACAAAAAAGTCCATGTTTCCAATATTACACATTCTTTATTTCATTTCTTAACATCTGTACATACTATGTATTAAAAAGGTCACTAAAAAAATTGACTCTCCCTTTCTCAATTCTTGTGAGAAACACTAAGTATTTTCATTCCAAGGTGGTAACTACTGTTCTCAAATAGTTTAAGCTTTTCAAATTTATTAATGCAAAATGAATTCAGTTAGAAACGGAAAAAGTCCATCTTTGTAAGTCTGCCATTGTTTATGTTATAATATGGAAGGAAAGTTTTCTTGCTTTAAAACGTTTTAAAATGTATCATACATTTTTTAATGTATGCATATAATTTCAAATCAAATAGCACAGAAGGGTTTTTAATGAAAGACAAACATTTTCTACCCCATGCCTCTCTATACCCAGAGGTACCAGCTGTGTGTGTGTGTGTGTGTGTGTGTGTGTGTGTGTGTGTGTGTG
>CM053509.1:158831542-158931701 GCA_028627145.1 Eidolon dupreanum | reverse complement strand
GGGAGAACCTTTGCTCGGCCCCATCCCTCCATCCCTCCACCTCCCTGTGCCATCCTCTACTGGTTACCTTTGTGTTTTCAGTATCAGACTTAGGCTTGTATTTCTTGTTCTACCAGCTAGAGACAGTATCTCTCAACTATTTACTTCCTAAGATAAGGATGTTTACATCCTACACTTCCTTCCAGCTTTCCTCAGTCTAGCTTACTCTCAAATGTGGCCTTCTTTATATTTTTTCACCTTGTGAAAATTATTTTCTTCTATTCTGTAATAAAATTTTTCATGTTCTATCTATACATATATTCTTAAGGTTGAAAACCAATCAACATCCCTTATATTAGGAATGTGTGACTATTGTTCGCTATAGGGTCAAACAGTTCATCATTTTTTCTTGAAGTTTTTTCTTGTCTTTTTCTTGAATTATGCTCAAATTCTCTAGAATTTCTCTGTGATAATGACAAATGAGTACAAGGGTCCTTTGAAACCAGCAAATCTATCCCCAGTAGATCTTAACAATTGTAGGATATTATGGAATAAAATCTGAATACTCATTTAAGGCAACTAACTACATTAAGAAATCAAACTTTTTAAAAAAGGGGGGAGGAGAAATTCTAATTTGAAAAGAACGGAAGGATTTACCATATGCTTAAGCCAAAATCAAACAGTAACAAAACAAAATTGTTTTCATTTTCTCCCTTTATGGATTTAAAAGACTCTCCCCGCCCCCAACATCTTTTCTTGGGCAATCACACCCACCTCAGGGATGGGCCTGATTCTTCAGTATTCACTTAAAAAATCAAAAGAAAACAAACAACCCACCGGAGGCACCTAAGATATCTGAGGGACTAAGCTAAACTTCTAGAAATGTAACTGGAGAACTTTCAGAAATGGACATTCTTTATAACACCTCTTTGGAATAAACCAGTAAAATATAAATAACGAAGGTCTTTCGATTCTAGTTTTTGTGCTACTAATTGAAGTAAACCTAGAGGATTTGTTTTTCTAAAAGAGCAAATTGCAAATTATGTTATTACTATGTTTGGTCATTTCATCTCATGAATAATGGGGGCAAAAAAGAGAGTCTGGTAATTTACAGCATCATTTCCTGGAATATGGAAAAGCTTTAGTGATGTGTCAGGCTCTAAAAGTATGTCTAGCACCACTGTGATCGAGGATTGATCAATTAACCAAAAATAAATTATTATTTATTAAAATATGTGATTCCCCCACCTCCACCTGAAAATTCGCTGGTTAGTTTTGACTAAAGGGCCAAGGACTGTCCTTCCGAGTGGGGGCGTATGATTAGGTTGGGTGGTGTCTTCTGTAAGTCATACCTGTAATACATCATCTCACTTCCAATTCAATTTCCTGGAGGTGGTGGGAGAATTCAGGGCCATTCGCTATGTAATCCAGTGCAATCCCTTTCAATCGTTTATAGTTGCCTGGTCCGGTAGCAATTTTTAAAAAGTTACCTGCCCTTACTGAGTCTGTCTAAGGCATTTTCATTTTCACAGAAACAATTCTTTCACATTTGATTTCACTGGTTTCTTATTACTCAAGTAATAAAAACAAGAAGCATATCTAAAATAAACAGATTTGGAAAGAAACACAACTGGCTCTCAATGTGGCCACGACTCAGGTGGCGGGAGCAGGGCTGTGCAGCGGACCACGATGGAGTCCCTATTCCACGTGTCATGCCTAGGCACGAGACACGCGTGTATCACTAATGAAGTGGAATGTGGGTCATTTTGGCAATTTAGTTAAGTGAAAATAAGTCAAAAGAACTTCTATTGTCATTATATTACTTAAAACTATCAGGCAAAGGATTCTCAACAAAAGAGAACTCTTGCACATCAAAAGAAAAAGACAAATCCTCCCACTTGTGGGAAAAACCCAAAACCATGAATAAGCAAGTCATAGAAAATTTAAATTATTATTAAACATGGAAAGCCTGTTAACTCTCTAGTAATCAAAGAAATGCAAATTACTCAACAAATTGGCAGGTACATTTTCTTCAGTGTAAGACTGAATGAAATGGGCACTCTCACACAACGCTAGCTCATACGTGATACAGAAACTGCTGTGACATTTAGGAGGGCAACTGGAAATGCAAACCTGGCCCTTTAAAAATTCCATAACCTTTGATCTACCTCTAGGAAGTTATGCTAAGAGACCCACACAATAATCTGTACATGCTGGTTTTTAAATAAAAGCACACAAAAGGAAAACACAAAAATATTTATTAATACAAGACAAGCTAGTTTGTGGTCCCATCCATAAAATAGGATATATTCATTAAGCCACTCAAAATAATTATTGGGAAAAATATCTAATGGCTTGGGAATATATTCACAATTCTCAATAAAAATCGAAAATAGTCCAGAAGTAACTCCCCTAAGATGTGAACAGTAGTTAACTCGGGGTGGTGAGATTACAAACATTTAAAACTTTGATTCTTTTCTATATTTTGGAGTATTTCTTGCAATGAATGTGGATTTTTATAATCGGGAAACAATTACAATAGAAAAACTCTTAGAAGCTAGCTGACACTTACATAATTGATAATCTAGCATGAAAAAGTTCCTGGGCAAGGAGGGAATCTTCTCAAGCTGTCCTAAAAAAAAAATCTGTGCATTTCCCTCTGGTGTCCCCTCCATGTGGTCACGAGCATCTAGCTTTGGCAGACCAGGCCCATACAGGAAATTAAACCTAAGTCATGAATACAGAAATGCTTTTCTTCTCAAATGCCATTTGACCTCTTCTATCAAACATTCTGCAGCATCTGGATTTGATCAAAGTTACATAATCAGGGGAAGTGGCCTGGAAAACACCTGGAATAGGCAGATCGCAGCTACTCGCCCACGGGTGACCATGGGTTTAAAGTATAGGTTAAAGAGGGGCTGGCCCTAACATGGAGGCAGATGCTGGGAATGTCATGTGAAGGGGTGAGGCCTCTGTCAGGAAGGAAAGGGCCTCCCACTGCTTTTTGATTCAACAGGACGTCAGGAAATCCAAGGCAGCCTCTCAATTTTCCTCTCCAGTTCTTGCTCCATTCCACAAATTAATGGCCAAAGCCCAAAGGGAAGTATTGCTCATGCATGCCTCTGGATCGAGACACTCAAGTGCAGCCACAGTCCAATCCCCAAACCTTCCAGTCAATTCCCAATCCAGGCTGATGTCAAAATTGACTCACGATGCATAAATGCCAAGTTTCTTGCTTCATTTCATAGCGAACTATGCTCGTCAACCTTAAAAATGATCACAGCTTACGAGGCCAAAGTTGCAGAATGTACTTATATCTTCCTTGCATAATACATGAACTTGCTGCCAGTTCCACTGTCAGGAAGTGAGACCCCCTGAAAAAGCCCAGTCTTCATTAAAAAAAAAAAAAAAAAAAAAAAAAAAGATGCCCCAAAGAGCCACCCTCTTCTGTTCTTCCAATGAATGGCTCTTTTGGCTATTGTTAACTTTTGGGAAAGAAATTTTAGCATCTGCTATTATTCTTATATTTTTTTTAGTGAACATTTTCTGCAGTATCCTTTCTGAGTCATATTTTAAATACATTTAAGAATTGTATCTTTTCAAAAGTGCCCTTCAGCCCATGTAAAACTCCACTGTTATTTCACCATACTGTTAATGAAAAAGTTTCCATCACCAACAAAACTCAGGAAAAGTCAGTAATCAGCCAGGTAAGCACCAAGAATGGTGATATCTACAAAAGTGCCTCCAAACCGCTGAAATGCTATGGCTCCCACTATGAGAGTATCAAACGATTTGAAAATGCCATAAGATTCACTAGGCCTGTGCATGATTAACTTTAGACAGTATTCTAAGAAAATGGCTTGGGTCTTTCAAGTGCAATTTAGAGATCTTTTATACAAAGTAATCCATTCTTGGAGTTGGGAGTCACTGATCCACAATGTTTACAGGAGATTCTCTGATATGGCCTATCTGGTCTAGACTTCCAGGAGCTGCCGCTGCTGCAGAAGTCCCGCAGGCAAACAGGAAGAGAAGGAAAGCGCTCTTGAACTCCAGGGGCTGGCGAGGCTACTTCACAGTCTCGGAGGGAGAGAAGACTTCAACTCCAGGAAAAACACCCTGGGAAGCTTCCCACCTTCCTGTTGACACTCGTGCCCAAGGCCGCGGTTCCCTCTGGAGTGCCCTCTGCAGTCTTTGCTGTTCGCCACGGGCATTTCATGCCCACCATTTCAGGGTGGAGGAAGGGTGAGAGAGAGCGAGCGAGCAGGGTAGGTCTGATGTGATAAACTTTACTTTTTGCTCACATACAGTTATTTAAACCCATGTTGCTTTATTCCTATTTCCTTTGTGGGCCCTTCCCTATTATCCTCCAGTTCAAGGAATCTCTGTAATTTAAACATCTATAAAACAGATCCTTCAAAAAAGAGGGAAAGCTTCGTGTTTTATTTCATACTCTGTTCCAACTGATGAGATCATGCTCAGACTATTCTCAAGTCAGTTTGCAACAGTCTCACACAACTTTTTATAATATGAGCTTAGAGGAAAAGTATTATTTCCCACAATTTGGACTTGATGGAACTCATTTTATCTACATTCTACATGGTCCTTTATTTTGTCACTTACACCCGCACCCGGAGCATTTAAAATGATTTTAAACGCAAGTTTAGCTAAATACAGCTTTGGCCTTAATTCACTCTGAACAAAATTTTCCCGGCACCCCAAACACTGTGTCAGCTCTGGGGAGCAGGGGAAGGGCTAGGTGATAAGGATGCAAGGCATCGTCCCGTGCCCCGGACCCTCACGGGGAAACAGTCAACGAACATCTGCACAGCCTCAAAGCAAAACTCCAACGAGAGATGAGCGCTGCCCTGCGGGTCAATTTCTGACAACATGGACGGACGCTGAGGATGTCGAGGGCCGGGAGCTGCGAGGGGTCAGCTCACTGGGGTTAGGAAGGAGGTGACCCTGAAGAAGGCCGTCCCCAGCAAGGGAAGCGGGATTCACAGGGATCCGAGGCCCCCTGACCCTCCCCGCCACTGAAGGAGGGGTCTTCATCTCCTCTGTACTGTGGCCTCTCTTTGGTGAGGCCTAGGGACGCCTTCTCAGAATAAAGTATGCACATGCAATAAGATAAATACAAAAGATTGCAAAGGAAAACGACTGTACTGAACGAGTCCTCAAATCGTTTTATAAAAATTGTGATACAGCACTCCTAACGCATTAAGTAACAAGAGCCAATGGTAACTACTGTCATTCCAAAGTAGTCATCAGTACAGAAGTAATATTCAAAACTGTTATATGGTATGAAAATATGTGATTTCTCCTGGTGATGAAGTCACAAGTACTGCTAATATTACTGTGGTCGGTTACCTATGTTCTTAAAAAACAAACAAACAAACAAACAAACAAAAAACGAAATGCCAATCTTCAGTTAGAGGTTAGTGAGTGAAATAAAATTTCGGGATTTCCCAGCCAAGGCCACAGGCTCCTGGACTCCAGCCCCGACCCAGGCCTCCAGGTTGTGAGTGCCTGCGCTGCGGATTCGGTTCTGCACAACCCAGTTTCCTGCCAGGGGGAGGGCCTACAAAGGAAGCTGCTATAAATCGGTGAGAAGGCCAAATTATACAATTTCCTTTTTAAAATAATGCAGTTTTATTACGTTATAAGGCAGTAAGTTAAATAGGTTTCTAGGGAAACCCCCTTTAAAAAGTAAAAGGCTAAAAAATAAAAGTCATTTAAATTAGCCCAAGGTTTAAATATTTCCCCCAGAATCTTTTAATGTTATAATGTTCCTAGTCAGTCAATTTTAGAAAACAAAATTCTCAGTTCCGATCTCTGTCCTTATCAGCAGTACAAACAGTAACCTTTCTGAAGATACACAGTCCCTGTACCCTCTCCCTCTACCAAAATGCAAAAAACTAAAAGGAATTTTATATCACCTTCTAAGGTTGCAAAGAAATTTACAATTACTGCAAATGGAGTATAAAGACCCATGTAAGAACCGACCAACTTTAGGCCACTGTCATTCTTGTCCCCTCTCCCCCTCTCACCCCATTAAGTTCACACCCACATTCTGGCCCCATTTCCTCCTAAATCTCTGATCAGTCCTGTCCTTTCCATGGCCTACCACACCCTTGACTGGTTCCCCTGGGACTTTGCCCCATTTCATTCCAACTTCACACAGTCCCCAGAGGGGTCTTTCTAAAATGCAGATCTGACCAACTCGCCTGCTAAAGTCCCACCTAGATGGCTGTTGGCCAAGAGGCAGAAGAGAAAGCTTGGGAGGCAGCCCACTTACCAGCAGAGTCACCCGTGTCGAGGTAAGGAACGTGTGCCTTCCAGGGACGAGGTGGTTTGCAGATGACACAGGAGACTCTGCTCCTAGCATGCAACACACTCTCAAAAAACAGCTGGGGTTGCATTAGGGCCCTAACCGCAGGAGAACCCCGAGCTCCTGAAGCAGACACACGAGGCCCTGCAGGGTCTGCTCTGGGACCATCTTCTCCCATGACCCCAACTTTTCACCCCGGCCTCTCCAAATGCCTTGCAGCTCCGCCCCCCACGTAAACCCTATTGCTGCCTCACCTGTGTGCACCTTGACACGTGCCATTCTCTCCCCTAGAAGCCACCCTCCTGACCTCACTACCTCTAGTAAACCTCTGACTGCTCCTTCCTCCTCCTATTGCTTCACCCCCAATTATTTCTCCTTTCACCTCATGTGGGTACTTGGTGCCTGTTCCTATTACCGCCCTATGACACATGGTAAGAAACCTGCTCGCTCGTGCCTTGGGGTCCAATAAGCCTGGGTTCAGGGGTGGATAAACCTTGTTCACATCTGGAAGATGTTCGTTTCTGAGCCTCAGTGTCTCAAGTACACGACGGGGCCAGGGCAGGATGGACCCAGCCGGGCTGTCGGGAGGGCTGAACACGCAGTGGATGTGGAGAATTTCTGTACGGATGTCAGGTGGGGTGTGCGTGGCTGTGGGGCGCTGGGGCTCTACAGAACAGGCACTTCTTCTCTTAACACAATAACGTAAGCTCCTTCTGGGCAGAGACCAAGCGTTCCTATCACAGTCTGCGGCGCGGGGCACACAGCACCACTCCGTGGTCATTAAAACGAACCCCTAACACCCTGCGCTTGTCTGTCTGTAGCAACACGGTAGCATATTAAGTCATGACTGAAGAGTGCACCTTGATTATCTGCTAACCTGTGACAGCGGAGAGCAGAAATGACAGACAGTAAAAATGAAAAGCAAATGCAACCCGACCAGGAAAACCTTCATGAAGGTCTAGGAAGTGCAATCATTGATTTTAATGGCATGTGAAGCATGGCCAAGATCCTAAAACAAGGTGGAACAGAGAAGTACATTTCTCTGTGCTTTCAAAAGAAGCAGGATTTGTTAGTCTCTTAAGAGGCAGACAGCATGGTGAGCGCCCCATGCCTCCACGTACCTTTTGTCTGGGCGGGGAGGAGGGAGAAAAAGTTCCATGAGGCCCTGCACTGGCCCAGATTCAAACTGTCCAGTGAGCATGCTAACCAGAAAAGCATTTTTCTTCTGTCACAGGCCATTTGCAACAGACTGAAAGCCCCCTGCACCCGCCCACTGCCTGCCAGGTCTGGGATGAGTAGAAAGCATTCATTTCACATTTCCTGTTCTCCTTTAAAGTGTCATCGAGGACTCCTGGGTCAGTTTAGACCTGAGTCACTGAAGTAAAGGGGCTGGCTACTCAATGGCAGACAATCCCCCCCGGAACACCTCATTAGCCAGTATAATTTCTACTGCCGACCTGAGTAACTGAACATGACCAAAGAAAGGTATTTTGGCTCCAAAAGCAATGGCTAGTTCTATTCACGGCCTGCCTTTAGATTCGATTTTAAGGTATTAGATATACAATGCTATTTATTAGCTAAATTTGAGAACTGGTAAGATCGATAAGGATTAGGTCTCTAAAGAGAATTTCAGAGTAATGAGGTGAAAGTTTATTCAATGGAATGTGACAGAAGAGTAGCTAATTCTTATCGAGCCTGAGTCCAGCACCATGCCGCGTGCGTTGCCTGCACTAACCGCCCCCAACCCACTGAGGAGACTCTGTCCATGCACTTGACAAGGCGGAAACGGAAGCAGGGGTGAGTTACGCCTCTGCCGGGCAGCTGCCTGTTCCTGTCTCTCTCTCAGTCGCTTGCACTTCTCTCTCATGATCTTGCTCTTTTTCTCTCTCTCCTCTGGCCGCCCTCCCTCTGTCCCTGGCCCCTGTCCTCCTCCTCTCATCTTTTCCCTTTCCTGTCTCAAACTATCTTTCTGTCTTTGTCTCCAGGTCTGTTTCTCCCCCATTTGTCTCTCTTTCCTCCCTAACTCCCACCGAGTGCTCAGTCTCCCTCATCTGTCTTCCCTATCACCACCATCCAACAGAGTATAACAAAGTTCCTACGATGTGGACTAAGAAAGAAGGATTTCAAAACCAACTGTGCAGAACTCTCATTATCTGAGGACAAAGTGAGACTCTTAAAAGTCAGTAAGTAGCAAAGTTATTCTTCCAAATGGCTTTGGAACTATAACTTCACTAGGCAAGGAAACAAGATTAATCGTAGGTGATAATTATTAAAACTGGGTGATGAGTACAAGGACGTTCATTATGCTACCTGCTTTCGTCATTTTCGTCATTTTCGTTTAAAGTTTTCCATTTAAAAAAAGAGTAAAAAAAAGTATTTTACAAATCCTTCTGTGTTTATGATCCACCATTACAGAGGAAAAGTTAAATTCTTCCAATGTCCCATTTGATCTTTAGTTCATGTTGTGTGTGTGTGTGTGCGTGTGTGTGTGTAATTTTTTTCCTGGTTTTATTGAGCTGTAATTGGCATATGACAGTGTATAAGTTTAAGGTGTATGATATAATCATTTGACATATGTATATATTGCAAAATGATTATCATAAGTTAACATCCATCACCACACAGTTACATTTTTTTCCTGTGAGGAAAACCTTTAAGATTTACTCTCATTGCAACCTTCAAATATACAATACAGTACTGTTAACTATAATCGACATGTTGTACAATATTGTTATGTGTTTTAAAAACCTACCCATCGATAATTTTTTGTTTCTATTTCAGATCAGTGATTACACTGACAAAATTAACACTTGATTTTACAACAAGGTAGTAAGTAGTACGAGACTTTTAGTTCCACATGTTTGGAGCTGTGGACATACCGCCTCTGGAGAGAATCAGATGCCAACCATTAACCAATGGCATTTTTTTCTTCCACAATTAAAATAGTCACCATGGGAATGAGAGGGGCAGAGAACAAAGAGATACTTTTCCTTAAGACCAAGGACAGGAAATATTAATTATATGCATCAAAGCGAACTTGGAAACAAATTGTTTTGTTAACAAGAAAAATTATGACTGAGCTCAGCTCAATTCTATCATCACTTCAACCATTAGAGAAACTGGCAACGCCAACATTTTAGACTACTAAGTGTTTAAAATAACAATGGCTAATACATGTTAACATCTTGCTCTGTGCTAAACAATTAAAATATCTCATGTGAATCTTCCAACTCAACAAGGCACAGACTACTATGAGCTGAGAACACCAAGGCTCAGGGAGCAATGTGCCCAAGGTCACTGGACAGCATGGGTGGCATCTGGGTCCAGGCTGGCCTGCTGCAGAGCTGCGTGCCTCCCATGAGAATGGGACCTTAGCAATTCCCCAGCCATAAAGCGCTTTGGACTTGAGGACATCTCAAAGGAACCTCGTGTTGGTATAAACTTGCTTAGCACTTTGTTTCAACTTTCACTTGAATCATCTCATAAATCCTCAGAACAATCCTCTCAGGCGGGCTGGACCAAGGATGTTTGTTGTCTCAGAGGTAGGGGAACAGAAAAGCTGAGAGATATCAGACAAAAACCCGGATCTCCTGACTCTAAATTCAAAAGTATTTCCAACTAAAGTGAACGGGGCCCTTCTTCCTCTTCTCTGAAAGGCTCACAGTGCTACTACGAAAACTGAGGATGGCTATGAAGTGCTTAGTGCCACAGCCTGTCGCATCATATATACTCGAAAATTTTAATGACAACCCCAAATGAAAAGGACTGGTTTTCTATTATTAGGTTACAGAAAGAGCCTCAGATTTTCTTTATTACTAAACAAGAGAAGTATCTGATGACGTCAGGAGAGAGTATTTAGAAAGCGAGCATACGCTTCTCTGAAGCAATTCTAAGTGTGTGTGTGGCTGGCAGCACGTAAGGCATCCTCCAGAAAGCTAACTGCTGGAAAGAAGCGTTTAACAGTGGGCCCTTAATACAAATTTTGAAAGTTCAAGAAGAGTTCATGTCTCGGACATTAGTTTTTATTCTGCAGTACAGAACTTACATTTCCAGGTACAATACTCGTGTTTGTATTTGCATACATTGTACATATGAACAAATAAAAGAAAACTGGAAAAAAATGAATTAAAATGGCTAATGTTTATGTTTTCTCTCACATCTCTAGGGGAAGCAACAATTGGAAAATTCAGGGTTTGAAGGAGATGGAAGATTGTAAAGCTAAATGTGGTCATGGTGAATAGCTACTGCTATAAACATAGATCTTCACAAAGTTGGAGCACAAAATTCAAATGCTATAAATGCTTATATATGCATAAAAGATTTCTAAAAGACTCCTGAGTGCCTCTGGGTAGGGAAACTGGATCGAAGATAGAATTTCTTTTCATTAAACACCTTTTATATATATATTTTTTACCATGTACAACTATGGTAATATACATTTTAAAAATGTTAACTGTACAGCTAAAGGTAGTATTTACCAGCATTAGGTTTCCAGGAGAAAGGAAGATGACCCTTATTTCAGGCATTAGTAGTGTTTCTGAAGATACCATTTTAAAATTCACAGAGTTTCAAAGGAGATAAACAGTCATAGTCTGGAAAGCAGAGAGTGGCTAAAACTGGGCTCTCTGGACGGACAGCGTGGGTTCAAATCCCAGCTCTACCACTTGCTATCTGACGCCTTCGACAAGTTTGCTAATCTTTGGTGCCTTGGTTTCCTCATCTATAAAATGGAAATGACCGCAGGGCCATCATAAGAACTAAGCAAATGAAGTCAGAGGATGCTGTAACAGTGCTTGGCACATAGGAAGCATTTAGAATTGCTTTGATAACTAGGCCTGAGTACTAAGTAGATGCATGATCACAGTTGCATTTATAGTTGAACCTTCTTTGACAGAATGAAAAACTTGACCATATTTAATTCTCTCCATAACCTGTGATGACTGGGCCCCGGTGTGTGTCAATAAAACACTGATGGATTTAGGATGTCAGTAAAAATGAAATGGCTAATTTCTTATCCAGATGTTGGCAATTGTTTTTCCCAAGAGACTACGCACATCCAGTCTTCAAGAAATGATCACTGAGGTTTCTTAAATTCTCTTAACTACAAACCAATAATTTCATTTATTTTCTCCAATTAAATATAACAACAAAATAGAGAAAACTACAGTGATACCTTCCTTCATGACACCTTAACCCAAGGCAGTCTGCTGTACTAGAATCTTTCTTTTTGAGACATGAGAACCAACATTATTTCAAGACATACTACGGCAGACTTTAGATTTTCCTCCTCTAAACAATAACTGAAGCAGTCAGGTACGCACTAAACAAAACAAAACAAAACAACAAAACAATGTCACAGCTTTGCTGTGCCCTAAGCTTTCCTCCAGTTCTGCAGTTAGGAAAGGCCATTCATCTCCGGGGCCTTAGGCACCCATCTGCAGAACTGAGCCATAATGCCTCACGCTAACTCTTTACAGATGGTAATGCGAGTGTGTTCAGAATTTTGAGCAACTTGGAAAACAAGCCACGTATTAACTGAAGATGACTTTGGTTGCTCAGATGCCAGCTTCTAGGGGACAAATAAACCATCTCCGCCGCTCAAATGCTAGATTTTGTGAGCCTGCTCCATCTGGACGAGCCTTTTCGGAGGCCCCTAATCCCAGAGAGGGAAAGGGACGGATGTCCACATACTGTGGCAAGAAAGGCCCATGGGTTTCACGTGTATCACTGGTGTTTATGGTTTGAGTTGCACATGTGACTCTAGGCAGGCCCTCAAGTCAAAAAGTTGGAAGGAAAAAAAAGTTTAGACAATTAATGAGGCCTCTGTTTATTTCTCTATTTTAAAAAGAAAAACATTACAACTTCATGGCACTACAGCAGAAATCCTAATTGTTCTAAAATGAGCTTTACATTTCTATTCCTATTTTAAGTCCTCAACGAAAATGATGGCGAAATACAAGCAGGATTACATCTTTTAAGTCCGCTTAGCCTTTTCTGCTGAAAGTAAGAGCCTGGGATGACCAGTCCTCAAATCAGATCCATTTCAGATCCATCTTTAAGCTTCAAAATGACGACCACTCATCATCCTCAAGTCACTTTTTTCTCAGCCGTCACCCTACCAGTACAGAAAACGAAAGACAAATAAGAGGAAAGGGAGAACTGGAATTAGATAAGGAGAGTAGAAAGAAAGAAAGTAAAGTGAAATGCTTCTGGCTCTGTTGTATTGAAGAAACCTAACGTGAGGTCCCTCCCCCGCCCCCAGTGCTCTGAACCCATTCAAAACCCTTCTTAAAATCGGGTGTAATTTCTCTTTTCTCTACTTAAAAGAGGGAAAAATGCCTAAAACCTCTTCGTGGTCCGTAGGTTAGTATGGGGTGGGGGTGGGGGAGTGGAAAGATCACTTGAAATTCTGTACCCATAAATGGTAGAGCCGTGTTCCCTTTGTACACGATACTTAATGAAAATCATATGTTTCACAAACACGGGTCGACCTTTTTGACACATAATTCCCAATTAACGGTGGAAATTCCACAACGTGGGCTGACCAGGCTGTTCAGGCCTGTGGAGTTCGCTTTCTCAAACTTTCTCCGGTAAAGCCCCGCGGTTGGGGCCCCTCGACACCACCGACCAACCCGACGCGGGCTCCCCCGGGGTTAGCGGCGCGGGCCCGGGGCCCTGCACCCCCACCCCCACTCCCCCATCCCCGCTCGGCCGGCAGCGCCCAGGGGCGGTCGAGAGAAAGAGAAAAAGAGGGAGCGGGAGAGCGAGGGGAAAGGGAGAGAGTGGGAGGGAGGAAGGGAGAGGAGGGAGCGCGCGCGCGCGGGCAAGGCCTAGGAAGGCCCGGCCGGCGACCCCGCCGCCGCCTCGACCCGCTCCCGGCTCCGGCCCGGCGCCTACCTTCCAGGTAACAGCTGGAGGACGAAGAGAGCCCCTTCTTCGACTTGCAGCCCACCAACTTCAGGCAGATCTCCAACATTTTCGCGTGCCAGCGGCGTCGGGGCCGGCGCCCCCTCTCCCACGCGCCGCGACTCAGGCCCGGCTCGCCCCGCTGGCCCCGCGCGCCCCCCCGGGCCCCCGCGGCCCCGCCATGCGGCCTCACCGCCGCCCCGCGCGCCCGCCCATGGCCGCGGCCGCGTCTCCGTCTCCGCTCCCGACGCGCCAGTTAACAAAGGGCCCCGAGCCCGGCCCGCGAGGCCCGCCCCCGCCGCCGCCGACGCCTTAACCCCCTCGGCGCCGCGCCCCGGCCCTCTCCGGCGTTCGCGGGGCCCCGGCCGGCCCCAGACTACCACCGCGCCCCGAAGCCAACTCGGGCCACCGTCTAGGGCAGAAGGAGGATGCCTCTAAGCACAGGATTCGGTGACTCTCGACGTCGCGAAGCGCGGCCCTAACGGCCTGAGGAAGACACCGGCCACGCTGGCTGCTCCGGCTGTCGGGGAGCACAGGTGCTCGGCACCGCTCCTGAGACCCGCGTCTCCACCGCGCGGTGCCCTGGCGAACCCTGAGGCCCCGGGACGCTGGTGAATAACGCAGATTCCTCTGGAATTACCAATTATGGTCTCATTTATATTAAGTGAGTTTACAGTGATTAAGGCTAACTCAACGGGTGTCTAAGGAATGAATAATCAGAGTAACTGAAACCCACAGGACAGCTACGCGAGTATGCAACACCTGTGTCAAATCAGGCATTCAGGCTAGAAACCGCTGGAAAAAGACGAGCTGTCCGCATTCAAACATGATTTCTGATTATATGTAAAGGGGCCGCAGTCTCCACCAGCGACTTCGTCAGAGGCAGGGCCCACAGCCCTTCTTTGCTTCATTTTCTTCAACAGAGAATTTGCCCTTGTTTGGCAAGTGCCACGGGGCACCATAGTGTAAAACCCATGTCATTGCTGTGTTAGGCTAAAATCTTTTTATACCTCTAGTTAGGGCTGATAATAGACAATATCATAACATAAAATAATAATCACAAGAATGTGTTACTTGGCACGAAAGGAGAAATCCAGATAAGTGGGAAACAATAGGGACCCCAATCACACCAAATAATAAAAATCAGATAAATGTCAACAACGGGAAGAGAAATTCAATAATAGTGTCAGGTCACTGCACTGAAACGGGCACGTCTTAGAGCACAGGAATAATGAGCGCTGACATATACTCAGATCTGTGTTGAACTCTCAGTCCCTCCATTACCACACTGCATTTGCACAACGATCCTGGGAGGAAAACAATTATTGTCGCGATTCTTCAGGTAAAAACCTGAAGCTCAGAAAAGTCAAACATCTTACCAAAGGCCCTACAGCTAGAAACAGGCAGAGCTGGACTCAACCCAGGTCTGCCTAGATCCAAGGATAAGGCTTCTAACTAGTGGATTACACAGCCCGCTCCGACCATGAAAAAATTACAAGTAGATTCAAGCTTTGGGCATCTATATCTTTGGTTAAATAACTAACGTCCTATGTTTCAGAGGAAGCCTTGGTAAAGAGGCCCTGGCTATAGGGATCAGCCCAGGAGACAAAGGTAAACTCATTTTACTTTCTGGCCTATCCTATAATGACAAAAACATGGGTACATCAGGAATGGCTAAGAAAATCTTCGTTTGGGTCTGCCAAAAATAATATAAAAATTCAAGATTGGACTGGATGTGACTAGTGTGTATCACAGGAGTTCTCAGTGGGGCCGTCATTAATTTCTCAGAAGTGTCCTGCCGAATTCTGATCAATGTATGAAATGTGTTTTTACTGCACCTGAGTGGACAGTTAGTACTGTAGTTCCTCTCAGGCCTTCTGAGCACCTAAAAAGGCACTGTCAGGGAAGTATGCTGTTCCCATTGCCTGGAGACACAGGGCTGCAGGGCCACCAGGTGACAAGTGCAGTGACTGTGGATGCTATCTGGATGCTAGGAAACACTATCGTCTGCTAGAGTCTGCAGGTAATGACTCAGACTTGTTTAGTGTTGTCTTGAACCTTTCAACCTCCAAGTGTAAAGTCGAAAATAAAATTCAAAAAGATGCTACCCGTACAAAAATGCTGAAAAATAAAAATCTGTTTTCGTGTTGTTTTGGAAAGTTCAAGGGCTTTAGACCAGACTATAACAAAGTCTGTCATTATACAGCATTTCAGATTTAAAGGGCTGTATTTAAATTGTCAACTCAATGCCAAGAATTATATATTAATGGGCATTTCTGCAGTTCTAACCATATCATTGAATACCATCAGTTAATAGGCCCAGGTATTTGTTTGCATGTGCTGTAGTTTATATTGGGAAGTTTATTTTAAAAAGCTAGTGACTAATATTCTGCTCTTCAGTCTAAAATGACCTTATCCTCTTAAAATGAGTAATGCTTATAAACTGTGTCCAAATCTTTTTAAATTTAGTTATAAAACCATGCATCAACAGGTCTGGCAAAACCCTCTGAATTAGCAGCAACGAATATTAAAAATATCACCAAACTGTATAGTACCATATCAAACCTAGACTATTTTTTCCAGATCCAGTTTTTAAGCTTTTGAAACTCACCTGCAAGATAAAAAAAGGCACCATGTTACAAGGAAATAAAGGAAAGCCTCGATCTTCTTACTAAAATGCAGAAAGGCTCAAGAAGGAGAGTCCATCTAAGCAACCTTAAGCCTCAAAGGCATAGAAAGAAAAGAAAGGGGGGAAAGGAAAGAAAGGAAGGAAGGGAGGGAGGGAAGGAGGGAGGAAGGAAGACAGTCAAAACCAAAGAAATGAAAAAGACTGTGAACTATGTTAACTTCTTTGTTATGCTGCATTCAGTCTGGGAAAGGAAGAGACTTTCACTGTGCACCTAATATGTGCCAGGCACAAGCCTCCCAACCCTTTGAGTTTTCTGTAGTTTAATTCCACTTCCTAGTGCAGGCGAGGAGAGGCAGGGGAAGACTAAGATTCTTGTCCAAGTTCACACAGCTAGAAAGTCAGGTCCTAAGTTCTTGAACTTTCTAAAATCTCGTATCATTTGCAATTTAAGTGAAAGGTGGATAATATGAGCAAAACTAAAGATGAAATCAAATCATAGCTATTGGAAGATATATCCAATAATTCTGAGAAGTACTATTCAAGAATACTTTAAAATATATTGAGTATCAAGAAAGAAATAATAAAGGTCCTTAGTTAAAGTATGTGATCTAAGCTGTGTTTCTAAAAGTATGATTCAGGGACAACCTACTTTCAATCACCTGTGGTGCTTGTTGAAAATTCAGACTTAGTCCCCATTCTAGACCTTTAGAATCGGAATATGTGCAGTGGGCTGTATCTTAGGTTCCGAAGATGGTGTCTGCACACCTAAGTTTGGAAACCACTGTTTTGGAAGAGGGAAGACTTGCTTTTTATTTTCACTGGGAGTAGGAAAAACAGGAATGGATATTTCTAAAATTCCTTCATTTAAAAGCGATTGCCAGTCAATAACTTTAGGGGGAAAAGGCAAAGATCTTGAGGTATGTGCGTGCTGTTTCACATGCACGTGCCGACAAAGCCCGCTTCCTCTGATTCTGCAAACTCTGTCCGGTGCGCCTGCAGGGTTCTCTAGCTCCCTGGGACCGCCGTGTGTCCAACTGAAGGAGAATACAGCTTAGAAGGTCACATCAATCAGAGCCATGTTTGCCACTATGGTGTAAAGTCTCACACGTTTTTAGTAAGATAGCACTACTTACTGGTCAAGTGTCACAAAGGCCTGGTGACTCTGGACTGGGCAAACCAGGTGAAGAGGGGAAGGCAGCACAGTGGAGGCTGAACAAGCTATGACATCATGCAGCCTAGTTCTGAATCTCTCAGATATGCATTCACTGTGGTGGCTTGTGCAAGTGATTTTACCTCTCGGAGCCTTAATTTTATTAGCTATAAAATTGGGGGGCGGAGAGGGGTGGTCATAAGAGTAGCTATCTCACAGGGTTATGAAGATTAGAAATAATGTATGGAAGGTGCTCGATAAACAGTAGCTATTGTTATTTCCAAAAGAAGACCCTTACTATATCAAGTGATGGTCTATGCCTGCCTAAGTCTTATTGGGACTAAGTCAAAAGCTAAAATGAACGAATGTGATATGTGGAAATGATTCAGAAAGTACAGTCTGAGGGAGTGAAAGCAGTCTGGAGGTTTTCCAAGGGACAAGGAAAGCAATTCATTTTATTAAGGGAAAGAGACACTGGCTATGGAGTAGGAGTAGCAACTACTACTTGAAATGTCACAGTCCTACTTTTAATTGTAAAGCCACGGTTTCGCAACCCCGCTTTGTGGCAAAACACAACCCCACACCTTTAATGGGGCCTGGTTCAGGCCAGGACGTGATGGGCGGGCCGCTCTTAGCACTGCCTGTCAGAGGACACTGGCGGTTCGTGGCCCCCTTGGTGTTTCCAGGACTACAATCCTCACGGAACTGCCTCAGAGTAAATCTACTTTCTAGAAAATCTCAATATAGTTAAGACTCTATTTTTATAATTAACGAGGCAAACATAACTCAATAATTTTTCTCCAGGAGGAAACTAATATTATTGCTATGCTCATTTTATTTTATTTTTATTTTTTTAATCGAGGTAACATATATACATGATTAAAAATCAAACAGTACTAAAAATCTAACAATAAAAACGGCTGCCCCTGAGTCCACTGCACAGTCTCTTTCCCCTGGGGCAGCCTCCTGCGGATTTCTAACTAATATCCTCATGTTGTTGTTTCTGGGCTCATCAGCATTATATATTAACTTATTATAGTAGTAGTATACTATCACCATCCCTAACCCCCCAAAACAGTAAAATCACAATTTTTGGTTAAATCAATAGTATTTACATTACTATGATGATATAAATATTATTCACTATGCTACCAATAATATACTGTAAATGTCTCCTTTATTATATAACTTTATCCTGCAGAAACTGCCTTGATTTTTTTTCGTTTGATTAGTCTTCTGTATACCTATTACTATTTTTCCCTCAAATATTTCAAAGATCTGTTACTACTTAGTGGTATTTATTTCACAATACTAAAACACTTAAAATATTCTCAGTTCTATTTGACTTCTGTACTAATTTTGTTGGATTTCATTATCCAGTAGCTTGTGCCTTTCTTCTATTCTACTCGGACAGTTTGGCTGGGTATAAAATTCTACATTGAAAATAATTTTCCCTACTTAATTTTGAAGGCATTTCACCATCTTCTAGTTTCCAGTACTGTTGTTTAGAAATCCAATTCCACTCTGATGTTTAATCTTTTACATATGACCTGCTTTTGTCTTGGGAAGCTTTTAGGATCTTCTAGTATTCTTGGTGTTGAACTTTCACAATAAGGCTTGAAATGAGTCTTTTATAATATAAATTATGCTGGGCACTCAGGGAGTTAATCCAATTCAAAGATTTAAGTCATTTAACTCTGGAGAACCCTTCACTAAGCTCTAAAATTTTCCTAATACTTGCTGTTTTCTAAATTCTCCTGCATTTTCTTTCTGTTCTCTCCTGGAATACCTACCAGATAGATACTGAAACCTTGGGAATGAACTTCTAATTTTCTTACCTGTTCTCTCTTGCTATCTATGTATTTATCTTTATATTCTGCTTTCTGAGATAGGCTACTTTCCAAGTCTTCTGAGAATTTTAAATTTTGGCTATAATATTTTCAATATTAAAGAGCTCATTCTTATTCTGATTGTTGTTTTTAATAATATTCTCTTGTGAAATGTTTGCAGTCTCTCTGAGGATAGAAAAATTCCAATTCTTCTGTTTCCTACAGTCTTTATTTCCACCAAGTTATTTTTTTGTGTGTGAATTTGTTTTACCCTTTATCTATCATAATAGAGACTTTTCTCCAATATTTAGAGGAATTTGGCTGTCCATTACATATAAGTGAGAAACTAAAAAGCAAGCACGAAAGGGGCATGACAACTAGTGGACTTTAATGATGGAAGGTGTGAGCTACCCTTTCCATCAAGAGAATTCCCAAATGGGCTTTTCTCTAGGACCATTCAATTTTGGGGTTTTACCCCCCCCCTAAAAAGGATCTTTCCCTCTCCTCTCTATTTGAGTCCTGGCTAGTAGGTATTGGGAGAGGGTTGAGAATCTCACTATTCAGTATGCAGCCTTTAAAAAAAAAAAAAACCTGCTCTTGCCCACCCCACTGTTTTCAGTTCAGTGGCTTACCTGCTCCCCTAATGGAGTCCAGAGACTTGACAGGGCAGTTTCCCAATATAATACCTCCAGTCTCACGTTGGTGGGAAAGAGAGGTGGTCATCTAGCTAAACAGGGTTGGGAAGGGGTATGAAAAATCTAAACAGACTTTCAGTTGATCCCCTTGATGTCAATGACAGGCCTCGCCACCCTCGGCTTTCTGTGGTACTAATGCCTCTAATTCCTGATTTTTTCCCTCACAGTCTTACAAGCAAAATGGCTCATTTCTAATCCACGTGTCTCTCCGAAAAGGTTAGGCTTCAGCTTTTGACTGCCATTTTCCAAAAATGCATTCATCTCTCCATTCATCCTTTGGGTTCTTTTTGACCTTATACATTTTCACTAAAAAAAAAAAATCTTTTTACTGTAATTTCAGAGGGGCTTGGTGGGAGGGGGACAGAGATAAAAACAGGTCTGCAATCTTTAATAATTTTTAATCAAAACCGATTTTGCCCATTTTACAGATATGACAGCTGAGGCACAGGCAGGTTAAAAAACTTGCACAAGATCTCAAAGTAAGTCAGTGGCAGGGCCAGGAAAGTAACCCAAATCTCCACACTCCCTATTCAGACTTTTTCCCCCATTATATAACACCCACTAGGCAGACCAGTTTTAGAACACTATGCAGGAAACCGATTTAAAATTTGTTGCATACTGCAGGGCTCAAACCTTAATATTGCTAGTGGTGTGGAAACAACCAAACACTAAATTCTTCAATCCAGTCACATAGCTTAAAGTTAAGTTATAAACAGATATATTATTAAGTAAAAATGGTTTGGGATACTCTTATTAAACTCCAAGTGCTTGAATTCAACTTAAAGAGATCTTACATGTTTTCATGGATTGTTTTTGTCCCTTCAGTTAACTTTTGAAATAAATGAAACAGGATTTTACTTTAGAAATCAAAGAGTTTTGTTAGTTTGCTTTCAATCTGAATACTGAAAAAAGATTAAGATAGCTACAAAACAAATCAAAAACAGCATGTTGTGATAATTCTAAATCCCTGAAACTACTATCTTTATAAGAGGGTAAACTTAGGCACACTAAGCAGAAATGACGGATACAAACCCAGATGCTGGTTATTTACGAGCAACACTCTTTTTGTTTTCAAACACTGGCACTGTTTTTGGCTTTTACAGTTTTGTTAACTTTGAACTGGGAAACCAGTGGTTAATTTTTTTCCTCTCTTTCCCTAAGACTAAAAGAATCTGCGAAAGCAGCAGACCAGGCAGAGGGGATCACGTTACTCTGGGGGTGGGGGAAGCAGGCAGCTGGAGGGGAGTGCAGAGAGAAGGGCCAGAAGGGAAAGAAAACAAGTCGTCTCGACGTCCCCACAGCTGGAGACCCAGCAGGGATTAGGGGGCAGCCCAGGAGCCCACGTTTCTCCACGTTCCCTCTGGGGCGGCTGAGAAAGTGTAGACCCTCTCAGCAGCCCAGAGCTGCACCCACGAAAGCACACTTCTCCTTGGTAATTGTCACCAAGGCCTGAAAACCTAGACATGAAGCACTCAAGGAGCATTAATGCTTGCTTCTTCCAAACATTCAGGACCAATTTATCCTGCTGTCAAGGTTTTAAACACACACAAAGGACAAATGGATCCTGAAGATTTTGCTCCCACTTGTTAGCCACCACGACTATCCTCAGAGAGGCAATGGCATCTTTAAATGACGCAGTACTGCTCTTTTTCTTCCTAAAGTGACAGATCTGGTATATTAATACAGAACTACATACCAAGAAGAATGACTACAGTTAACACTGTAGAAACTGCTCATTAAGTGACACGGTGGTGACATCAGGAGAAAACACTACTTGACAAGAAAACTACAAAACAAAGAGTTCTGCTTTCAAAGTCGCCCTGGCAGAAGCTGTCCCCCTGTCTGCCTCCCTTCCCACCAGCCCGTGTATCTATATTCAGTATAGCAACTCCCAAATCAGATTGAATCAGTAAGTTACTTTCACATTCCCTAAGTGATAATAATTTATATATATTATGGCTACTCCACCATGAAGAACCTTCTGGTGACTCCTCAATAAGGTTTACGCCAACAACTCCGTATCGACTAGACTTTGACAAAAAAAATGAATGGGAATTTCACAGACCAGTTACAGGAACCCCCAAACCCGACAATGGCCTCCCATACCTGTTCTCTTCTTTCATCCTCAACCCTTAAGTTTGAGGCCTTAAGCCCTAAGTTTTAGATGGACGCATCACCCCAGAATAAAGACAACATTTCCCAGTCTCTCTCATACCTGGGCATCATCACAAGACTAAGTTTTACCCAATGATAGGTGAGCAAAAATGATACATGCAACTTCTAGGTCGAGTTCTTAAAAGGAATTGACCCTCTTGCCTCTTCATACTTTCTACTACCTGCAAGGGGTCAAGACAGCCAGAGTGGCCATTTGGATCCTGAGGTAGAATCGCATCTTAATGAGTAACAACCATTAGTCTTAATATTAAAAGATCAGCTCTCAGTGGCAAAAATCTAAGAATTCCCCAAATCAACTGTGTTTTTTCTTTAGCTATTCAAAACTGTTATTTGGAGAGCAAGCATTTGAAAAAGTTCTGTAACCTTTAGAAAATGAGAAAGTGGTTTAAACAATCCCCACGGAACACAAAGCCCAGTGTCTAGTTTACAACATGCAAATGTTACACATTAATTATTATTACTATTAACTGTCCTTTACCCTTTCCACACTCTCTGGTACTGGTGTGAAGAAGATGAAAAACCCATGTGTTCTATCATACATCTGAAAAAGAACTTATACCCAGAACACAGAGCACTCTTGCCATTCGATAATAAGATAGTACACAAACCAATTTAAAAAAATGGGTAAATTCTGAACTGACATGTCACCAAAGAAATATAAATGGCTAATAAGCACAAGAAAAGATGCTCAGCATCATTAGTTATTCAAGAAATGGAAACTAAAACCACAGAGAGATACTACTTCACATCCACTCGAATAACTATAATCAAAAAGACAAATAAAACCAAGTGCTGGTGAGGATGTGGAGAAAATGGAACACTCATACACTGCTGGAATGTAAAATGGTATAGCCAAATTAGAAAACAGTTTAGCAGTCCTAAAAAGTTAAACACAGACTTACTACAAGACCCAGCAGTTCTCCTAGAAATCTACCCTAGAGAAATGAAAACATTACCACAGAAAGACCTGCACTTGAATGTTCTCAGTAGCATTATTCATGACGCATTATTCATGACGCATTATTCATAATGGTCAAAAATTGGAAACAATCCCAATGTCCATCAACTGGTGAATGGATAAACAAAGAATTTCTAAAGAATGGAATAATATTCAACGATAAAAAGGAACAAAGTACTGATATGTGCTACAATATATATAAACCTCAAAAACATGCTGTGAAATGAAAGAAGCCAGTTACCAAAAAGATCGCCTATTGTACGATTCCGTTTCTATGAACTGTGGAGAAAAAACAAATCTGAAGAGATGGAAAGTAGATTAGTGGTTGTGGCCTGGGGGTGGGGGTGGGATGGACTGCAGAGGGGCAGAAGGGGTCCTTTTAAGATGACGGAAATGTTCTCAAGCCGGATTGTGGGGATGGTTTCACTGTGGGTAAATTACTAGAAATCACTGAATTGTACACCAAAATGGTAAATTTTATGGATTGTAATGATACTTCAAAAAAAAAAAACTGTTAATAAAAAAAGGGGAAAGCAATGTTTCCTACGATTTTGACACCTTTTCTTAATTGGGTATCATATAAAGGATAAGACGAAGGATTGGAAACGCAACCGTTTGGCTGCTGTGTTCCATGCTGTGAACCTAAAAGGACCGTAGTATAGCAGTGTTGCTGCTTCGCAACATCTTATTCAGAGATGCTGCTAATGAGAGGCTCCTACATTCCCACAGTAAACGTGAAAGAAACCACCCAGCTCTCACACCTCCCCTGACTCCCAGCATAATTCTGGCTGAGGAGGATGTGTGAAGGGGACGGCTGTACATATATAACTGAGACGATCAAGACCTGTGTGGGAGAGAGGTGGTGTAGCTCAGGTTGATTAAAATGGAGACATCGGAGGCCGCCAGCGATCTGGACCATCAAAGGCTGGAACGCACGGGAACAGATCTCCCACTCAGGAAGCCTTTGGATGCTCTCACAAGCAACTGCTGCTTCCCTGCCTGCAGCCTTCACAGAGGCTGCAGCGCTGCAACTTTGAAAATTCCCAAAAGTCCACCTTGACCCACGTCTTCTGGACAATACAGTCCCAACTGCTAAATCTCTCATAGAAACCGACTGTCATGGGAAATCAGTTCGATCGTAATGTTAAGAATATTTACGATCTACTGTAGGAAAATTTCTAGGTGGTAAATGTTGTTATGTTTCCAAAGTGTTGGGAGAACAAGCAACCAATTAAACACGGGAATTAACAATAAATATTTCATGAGCCTTAAACTTCTGATAAAGAATTGCAAAAGTTAATCAGTCAATAATTCACAATACTGTCCAGCCTTTCCCTTTCCCTTTTCTCATTGGATCTCGAAAGCAACCCACAGGAAGGAGAGGAATGACTCCCTATCCCCAACGAAGCTGCAGTGACTGCAGCTCAGCAAGGACTCCCACAGGAGGAGGGGCTGGAGAAGCCAGGCACCTCTGAAGCTGAGACCCTACCAATGACCAAATGTGCCCAGTACAGCAGGCCCGCAACACACATCCCTGGCAAAACAGAGGTTACACCAAAGGAGAATGAGAAACAGTTCCTGCTTTAAGGAGAACTGGGTTTTTTCCTTCACTTCTTGGTCACATATGACTTGTACAACGCTCATAAAACTCTTCGACTTGTCACCATTTGTCAAAGATTGAACTTATCAGAGATTTGAGAATGTCCATTCATTTGATAAGCATTATAGAGTTCGATGTAATGAAGATGATAAAAAGGAAGTCTTAAGACACACTTCTCGGCCTCTGAGGATGCAGTCTTGGGAGAGAGGGTGGAGAAGGGAGGAGCAGCCGCTGAAATAGAATTATAAGGGTGAGAAAAATGCAGTAATAGCTATATGTACAATAGCTATAGCAGCCCAGAGGAAGTGGCTAACTCTGCCTAGAGGTGTCAGGAAAGCCTTCGTGGCGGAGAACCCCACAGGGCAGAAGCAGCGGAAGAGGCTTCCTTGTTACCATTTCCCCTTCAGAGCAAACCACATCGAGAAGGCAGACCGTCTGCTCTGGCTGGCTGCGATCGAGAATCCGGACGCCTATCTCAACACGTCCAGAGCAAGTGAGCCAGCAGCCTAGGCAAAAACAGCGTCCAGAGCCTGGGTGTTCGACTTCCTGCCAGTGAGTTGTATAAAGACAGGGGTGCGGGGTAGGGACTTGTCGGGCTTGTACACGGTCTCCGAAGGATTAAAAACACCAATTAATCAATTCCTCAGCTTTCCACTATTTAAGGGGACAAAACTGTCTTTAACTCTGTCCTACAGCAGCACATGAAGGAAATGCTAGCTCCTGACCCTGCCTGAGGTTTGCATTTCTGATTCCTGGTTTTCAAGAAGCCCCAAGGGGGAATTGGCAATATTCAATATTTATCAAAATTGCAAATTTATTTAACCATTGACCCAGCAATTCTATTTGGGGGGGATTTACTCTAGATTTACCCACGTGCGCATGCACAGAAATATGAATACACACATACATCATTGTAGCATTGTTTAAATAGCAAAAAATGTCCATCATTAAGTTAAAAATAAACTCTGGTCTAAGCCTTCAAAATGGGGTATATTTATGCCTGAATGGGGCACAGCTTTCCAAGAAGTATGCAAGTATTTATGTAAAGAGAAGTCGACACTCAGATCCTTGATTTTATATATAATCTTTTCTAAAACCGATTCTGCCTGAGAACGGCTCTGTCAGCCCACCTTCTCCTTTGTGTGTATTTTTTAAAATTGAGATAGAATTGACATAACATTACATTAGTTTCAATACAATATTATTACTTACAGTCACCATGCTACATATTAAACCCCATGACATTCATTTTCTAACTGGAAATTTGTACCTTTTGAGCCCTTCAGCCCATTTTGCCCACTCCCCACCCTGCCTCAGGCAACCACCAATCTGTTCTCTGTATTCACGAGCTCAGTATTTAGATTCCATGTATAAATGAGATCATATAGTATTTATCTTTTTCTAACTTATTTCACTTAGCATAATGCCTTCAAGTTCCTTCCGTGTTGTCACAAATGTCAAGATCTCATTCTTTTTTATGGTTGAATAATATTCCATTACCACATTTTCTTCATCCATTCATCCATCGATGGACATTTAGTTCCTTTCCATATCTTGGCTGCTGTAAATAATGCTGCAATGGACATGGGGTACACATATCTTTTCAAATTAGTGTTCTTCATTTTCTTCAGATACGTGCCAGAAGTAGAACTGCTGTGTTGTATAGTAGTTCTATTTTTAATTTTTTGAGGAACCTCCATACTGTTTTCCACAGTGGCTGCATCAGTTTACATTCCCATCAACAGTGCACACGGGTGCCCTCTTCTGCATACCCTCACCAGCATCTGTTATCTCGGCTTTCCTTTCCTGACCGCTGATTTCCCAATTAGCTCTCTCTGCCCTCGCAAAGAATGTCTCTCATAAGTCTCCATGGGTTTAAAAATTCCTGGGCATCCAACTATGGTACAATCTGTGAATATATCACTTCACAAGGGCAGTTTTATTTGAGAGCAAAGCAAAGAGAATGTCATTAAGAAATAAATACTAAATATTCTGCAAATGTTTATTGTGTACCTACTAAGAGCCAGGTACTGTCCTAGGCTCTAGGATTACAACAGGTACACACACAAAAAATCCCTGCCCTACCAGAGTTCACATCTTAGTGGGGGGAGGGGAGACAATAAAATATATTAGTAAATTATAGAATATATAAGAAGGTAAAAATTGCTAGGGAGAAAAAGCAGGTAAGAGGATGCTTAGGATGGGGAGTAGAGATGAGGGCTGTAATTTTAAATAAAGTGATCAGAAACCATCACTGAAGATGAAAACTGAGTGAAGACCCAAAGGAGGTAAACGGTAAACTATGGGGGAAGCATTTTCCTTGCATAGGGAATAGCAAGTGCAAAGGCACTGAGGCAGGGAGGATGACTAGGCAAGGTTCAAGGAAGAGCAAAGAGGCCAATGTGAATGGAACAGAGTCAGCAAGAAGGGGAATAGAATACAAAATCCGTCAGAGGCTGCACAGGGGTAGAGAGATCCTTTGTGCCTAGAGCGATTGTCAGTGCTTTGGCTTTTACTCTGAAGAAGCTGGGAAGGGCTGGAGGTGTGGGGCAGAGGAGGGACAGGAATCTGACTACATTCTAAAGGATCACCTGGCTGGCTGTACAGGGAGAAGAGACTGACAGCGAAATCAGCAAAGTTACGCTGCCCTCAGAGAAGGAGCTCGGAGGGGGAAGTGCCTGTTCCCTCCTTTTCCACTTTCAGAATAGGTTGTGTAGAATTCCTATCATTTCCTCCTTAAATGTTAGGGATTCGTCAGTGAAGCCATCTGGGCCTGGAAATTTCTTTGTGGGAAGGTTTTTAATTACAAATTCAATTTAATAGGTTTGTGGCTATTCAGGTTGTCTGTTTCTTCTTGAGTGAGCTTTGGTAGTTTGGGTCTCTCAAGGAATTCATTTCTTCTATTCATGTATTATATTTTTAATATCGGTAGAATCTGTGTGAAGTCATGTCTTTCATTCCCGATATTACAATTTTTATATTCTCTTTTTTATTCTGATTGGTCTGGTAGATGTTTACCAATTTTATTGCTCTGAAAGAACTGGCTTTTGGTTCCACAGATTTCTATATGGTTTTTACATTTTCTACTTCACTGATTTTCACACTATGTTGTGTGTGTGTGTGTGTGTGTGT
The DNA here is from genome assembly GCA_028627145.1 of Eidolon dupreanum. Taxonomy (NCBI): domain Eukaryota; kingdom Metazoa; phylum Chordata; class Mammalia; order Chiroptera; family Pteropodidae; genus Eidolon; species Eidolon dupreanum. The sequence goes on along the minus strand of CM053509.1, from coordinate 158,904,320 downwards.
GTGTGTGTGATTGGGGTTTCCTATTTTTAGTTTTTCTAGTTTTTATTTTTCTAGTTTCTTACGGTGGGAATCGAAGGTCACTGATTTGAGACAGTCATTCTTTTCTAATACAGGAATTAAATGTTATATAAATTTCCCTTTAGCTCCATACTACAAATTTTATATTGCACTTTCACCTTTGTTCAGTTTCAAATACTAATTTCACTTCCGATTTTTTCCCTCTGACTCATGTTTTAATAGTTTTTAGTTTCCAACTATTTGAAAGATCTTCCAGATTTTTTTGTTACTGAATCCTCATTTAATCCTACTGTGATCACAGATCACACTTTCTATAAACTGAATCAGTTCACATTTACTGAGACTTTTTCAATGGCCTAGAAAATGGTTTAATTCTATGTGCACTTGAAAAAAAAAACATATATTCAACTGTTTTGGGGTAGAGTGTTCTGTAAATATCAAGTAACTCAAGTTGGCTGACTGTATTGTTCATATCCATTGTGTCCTCACTGGTTTTGTCTACTTGTTCTATCACTTACTGAGTGAGGGGTGTTAAATCGCCAACTGTAATTGTGGATTTGTCTATTTCTCCTTGCAGTTCTATCGGTTTTTATCTCATGGGTTCTGAATTTGTTAAGACATGCATAAACATTTAGGAATAGATCTTCTTAATGAATTGACCCCTTCTTCATTATGAAATCTACTTTGTCTGATAAAGCCACTCAAGTTTCCTTTTGATTAATATCAACATGGTATATCATTTTCTACTCTTGCTTTTAACGTATTTGCGTGTTTATATTAAAAGTGAGGATTCACTGTAGGCAGCATATAAATGGGTCTTACTTTCTTATTCAATCTGACAATTCCTACTTTTAATTGGGATGTTTAGACTTTTATATTTAATTATTGATATGGATTTTAATGTATCATATTACTATTTGTTTTATATTTGTCCAATCTGTCCTCTGTTCATTTTTCCAAGTTTTTCTGTCCACTTTTGGATTATGTTTATGATTACATTTTATCTTTGTTGGCTTATTAACTATAATGCTGATGCTTTAAAGTCTACCATGTACATCTTGAACTTACTACAATCTACTCCACCTTCAAATGATACATTACTTCACTTATAAGAACCTAACAAAGTGTATTTCCGCGTCCCCCCCTCTCAGTTTTTGTGTTCTTGCTGTCATAACTTTACTTCTACATGAGCTATATAAAGGCCACAATGTGTTATTACTGTTTTTGTTTAAAAAACACCTTTTAAAGAGATTTAAATAAGAAAAAAAATTGATATATTTACCTGTTTGTTACCCTTTCCAGTGTCTTCATTTCTTTCTGTAGCTCTAGCTTTCTACCAGGTATCAATTTCCTTCTGCTGAGGGCATTCTTTAATATTTCTTATAGTACAGGTCTGCTGGTAATGAATTCTTTTAGGTTTTGTATGTCTAAAAAGAACCTTTGTATTACCTTTGTTTTTGAAAGATATTTTCACTGAGAAAAGAATTCTAGGTTAACTTTTTATTTCTGTTACTTTAAAGATGCTGACCCACTGCTGCGGGGCTTATATTGCTTGCAAAGAGAAATCTGCTGGCATCTTAATCTTCATTCTTTGTGTCTTTTTCTCTGGCTGCTTTTAACACATTTCTCTATCACGGGTTTTAAACAATTTGATTGTGAGGTGCCTTGATGTTGTTTTTCATGTTTCTTGTGCTTGGGAGTTCTTTGACATTCTTGGATTTATGGGTGTATTACTTTCATTACTTCTGAAGACTTTTTTTTCAGTCCTTGTTTCTTCTATTACTTCTTCTGTCCCTAATATTCTCCCTCCTTCAGGTACTTCAATTACACATACATTTGACTACTTGATGTTTTCCCATACTTCACAGGTGCTTTATTCATTTTTTTCAGGCTTTTCTCTTTGTGTTTCATTTTCTAAGTTTCCATTATTAAGTCTTTAAAATCATTAATCTTTATTTTTACAACATTTATTCTGACATCAATCTCATTCAGTGTATTTTTCATTTCAGACATTGTAGTTTTCATCTCTAAAAGTTTATCTTCTATGTCTCTACATAACACATTCAATCATTCTTCTGGCTTCTTAAAACATATGGAATACAACTGTAATAGTTACGCTGCTAATATTTACTACTTCTATCATCTGTGTTATTTCTGGCCAGCTATGGGTTGTATCTTCCTACTTCTTCACATACTCAGTAATTTTTTAGTCAATGACAGACACTGTGAATTTTCTCACTTTGGGTCTTAGATATTTTTGTATTCCTAAAAATATTCTTCAGCTTTGTTCTGAGATACAGTCTGAAACAGTTTGATCCTTTTGGTTCTTGCTCTTAAACATTGTTAGGCAAGACGAGAATACCATTTGTTCTGGATTAACTGAGGCAAGACTTTTGTGATGGTTAATTTTATGTGTCAACTTGACTGGGTTACAGAGTACCCAGATATCTGACCAAATATCTGGGTACTCTGTGATGATGTTTTCGGATGAGATTTACATTGAAGTCAGTAAAGCAGACTGCCCTCCCTACTGTAGGTGGGTCTCATCCAGTCCATTGCAGGCCTGATCCTCCCCTCAAATAAGAGAGAATTCCTCCTGCCTGATAGCCTTCAAACTGGTATGGTAGTTGTTATGTAATAATGGGATTAAAACTTATGTGAATTTATGTCGTTTATATTCATACAAAGAAACATTAGAAATATGTAAACTAATTTTAGTGTTTACTCAGAGGAGAAATGAGCATGGGAGGACCAGGTAAAAGGTACAAGCATCAGAGTAAGACTTCTCAAGCAACCTTTTTATATATTAATTTTTAAAACAGTAAATGTTTTATTTTATTTTTTTAAAAAGTCATCACTGAAAAGAGGACTGGCCTGGCTTACTGACATAAGAATGGGAACCCTATCTTCCTACAGAATGCTGGAATCCAATATGGGGTTCTTGGGAATTCAAGCCTTATTGGTATAATGACTTTACAGTAATTAAATCACCTTGGATTGATCCCACAGCAGATTTATCCTACCACAAAAGCAAGAACTTAAGTAATATTTACACTCAAAAGAAGAGTTAGACTGTGAGCTCCTCGGGGGCTGAAACTCCGTTTGATCCATCTTTGTACACCTGGAACCAAGTCCTGTACACAGCCACTCATTATTGGTGACTTGAGTTGACTGAATTGATGAACTAATCTCAATGTTAAGCAAATGGAACTATAGTGTGAGCTTCCACAAACCCTGTTTTCTAAGGATAGTAATAGACACCTAGTGTTGGACGGTTCACTGGGACTTCATTTGGTGGCACCTGGCCTTTGACCAGATTCTGGGGATGTGAGGTTTGCATAAAGACCATTCTTACTAACTCCATTCTTGAAGGGTGTTTAGTCTGACCTTCTGGGCCAAAAACCTGCTCTCATCATATTTTAAATCACATGCATCTCTCACTGTTATAATTCAACCGATCTGAAACTGCAGTTGCCACTTTGAAAATTTTGTTATGAATAAGACCGTTCATTTGAGAGATACATTAAATTCAAAACAAAAAAGGGGAAAAGCCTCATGAGATTCTCTGTCTTGCCTAAGAGACAGATCACGTTGTTTAACTGGGAGATCGTCTGTTTTCCCTTACTTAATAAGTGCTGGCTTTTTAGAACATGGCTTAACAGAACTGTCAAAGACCCGAATGACTATTTAAACCAGCTGTATTGACTTTAGCTCTTATGGGTTTCAGTGGTCATGTCAAAATGGGTTTTCTTGCATCTAAGTCTTCCCTCCTTACAGAGAGAAGATAATCAACTATTTGTATCTGTATGAAGCTAGCTTCCTCTCACTTCTTTCTTTCCTCCTTTCCTTCTTTCCTTTTTCTTTCCTTCCTTCCTTTCTTTTCTTTTCCTTCCTTCCTTCCTTCCTTCCTTCCTTCCTTCCTTCCTTCCTTCCTTCCTTCCTCCCCTTCCCCTTCCCCTTCCTTCCTTCCTTCCTTCCTTCCTTCCTTCCCATTTTTTCTCTCTTCTTGGGAAAACTCTGTAGATTAATTAATCATAAATGACTGCCCTGTCATTATGTGCATAACTACTACAGATAAATAGTACAGAACTTCCATAAGAAAGAGAAAAAAATCAAACCATCTGTGTGTCTTTTTCCTTGTTGAAACTGTAACTCAAAAGAAAAAGTTTAAATGTGTGTTTGGGTAATGGTCTTGGTTCCTATACTTAAAATTTAATATATCCAAGAGTCTTAAAAATCTTTTTGGATATATAACCATAGTAGGTTTATTTATATTAAAATGCTCATATAATATTCCTAATAATTAATGATTTTTAGACTATAAGAGTTAAAATTCGCTTAAAAACTATGCTTCTTCCTGATTTTATTATGATGTAAAAATGTTATAATGTAACATTATACATGTTACATTTTACATGATATAAAAATGTTATATGATGTAAAAAATGTTTAATGTTAAAAATTAAATCACTGAAAGACTTGGGTTTAATTGCTCATGATTTAAACCTTCTAAATTAACTATATTAGTTCTATCGGTTCAGTATGATCTGTCTACAAATTGTTTAAAATTACATATAAAACTGTATTTAATTAAAAGAACTTATAATAAAATCTTTTTTAAATGATTTAATCTCATCAAGTCTTATAATGCTTCAAATGTAAGATCTGATGTGTTGGCCTAATTCTTTCCCACCACCCTTCCACTGTGGCCCTTCATGCACTTAACAAAGCTTACCCCCACTTACCCTCAACCTCACTATGGTACACTGCTTACAGATGTGAACACCTCTGGGAGGACGAGCACAACTCCAAATAGTGGCGTCAGTGAAGCCTCCTTTCCTCGTGGCACCTTAAACCCAGTTTTATGACTCTCTCTGCTTTATCCACATGTCTATTAAGGCTGAAGCATGGGCCAGAGGGAGGCCCTTGGGGTTCTGAATTTGTACATCACAGAGTAGGGGTTGGTATGATACAGACAGTTTTTGTTTGCTTCTTCCATCCCCCTTCTATTCTTAAAGAATTCATTGCTCCTGTGGGAAGAGGCCTAAGGAACAAAGTCGAGAAAGGGTTGGTAGCAAATATTGAGGACACAGGTGCCTTATTCCATTCAGATAACAAACTGCACCAAGATGCTGCAGAATTCCCAAGAAATAGAAAAAGCATGCTGGGAAACACCAATTAATCTCATATCCTCTGTATTTTCACTGTTTTTAGTAGTGAGAAAGCTTGGTGATGAATTTCAATTCGCCTCAAGAGTCTTAGATATTGTAAATCCACATTTATTTTTCACTTAGGCACAAGTCTCCTGTGCCTTGTCCCTCATCTACCTCTTCTGATTATTCCAATTATACACTTAGCCACTTTAGATTAACGTAATAGGAATATATTGCAGATTCCATTGCAAACAAAAACTGAGTAACAGTCATTATTATACCTTTTGTAAATTCCACACTTAATATTGGGTCCAATGTCTTCTCTGCCTTTTATTAATAATATCTAAAAAGTAAATTAAGTTGTACTCTGAGAAGCAGGACATCTACTTTTATATACTGGTGTAGGATAAAATGTTTTCAAAATGAAACCTAAAAAGAAATTCCTTAAACATTCAAGAAGCCAGGGTATTGAACAAATAACAGTGGTTACTAGTGAGGGAGGTGATCAAAAGAGACGTTTACTGATTTTAGAATGTTGCATAAATACTACCTTTTGAATAAAAACAATTACAACCAAAAAAGTATTCATCAGAATAAGAATTAAAAACTAATCATTTGTTTACTGGAAGCCCTATCAATTCTGACCTGCTGAAGAAATGAAAATCAAAGACGGGGTAAAAGGAGAGAAAAAGAAAGGGGAAAAGGAACCTGGTCTAACCTTTTGATGCACTGTTTCAGCTTGAGAAGAGGTCCATGGCAATAGAAATTTGCACCTGGAATCACAAAAACACTAGTCCTGGGAGCGGAAGAATATCCTGTGTTCTTTTATTGCTAAAATATGCCCGTGTGGAAAATGCCTGGAATAACTGTCAAACACAAACAGTAGAGGTCTTGGCAACAAAGTCTTAAATGTAACTAGCATGTGAATGTTTTGTATTCACCACCCAATACTTAATAAATATGGAGTTAAGATACGTAAAGCACTCAGAACAGTGCCAGACAGAGTTAAGACTAATGTAAGTGGCTTGCTATTATCATCTCGCACTGTACTCTAGGTGAAAAGCATTCACTGATTCATTGATTCATTCGTTCACTCAATAAGTTTCTACTAAACATCTACTATGTGCCAGCTAATACGATGTGTGCTGAGATTTGAAAAACCACAGTCCCCATGCTAAGGAAGCTCAGAGTCGGGGGTGGGGGGCACTGAACAAAGTACTACATTAATTAACATATAATTATAAACTGAGATTAGTTCTTCAAACAGAAGAATAAATCTTGTGAGAAAGCATAACAAAATGAAAGTTTATATAAAAAGTTCTTAATGAGTTACATATATGTTTTATAAATTCCTATTTTTAAAAGGTTCTCTCATTAAAAAAATTTTAATAAAGTATAATACAAACTTGTTTTAGAAAGGTCAGAGTAAAAATTGCTATTATCTTATTTTGTATTCCCATTCAGTTCTTTTAATTCAATTTTAATATTGTGGTATCATACCTACAATAGAAATTTATATATCATTTGAAAATATACTGATTACTTAACCCAGCCCTGGCATTTTATTAAGAATTTTTCATGTTTACAAAGTGAAAAATACTTTTTCTCTAACTTATCTTTTTTGTCAATTGAAATTTCTAGACATTAAAGTCCCTTAAAGGGTGTTATACCTGAACAACAAAGGAATTTGGTAAATTTTACAAAATAAATGTACCAAATTAAATATTTAAGCTATTGAGTAAGATAATCAATATATCATACATGTATACGACCCTTTCATAAGTGCAATATCTTAAGTGCAGAATGTCATGCTCATGCATTTATGATACTGTTGAGAAAACATTTTTTAAAAAAAGAGCAAAGGAACAGCTACAAGGAACAGACTATTCTGAAATCATTTCCAGGAACACGGTTTGTTTAAACAAAATGTATTAAGTGAAACCAGCTGCATTAAGGGTCGATGCCATCTGAAATGGAATTTTAAAACCACCCACTTTATAATATCAGGGTAATTATTCTTTCCTGTTACTATAAATGAAAAACTCAATGGCCGACTAGCTATAGTACAGCATGACAAGGAGCAGTGCGCCAATTAACAAAGACCCACTTGTAGTGCACGTGGATGCTCCCAAGAAACCCTTGTGTCTCACTTGCTAGTCCAACTAGCTTTATGCTTCTCACCACTCATCACACAGTGCTGAAGAAATGCGAAGGGCATCTGTCATTCTTTTGAGGGTATCAGGAGTAATCCGCATATTCTGCTGGAGGGTCAGTTGATGCTTTCACACAAACTAACCCTAGAACACTCCACTAATTAAAATGTGCTCTGTGGAACTCTAATAAAATGTATGTTTTTTTCCTTTCTGCAAACTAAAACAGATCTTAAGAAAAAATGGAACCTGAATCATAACTAAGGTTTCATTATTTAAAATCATTTTCCTTAGCTTATAACAAAAGCACAAGAAAGAGCTTGTTTCTCTGAAGACTTCCTAGTGGCAACATATCTGGGGAACGGTTGATGAAGTCACGTGACCCAAGTCAGTAACAATCACCCATTTTGAAAGTGTTTCCCAATGTGTCACCCGTACTGCCTAAGTAGGACTGTAATCAAAACAATGCAGTTGAGAAACGCAGCCATTAATCATTTTATTTTGGAAACCAATTAGGGGATGATGAAAGAAAAAAAAACAGTGATTCATTTGTTTTGATGAAATCTGGCCTTCAAAAGATAGAACAGGCCAGGAAATACACATATTTTTATGTTCTAAGGTATCTTAAACTTGGCCTTTAAAAAGATTCTTTCCAAGTTCACTAAATGAACAAAATAAATCAGCTAGGTTATGAACTTGACTATGACATACTCTGTTAAATTACAAATGTAAATGAATGTATACATATATGACTTCAGGGCAGTCACAAACTTTGCAGTTTGAAGCACATAAATCAACAAAATAGCAATGTACCATGATCCAATGTCATCTTTAGAATAATGATGCCTTAGTTTTGACACCTCACTTATCAGCTGGGTTTACCTGTCTCTTTAAAAGCAGGTAAAGCTCAATACTAAAATTCAAGTCAAAGGTGCAACACAGCTTCTATGTACTCGAGCTGTTTCTCAGGAAAAAAAGTCTGAAACTTCTAAAATGCATGGAGAGGATAATATTAACAATGTCCTGAAGGGTATAAAGAACATTCCAATTACAGGAAATCCCAATGAGTATGGATACCAGTAGTTAAAAATTTATGATAATTCAGGCTTCACGATACTTATGGAGAAGAAAGATGCTAAGTAACTGAAGAGCTGAGGAAATGAGGAGTAAAATAAATCTTTGGAAAAAACTTCTGAAGAAATTCATCAATACTGGCAGGAATACTAAAAATAAGCAAATTCCATATGATTCTTGGAGGCTGATTAAAAAGCGCTGTTCCTTAGCGACATTTGTAAGCCATTACTCTGTAGAGACAAGGCGGAATAAGTGAAGAGCATTTGATCAGAAACCAGAGAGAAGCCCTAAGGCCTAGTGCTGAGGCTCTGCCGCGTTCTAACTTCACCGCCACAGACAATCCTTAACCTCTCTAAGCCCTGCAGCCTCTATCCATAGAGTTGGGATAATGTCTGCCTTCTCATATGATAACGAAGTGAAATGTCATAGGACCAATGTTGCCAAGTACAACTATGTATATAGAAGGTATAGTATTATTTGAACTATTAAAATATACTACTCAACATTTTTCACATATCTTAAACCCTCTTACTCCCTCCCCCAATTCAGTACTTCCATGCTTTGTGCCATCCAGGGCCTCATGTCGGAAATCATACAGACATGGCTACTGGCTTGTTATGGAGAAAGGGGTACAAGTGGAGGACTGGGAGGATGAAGATACTCATGAAGGAACAGGGCTCTAGAGAGCAGCTGACGGGAACTGGAAAGAAGAGACTCAAGATGACACGCGGTGAAATGAAAGTTGTCATGTTCCTGGCAACACACCAGGGAGGCTTTGGTTCCTTGGGGCCCAAGGCTACCATGTGGCCTCTTGAAGGGCAGAAAGTAAAGCTCTCAGTTGGAACGACCAACTCAGCATCGGGAGAAAAGAAAAATGATGCCTTAGCAATGGAAGCTTAGAACAAATTCCCAGAGGCTGTCACGACTTAGCTTAAGCGATGGTGTGTCCTGGCGAAAATGTAGGGCAAGTGAACCCCAAGGCACTCTGTGCTTACTTCCTGGATGTAAACGCTTTTCTGTTTGCATTATTTCTTATTCCCATTCTGTCTGACTGGAAGAAAGATGATATGGGTCTAAGTCCAGGCTCAGTTCTAAACCAACGGGAGTCTTTAGGCAAGTTAACCTACTTCTCTGGGTCTCTTTAATGTTTTCTTAAATTTTAAAACTTCTTTCTTGGGATCATTTCCCTTCTTGAAATACATTCTTGAAAATGTCCTGTAGTGATGTTCTCAGTGGTAAATTCCTTTTATTTTTATTTCCCTGAAAATGTCGATTTCATTTTTAGTCTTGACAGTTTCATGGCTATACAATTCTAGGTGAACAGTTATTTTCTCTGCCTACTTTGAAAATATTATCCTACTAGTTCAGGGTTTCTACTCTTGTTATAGAAAAGCCAGCTGTCACTCTAACTGTTGTTCCTTTGTAGGTAATCTGTCTTTTTTCCTCTTGCTATTTTAAGAATCTTTTCTGTCTTTGATATTCTATAGGTTCACTGTATATTTAGACATGAATTTCTTTCCTTTTCTTTTGACTGTTTTGAAATTCGATGGCTTCCTGAACTTGAAAATTTTTTGTTTCTATCACCCTTAGACCAAGGTCAAGGTCTAGCCTCCACAACTTAAGGGGTGTGAAGGCTCAGGGGATGTGCCCACCCAGAGCCTGACTACCATACTCTAGATATCCAGGACCCTACCTAATCCGCTCCAAGCCCACAACCCACATTCAGAGCTTGCATGCACCTCTTTCCCAGGTTTACTCTGAAGCAGAATGCACCAGCATTGTGGGCACAGGCCAGAAGGGTCCTCAAGTGGCATGTCTGTCAGGAGTGTGCATAGAGGTTAGATCTGGAGGCTGAAATGTCTATGTGTGTATAAGACCCTTCATAGCGCAGGAAAAAGCTGGGAGAAGAAAGAGAAGAGAACTGGGCCACAGGCCAGGGTCTGGCTCAGCCTGTGTTGCTACACGCCAGTGCAAAACTCTGCAGAGTTCAAGACTCTAAATTTAAAACCTGGCCTTCTAGTTACTATGAAGGTGTACTTGTTGAGGTCAAAGTATAGAACATGTTTTATTTAACAGTTTATTACACTTATAACTTTTAAATATTTAGATATATGGTTTGTGGGCCTCCATTTATACTGTTGCACTAGCCTCCAAAAATGACAGGAAAAGGCCTGATGTTGATTATGAAAATTCTCACCCACTATGTTTCAATATTGCCTCCTTGACATTCCCTATAGCATTGTCTTCTAGAAATTCAACTAAACATAAGTTGGAATTTCTCACTATATATTCTCTTAACCTCTCATATTTTCCATCTCTTTGTCTGAACTGCAGCCTGTCTTATTTCTTCATATTCATCTTCCAGTTCACAAATTCTCTCTTTAACTATATCTATTCTGATATTAAAGATCTCCTTGAATTTTTTTATTTCAAAGATTATGCTTTTCACTCTGGTAATTATATTTGGTTTTTAAAATAAATTTGCATGGTTGTTTTTGATGGTAACTTTTTCTTTACTCATATTTTCAATTCCTTCTTTTGTTTCCTCAAAGGTACTAAATGAACTTATTTTATATTCTATAGCAAATATTTCCAATGTCTGAACTCTTTAGAAGCCAGGGTTTACTATTATTTCTATTGACTCTTGCTTATGATATCTTGTTTCTGTGTATGTATGCAAGTCCTTTTTTTGTGTGTTCATATTGGTTGAAATGATCTATAGGAACTCTTTGAGTCCAGAAAAGACTTCAATTTTTCAAGTCCCCAGGGGCACTAAAAACCTAGGTCCACTTTAAATCAAGATTTCCAATGCTAGGAAAAGCATTATGGGGACAACTGGGAAATCTGGAATATGAACTGCAGGTTAAATAAAAATATTGTTATTAAAGTTAAATTTCCTTGAATTGATAATTATACTGTAGTTAAATAAGAGAACATCCTGATCTAAGAAAATACACTTGAAGCATTAAGGGATAAAGGGCAAAATGTTAGACCCGAATCACAACTGACTCTGAAAAATGAATTTATACCCATACATACATGGGGGGAAACAACAAAGCAAATGTAATATAGCAAAATGTTAAAAATTGATGAATCTAAGTAAAGCGCATGTGGGAATTCTCTATATCATTCTTGTAAATTTTACGTAAGTTTTGAAATTATTTCAAAACATGAAGTAAAAAATGGGGATGGTCAAACTTGAGCCAATGGTAGACATAAAAACACAATAAATATACATATAGTGTTTGCATTAGCAAACTGCATTGATCTTTGAGGAACCTAATACTCTGTTTTACCTCTATAATTCTCCTGAGGGCCAGGTGAAGAAATTATAATATAGAGTTCTACTCCTGCAATGAGATATAGAAAGCCATAAGAGAACACCACTCCCATCCTAACAAGAAAAAGCTAGATAATCTGTAAATCATAATTTTCTTGAGCTAATCAGAGTGCTGAGGTCACAAGGTAATCAAGCAAACTGAATTCTAAAGAGCAACGAGTCCTTCCAAGGAAAAACAACACATGCAAACCATGTGACCTTTCACAGAGCACAGAAGGAAGAAGTGGCTGCCTTACAATTAGGAAAGATGAAACAGCTTAAATTTTAATGAATTCTTATAAAGCTGAGTATGGCCTAGTATAACACTGAATCCCTAGGAGTTCTAGACACAGAACTGTCCAAATTCGCCTACAAGCTCTTTGACATGGGGCCTCTGCCAGGTGCAAACGAGAAAGACTGGGGACAGAGCAGGAGACCGGAGACAACCCTCCTCAATCCCGGACTGGGAGAAAATCTAGCTGACTTCCTGGACCCTTCTCTCACACAACGTAAAAGTCTCAATTCAATGGGGAAGGGTAAGAAACCCTCCCTGCCTCGAGGATCCAGGTACAGATCTACTGCTTCTAGGGGTGGGGGAGAAGCAGTCATCTGCTGGCTGAATCCTGCACTGACACAAAACAGTCGTCTGCTACCACTAGGGAGGAGGGGCACATGGGAACTGCTATCCCACTAGAGCCCTCCTGCCCTCCCGCCCCCACCAAGGGTGGAAGTGCTGGAATGCTAAGAGAGCCCCACCTCTGAAGTCCAGGCATACAGGACATGTCTAAGACTAAGGACTAAGAGAACCAAGAAACTCGCCGCCCCATTCCATGAGCTTGGCTCCAAGTAAAAAGCAATGGCAATTTACCACTAGGATAATAATAATACAGGAAGAAGTTAAAGGTTGGAAAAGGATACACTATGCAAGGATACACTATACACTTTCTTTCGTTCCAAAGAAAGCTGAAGTAGCTATCAGACCAGACTTCAGGACACAAGGAACGTTACCAGGGATAAGGAGGGATATTACATAATGATAAACGGGGTCCATTCAACAAAAAGGCACAACAATCCTATATGTGTGTACCCAATAACAGAGCTTCAAAATGTAAAGAGAAATAATATAAATAAAAATAGTAATTTAGTTTTTTTTAATTCTGACTAGTCATATTTTCATTTTTTCCTCCATCATTACAGGTCCAAGTTAGCTTTTTCACTTATTAAAGTACTGTATGATAACAAGCTTTTAAAGCTAACAACTATTTCAAAATATGCCATGTTGTTACTGCAGCACCGTTTCTGTTGGCAAATTAACTTGAATGCCCTCTATGGCAAGTTGGCAGAGATGTCTACTGCGCTCAGGACGAGGGAGGGAGTGATACAGGAGCTCCATCCCGACAGAAAGCAGAAGGTCCAGTCCTCCCGTCATATCGGAGAGTGAAAAGCAGCAGCGGAGGAAGCACACAGTCAGACTAGTGTGCTCCTACTTGCCTTCCCTGCAAAATTCTAAGGGAAGAGATGACGTAAGTGTCAGGATCCAATCGAGAGACAGAAACCACATTAGCAATTTGAACAGAGAAAAGGTAATATAAAGAATTAACTAACAAAAAGTTAACTGCTAAGAGGGTTTTCTAACTGCGTTCTTAGACTCATTATTCGCGTATTTGGCATCCATTATTTACTGGGCCAAACTATCTCCCCTGTGCTCCAGAACCCACACTCTGAACCACCTCCTTATCCAACTCTCACACACCGTGCCAATATTCTCCCTGCCCTGAATCAGGCCAGGCACCAGGCGACTCAGGCTGAGGAAGAGCAAACAAGGAGAAAACTAAGAACTTAGAGGAGTCTTCTCTCCACCCCAAAGTGAGATTCAGACCTCTTCAGAGAGGGCAGAGCTCCACAGGAACCCACAGCCTGCTGGTGGCAAAGACGCTTGCCAGAGTGACCCAAAGATGGCCTGTGGCAGCAGCCCGCCACATGCTGGAGAAGCGCGTTGGAGGGTGTGAATGGGTTGGGGCTGGTACGCAGCACAGGCTGTCGGGTGGTCAGTGAGTCTGCTGAGCGCACTGGGCATCCTGCACTCCAGTCCCCTGAAAACCACTTCCCACTGGAAATCAGCACATCGGAAACAGGAAGGGAGCCCCCTCTGCTACAGCCTTGCAGTGTCCCTTCAAAGCTCTCTACTGACAAAGCCTAACACTAAGCTAACTGGGAAGAGAGAGATGTTTACAGAGTCCAAATTCCATGTCATAAAGCAGGACAAAGAATGGATTTGAAGATGAGAGGCAATAAACTGGTCACCGGCACAGTGAGGGGAAGGGAGGGTAGACTGGTAGTTAAACTGAAGGGGAAGTAATGGGTTTTGCCGCACTCCCTAAATGAACCTCCGAGAGGTCACCTTACAGGACGCAACCTCCCATCGATACCAACGTGGATGGCCACAGAATGCAGATGGTGGCACAGCAAGCACGGCAGGATAAGGTGGAGAGAGAATCTGACGCATGGCACACCACACCTCCCTTAGTTTCTGTAAGAAAGGAGCTCTGAAGTTCTTTTCTGACCTGTGCAAAGAAACTATGTTGAGAGCCATGACATCTGCCAGAGGGTGAATGTACTGAAGGGCAGATAAGGCTGGTTCCCTGGACCTGATGGAGACAAAAGAATAAAACGCAAGGTCACTGACCACACCTAAGGGGACATCTGCATGAAGGCCCAGGGACCAGACTGGACTAGATCACAAAAGGTAAGCAAGCATGGCCAAGGAGCCTACCTTCATCACCACAAGGTCTCATAATCACCCAAGACACCAGATGTCATTTTTAATGGGGACGAGCAGGGAAAGGGTATGAAATGTGACAGACTCACAATTTACTCAAAAGATATTTAAACCAAAAAAAATTAGACTTTGCTCATTGGCCAATTAAAACACCTCCCTTTACGTCTCCCCACTACAAGATGGCAACTCATGAGGAAGGAAGATTGGGGCTTTGATTTCTTAAAAGACTATAATATCTCTGTACTAATACAGCTAGGTATTAGTACATAAATCTATGAGCTTGCAATATTACTACATGTTTAAGAAAGGGGGAAAACCCTAAAAGCACACAGAAATTGGTACATGCACAGAATACTACACTTCATCAAATCAAAAATGCTGTTCTAGGATACGCCTCTACTCTTCTGACCATTAAAACGTGGCATTCTGTTGATTAGAGTGGTTTTATGCCATTGATTATGGCATTCTATTGATTACATCCTGATTTCAGAGATGTTTTTAAAATGTGAAATCATGTACATTTTAGAATTAAACTAGCTGTGAAAAAATACAGAAGAAAAGGCAGGACTTTTTACTGAACGCCTTTTGTTGCTTTAATTTTATTGTATATATGTGTACTTAAAAAACATACATGTACAAGCTTCCTTATTGTTCATCTTAAATTCTCCTCAAAAGACATCCTTGTCATTCTCAATTAGAAGGAACTTAAATTCCAACAGGTGTGTCTAATTCCAACCAATATTTCCATTTCACAGCCACTTAGATTCAAATGTAATCTACTGCTCTACCACTTTGCATGGTGAGGTGTATCTTTCTGGTCCCCCATTACCAGAACACATCTGTGTGAACTGGCAGAGGAAAGGACGCAACCTCTAAAGCAGGTGTGCTGACTGCCAAGCTGACCGCCCCCCATGGGGAGACAGTCGCAGCCTCCCTCTCATGTCATCAGCTCTCCGGAGTTCACACAGACGAGGCCCCAATGATACGCAAGGGACCTGATATTCCACACGAGCCACATTCTGGATGGTGGTTCTCAACTTCTCTGGAGTCTTTGGCTCCATGAGGGACTTCAGAGGCCATCTTGCTCATCCTAAATTCTTCGAATGGTTCCTGTTTAAAATGTTTCTGAGACTTGCAGAACTTTGAGCATGGACTTTGTGCTGAGTGATGTTACTGGATTAGTGTCGATCTTCTTGTGCGTGGCACAGGTGCTGTGGGGGTGTACGGCCACGTCCTTGTTGTGGCTATCGGGAGTCTACAGCCATTTCCAGGTGGTCTGGCACAGGGACGTGTCCCTATGTAAGGAGAGTTACAGAGAGGGCGTGGCGAGTGTTAAGAGCTGATGAATCTTGGTGAGGGATATCGTGGTGGTTCTTTGCACTGGTTTAACTGGAGGTTTATAGGTTTTTATAGGTTTAATTTTTTTATAGATTAAACATTTTTCATAAAAAAAATAAAGAGAAGAATAATAAATGCTCTCGACAAATATGATCTCTCCCTTCTCAACAGCCTCAGGAAAGGAAATTTCATGACTTCTCATGAAGCCAATACAGCTGCGGCCACCATCACTGCAATTAAAAGCTACTGAGGGCTCTGTGCGTCACCTCCTCACGCAGTGATCCCAGGGGGCGGGTGTGCGTTATCGCTCTCCGTATCTCACCGGAGTCAAAGCCGAAGCTTTACGGGGCTAAGCCAGGAACTGTGTGATCCCACCCGAGTTAGGGCAGCGCCGGGACTTCAACCTGGGTAGACACACTCTGGAGCCCATGCTCTTTACACCGCCAATCTTCACACCTGAGTCAGGCCTCACTCTTGGTCATGACATCCACTATGACACGACATCCCACGTTTCCCCAACATGAAATAAAATAGAAAATAGCATTATGCTCTATATTAAGAGCAGGCATTAATTCACAGGCTTCCTTCAGACTTCCTTTCTTCTCTGTGTGTGTACACACGCATGCGCACACACACACACGGGTCAGAGTAGAGCACGTGCTCCTCGTGCACATCTGAAAGCCACCGTGTCATTCTGCATTGCCTCCTTGTCTTTCATTTCCTGCCCAGAAGCCTCACTGTTTAAGAGACTAGAGGGGAAAAACTAGATTTAGATGGTTAAGAGAATAATTCCATGGGGAATTTTCTAATCTCAAAATAAGCCAAAATAATATACTTTTAGTATGCACTAATAGATAATAATGCAGCTGGCAAACCTGCTAATACACAAGACATTTTCAAGTGGGAATTTAGATAATCCCCTTGATGTTTGTTATAGTAAGATGTTATCTGCAATTCTATTAAAAGATATCAAAGACATTAAAATTCAGGCTGAAACAGTATATATAAATATGGTTAATGGTTAAAGTTAAATGAAAAGATTCCTCTCTGGTGATTTTCCTCCATGAAAATCCCAGTGCATGTCAACAAGTCTGAAGGTCAAGAATGACCAGAGCAAACCATATGGACATTCCCTAGGAAGGCCAAGCAGCTGGGGGGAGGGGGCGTGGGTGGCAAGTGAGCGGTGGAAGATCATTTTAATAAGATCCTTCCAAACCAAGCGCCTAAATATATGTCCTATTTTAAAAGGTTAAATGGGAAAAGTGAAGGGAAAAATTCATCCCACAAGTGTTTAAGGTCCACCATTAAAGGAGGGTTTTCTGTGAATAAATCTTACCATTACCCAATGAAGTCAAAGGAAGAAAGTACTATATCTTTAAATCCACAGCTATTTTTCAGGCCAAGTTTCTGTTTGAGGCCATTACTGCTCTCTTGGGACTGCGTTGACTCACTGCATCTTCAGAATGACGCAAGTGAGCTTCTCGGTGCAACTTCAAAACAGACTGTGGCTATATCCAGGCGAAGGCTGCTTCAGAGCCAACAGATCAATCAGGCACCGTTTGCAGAATCACTAGGACCAGGCAGGTGGCCGGAATGGTCTCCTCATCTTTAGTCTCGTCATGGTCTGATCACTTTTCTTCAACTGGTAAAATCACTTCACCATTTTTAAAATATCTTTTCTTAACGTGCCCATCCTCTTTGGGACCTCTTATCAACCTTCTCTTTCCGCTTGGAAGTCCAATCTGCTTCCTTGGTCTTCCGTGGTCATGTGGTAAGCAAAGAATGGAAGCGAGGAGGAATCTAGTTCCAACTTCGCCGGTGCTGGGTATCCCACACATCTGGAGTTCCCTCCTCTAATTGTTTTATTGGAAAAAAAAAAAAAAAGAAATCTCCTGTGGACCCTGGAAGAATGACTTCGATCACCAGTCTCAGAAATAACTCAGTATCTCTTCCAGTCTTAATAAAGATGACACCGAGTGGCTCACCTACCCTCCTAAATCAGCTCCCTCTGCACCCACCAAAAACAGTGAGCAGGAGTAGGTAACTGACAGGACTGGCAAAGGCAGACCACCCAGCAGCCATTCAAGGTGAACAGCATCATCACCATGGCAGGTGCCAAGTTCGGTGCAGGCACTGGAGCCAGAGCAGAATGACCAAGAGAGCCACACTCCTTCCCAGCATGCAGGTCACAGTCTAGTGACAGAGGAAGGACTTAAATAATTGCCATATTAATAGCATTCATTACAAGTATGAAAAGTGCCAACAAGGAAGAACACAGGTGCTAGACAATCTGACTAAGACCAGAAAGGTGTCTGTGAAAGTGACATGTAAGAAGAGCCTCGAGGATGCCCTGTCAGCCAGGGAGAGAGCACAAGATATGGGAAGCTGGAGAACAATTCACTTAGAAATGGCAGGTGGAAAGGCCTGAGGCAAGGAAGGACCTGCCAGGTGTTACTAATAGGAGGAGAGCAAAATCCATTAAGAGAGCTGCAGGAGGTGTCCCCTGGGGGTGGGTGAGATCAGAGAGCCCCTAGATCACCACCGATAAGACAGATAAGACAAAGGCAAACAAGGCTACACCCACGTGGCCCGAATCCAGAAAACTTCAGCGGTCCACTGAATGCTGGCCCACTGCATTTCCAAAAAGCCCCATGGCTTCCCTCCTAGAAGGGACAATCAAAAACCAGAAGAGTCAACATAAACTGTTTGCTTTTTTAAAAGTAGTTTACATTTGGGACCAATCATTTTTACAGTGGTCTTTCTGAGAACCCTCAAATTATGAGAGGTATCCGTGATGCCAGAAAGCAGAGTGGGCTCTATTAATACAATAGCTGAGCCACTGTAAATTATAAAACCTCTAGTAATCAAGCTAGATGTCAGGCTTTGCTAACAGTACCTCTCAAGATCAAATGCAACTTCACCCTATTTCTTTTCTATCCTTATCAAGACATTAGCCACCTAAAAGCATCAAGACTATGAAGTCGTTTTTAAACCCAAAGTAACTCCCTACATAACAGATTACTCATATGGCATATGTATTGTTTTTCTTGGAGTCGCCATGTTTGCTTAGTTCAGGCATTCATTTCACTATCAAATACACTACTTCAGACCCATATTTCTATATAAATTTAAAAGCTCCCTCTCCCCAAGCACAAAGGGCTAAACAGTATAAAGTCTTTTCATGGGGACAAAAGTTTTCAGTGTATCTTGAGACTTTAAAGATTTTGTTTCAGAGGTGAAATTGTACTGTATTATGCTATAATCTACAAGCTCTAACAAAGTAAAAAAAGTGAAGGGCAGCAGAGAGGCAAAGAAGATGGAATTTTTATAGTAAACAACTTTGCCATCATGAATAATGACTGTTACTAAAATGTGCTGCTGCTTTTCCAGTATCTCTCCCTGTTGCTCTTCGTTGCCATAACTACCATTTGAATCATCTTAACCAACTGCATACACGTCTCCAGTGCTGTTATTGCCATGCCATGTCACTCCAGATCAGTTTCCAGTCACCTGGTAGCTGCTCAGGACAACGGCCATACCACATCACGCAAGGGGCTGTTTTATGAACAAGTAATTAGAAATCAGTTCTTAGATTTTTTTAAAAAGTCAGTTCTCACCAATATATAATACTTAAATCTTGCTTAATCATAATTCTCAATTAACCAGAAAGTTTTTTCTTCCCTATTTACTACAAACGTTTTAATTTTCAAAAAAAAAAAAGACGAATTTTCTAAATGCAAGGAAAATATTCTAGATAAGCTCTAGATAATTCCCTAGGGGTTAATAAATATTTGGTTTAACGGCCTATGTTTTCTCTATCTGCAGTAATCCATAATCATCAGAGGTATTAGAACATGATCCCAGGTTTCTGAGGCAAGATGATGGGCTGAGCACACGTGCTACCCCATCTCCTGCCCACGACCACCTTCCATCCATTGCAATAAAGGAATAAAAAAGTCTAAACTCACAACAATGAAGGAAACAGAACACGAGGTGTCATCAGACAAATTTCAACAAAGTTTTGGAATCTGGAAGGGGAGGGGCATGCATCGCCTGGTGACGCAGAACGGAGGAAATCATACTGAGGGAGCCCCAACAGGAGGAGGGCAAGGAGGATGAGAGTGGGGTGACATGAGGGGGTGAAAAATCAAGGATTTTAGGTTTGTACGTGAAACGGCAGACAGTCAAAATACACACCTGACCCCTACTCCGCACCCAGACGCTCGCCCCAGTATGGAGGGCTCTTCTCTACGGAAACTGGAGAAGAGTCTGGAAAGCACTGGTGCAGTGTATCGCTGCCCAGACATAAGCCCTCCCACGGGGTTCCTGCTTCTCTGCTCCTTACTCCAGTCATGTAACCTGCCAATCTACAGTCCCGCCCACTCCCTATCAGCCTTCCTCGGCCCACTTTCTTATATATGAATGGACGACCAGGGTCACCAGACTTTGGAGGAAGGCCTAGGGCATCACAGAAAAGACCAAAACAAATAGATTAACCCTGAAGGACACATCATTCAGGAAACTGGAGAAAGTTTTAAAACACCGAAAACAGAAAAACACAACTCTTCTCTAATTCATTGCCTCAGAGAGATTCCTAAAGATTATACGTTCAGAAATCGAGAATGATGCTATGAAAAGGATTTTAAAAATAAGAGCTTCAGGAGTTAAAAATTTGACTGCCAAAATAGAAAATTAATAAAAATGAATGAAAAATAGTCAAGAAAATCTCCAAACCTGAGTCTCCTGAGACTCCTCCCTGTACCCATTTCTCCTTCCAACAGGGGTGAAATTTGACTCCATTGCTCTGGGCCTCTTCATATGCCTGAATGCTCTCCCTCCTCATCCTCGCCACCAAGTACCACCCCGCACTCCTCCCTGTCAGCCAGCCTGGTGCGGAGCAGTCTCTCTTACCTCTCAACCACTGTTAACTCTTCTTACTTCTCTTATTAATGTGAATCAAATAATGCCTAGCACTTGAATGAATGTTTGGGTGTTTCGTCATCTCCATTCGATTCCTGAAAATCAGGACCATCTTTGAGTCTCCCACAGCTCTGGCACAGTGCCTTGTGTGAATAAACAATAAAAATCTGGCAAATGAATCAATGAACATATACAGGAGTGAAAATTCTTAAGGGAAGTTAGTATGATGAGAGAGAGCTCCTCTCCATCCAAAGGTGCGCAAGGGCCTACAAGCTTGATAATATTTACGATATTTTGATGTAAATAACCTGAATCTAGCCAGTCACAGCAACAACTCCCCATAGTAACTACCAGGCAACATTTTTTTTAAACGCCATTTTGAAGGAGAAATATCTATGGTGTTCTCTTTACAGATATATTTTTTTCCTGTTAAGTACACAAGCTTCTGAATGAAGACATCTGGAACATTTTAAAAGTATAGCATCAGTTAATACGTCACACTGCTTAAGAACAAGTGTTCCTATATTCTGACATCTGCGTAACTTATTGATCCAATAGAATGAAAAGACTCTATTTGCCTATTTGCCCCTAAATCCAAAGCACAAATGTGTAGAATATAAATTGGCACTCTGGCTGCCTCTACTCAATTCCATGACTAAACCTCATTGCGGACCTATAATGTTTCGATTTTTTAAAAGAATGCCACCATGTGGTGAATGTTTTTAGTACACTTTTAATGTAGATACACAGTAGTCCCTCCTTATCCGTGGTTTTGCTTTCTGCTGTTTCAGTTACTGTGGTCAATGGAGGTCCAAATATATTAAATGGAAAATTCCAGAAATAAAGAATTCATACATTTTAAATTGCACGCTGTTCTGAGCAGTGTGATGAAATCTCGAGCCTTCTGGCTCCATCTCTTTACAGATGTGAATCATCCCTTTGTCCAGCATCTGTCTCCACACTGTATATGCTCCCCGCCTGTTAGTCATTAAGTAGCCATCTCGATCATCAATCAGATCAACTGTCCCAGGACAGGAGAGCTTATGTTCAAGTATCCCTTAATTTACTTACTAACGGCCCCAAAGTGCAAGAGTAGTAACGTTGGCAATTCAGATATGCCAAAGAGAAGCCATAAAGTGCTTCCTTTAAGTAAAAAGGTGAAAGTTCTTAACTTCATAAGGAAAGAAAAAAAACTGCATGCTGAGGTTGCTAAAATCTATGGAAGACTGAATCTTCTATCTGTGAAATAAGATCTTTTGAAAGAGAGACCATATTCACATAACCTTTAATATAGCATATTGTTATAATTGTTCTATTTTATTATTAGTTATTGTTGTTAATCTCTTTCTGTGCCTAATTTATAAACTAAACTTTATCACAGGTATATATGTAAAGGAAAAACATAGTACATATAGGGTTCAGTACTATCCACTGATCCACTGTCTCAGGAACCCACTGGGGAGTCAAACGGGAAGGAACAAATTATCCAGGCCCAATATAATATAAAATAGAGCCACATTTTATAAAGCAGGTCATTTTATAACAGATTACTTTTGCAATGATCCAACTTTAGAGTTAAAATATTAGAATTAAGATATTTGTTCCCTTCAGGAGGATTCGGATTATGATCTTCATTTTATATGTCAGTGAGACTCAAAGAGTCAATTACCCAAGTACCAAAGCCTATAACTGGGGGCAGGGGTGAGGTGGGGAAGTGGTGTTACTAAGGCCTGCAACGCTGGTCTCCTGCCTCTCTGTACTACCCTACAGCCCTTCTCTTCTGTATGAAATGCAAATTATTTGGCAACCTTCAAATTTTTACCTAACAAACACTACAGCACTTACTATGTTGCCTGCAATTGTTCTAAGCACTTTATAAATACTGGCAAAGCAATATTTATAATAGCACCATATATGTCAAGTAAAAATTTAAAACCTCTAAGTAATATTTAATACTGCTCTCTTCAATGAGGACTTTGAAATAATAACCTGTATTATAAATCTGAGTAATCTTCTAGGAGAAAAAAAGGGGGGGCAAAATTAGTAGAAATAAACATAACAGCAAAAGCTGGAAGTCTGTGCTCTAAATGCCTGGAGCACTGTCCTTCAGCTGGTGAATGGAAAATCAAACTGTGGTAAATCCATATAAGGGAGTACGACCCAGAGATAAGGAGAGAACTACATTACATGCAACAACATGGATGACTTTCGATGCATTATACTAAGTGAAAGAAGCCAGACTCGAAAGACCATATACTGTATGATTCCATTTATAGGACATTCTGGAAAAAAGCAAAACTCTGACAGAACATAGACCAGTGGTTGCCAGGAGCTGAGGACAGAGGGAAGGATAACTAAAAAGGGGCAGGACAAGAGGTTCTTGGGTGATGGCACTGTTCTGTGTCTTGGATGTGGTGGTAATTTCAAAACTGCATGCCATCTGTCAAAGTTCATGAACTGTACACTAAAGAGAGTTTTATACTATGTAGAAATTACACTTTGGTAAACTTGACTTAAAAAATAATAAAATAAAATATGATAAAAGACCAGGGCCATTGTTTGATTTTCCAAATAAGGAGAGGTTATGTTTTCAGAAGCTAAAGAGGCTGCATTCTATAGAAGTTAAACAAAAGCTATTGCGATTTTTCTTTATAACCTACCTACCCTAGTTAGATCTCTGTGGCCTTTATTAACTTTATAACCACCCTTTAGAATAGTTATAATTTACTGAGTGCTAACTATATAACAAGCACAATTCTGTTTCTTTAGGTTACTGCTTAAATGTTCCATGTCAATTACAGACGTATGTAAAATAGTGCAAAGTGTCCCTTCACCTCTCTATAGCATAGTCCCCCATCTATTCCACTCCCAGAGATAACACCATCAACAGACCTCTTTCTACAACTTTTCAGACCCACAGTTTTCTTTGTAGTATGAATGGGATTGTATCACACTTGCTTTTCTATCGAACACTTTGAACATCTCTCCACGTCAACCCACAGGAAGCTACCTCGACAGCTTTAACAGCTGCAGAGTGATGCACA
This sequence comes from Eidolon dupreanum, assembly GCA_028627145.1. Lineage (NCBI taxonomy): Eukaryota > Metazoa > Chordata > Mammalia > Chiroptera > Pteropodidae > Eidolon > Eidolon dupreanum. The sequence continues at coordinate 158,880,525 of CM053509.1, read as the reverse complement.
GAATGGTGGTCATGATTTATCTTGCCATTCCCTATTAGCAAAACTTAAGTTATTTCCAATTGTTCTAAGTTAGGTTCCTCACAGAGGTTCTAATTTAATTCTCCAATGACCCTGGTGAATGGGTTTATTATAGATCACAAGGCTTAAAAAGATGCAATAATTTGTCCCTTCTGTAAAAACTACTCTGTGCCAGGAACACTGCACACACAGGGTCAGACAGGCGCAGCCATCATGTATCTCATTACCTTTCTTCACTGTCTATAACAAACAACAACCCCTGACCCACTGCAAGTCGGGGCTGACTTGAGGAGGGCTCTGGGGGGCTGCAGAGGGGTTCTCAGTCCTGACAACGGGCAAGGTGGTCACTGGGTTTCCAGTCTCTGCCACTTGGTGCTGCCTCTCCTCCACTCCCATGAAACTGAGGCCACGCAGGACGGTCATCGCTGACTCTAGCCTAGGGAGGCTTTGCTCATGCCAGTGAGCGTCTTCCATAAGCTCCACATTGCTCCTTAAGCCCAGTTCACACCAAGCCTCCCATGAAGCTGCATACTTAACAAAGCATAAAGTATTTTACATGTTTACAAATATAGCTACCAAGTAAATCCTGCCACCAATCTTTCTATCAAGAAGGAAACAGACCAAGAGGTGGCTGCCAGCTATTAACACTTGGAGGGCCAGGCAGTTGCACACATGGGTGAAGTGTACACGGAGGGCTCTCCCATTGTCAAAGATGCTGCTCGAGAGAGAAGCCGCCACTCAGCTTCAGCAGAGGGCTGGCACATGAAAATCAGGGTTGTGGAGGTAAAACCTCCTAGTTTAAAAAATTATTATGGAAATTTTAAAATATACCTCAGAGAGAGCAGTTTAAGAACCCCAAGCACCCCCACATGCCCACCGCCTGGCTTCAACAAATATCTACTCACAGTTGATCGACTTTCTGCGTATCCTCACCCACTCCTCCTGCCCAGGTTATTCTGAAGCAAAAATCTGATATTATATTATTTCATTCATATTTTAATGTCCCTTAAAGATAAAGACTAATTTTTAAACACAACAGTTCTTTCCGTTATCGCACCTAAAAAATTAATAAATCTTTAATATCAATCAATATTCAGAATTCAAATTTCCCCAATCAGCTCATAAATGGATCCCCCCCCAAGTTTTAGTTTGTTTGAATTCAGTTCTTACTCTTCATCCAGTCTAATTATGTCTCCTTAAATATACAGATTCCACTTACTTTTTTTCCTTCCAATTTATACATTAATGAAACCAAGTCATTTGTTCTACAGAGCTCCCTTTGGCCTCCATTTTTATGACTGAGTTTAACATGTTAGGAGCTATATTTTAATGTTTGTTTTTTTTTTCTGTATGAAACTTTCTTTGCTCAAATGCAGGTGACTAATTCTGTTTAAAAGAGATGCCCTACTTCTGTGTGTGTGTGTGTGTGTGTGTGTGTGTATGCATGCTCACTTTATTTTGGAGGTCTGTGCTGTGGCCGGTTTGAGGAATCAAATGTGTTTCTTTCTCATACAACCTGCAGCTCTTCCAGAAGCCAAATGTGGTGTTCCCATTTGAGGTCAGACTCTCCAGGGCATAAAGGCCAGGTGAGCCTTTAGCAGAAGGGGATCCCTAAGAGGCCTTGGCATTCTGGCAGGAGAGCAAACAACGAGGTGATTTCAGATGGCACGTGCTGTGAATAAATGAGGAGAAGGAGAGAAGGGGTTGGTGCTGGCATGGGTACTCTCTGCCAGCATGGGTACCCTGGACTGGGTGGTCAGGCAAGGTCTTTCCTAAAAAGTGCCACATGAGCTGGGGCCTAGGGCAGGCACTAACAGGGGAAAGCACCCCAGCAAACAAAGGGAGTGATTGGAGGTGTAGTCGGAGGGGGAAACCAGGCTTAGACACGCTGGGCCACAGGCTGTGGAGAGAAGCTGGGAATTCCATCCTGAGATGGGCACTCACTGGAGGACAGAAAACCGGGTAGTGAAAAGGTTTTATGCTGATGCGGAAGAAAGGTGTCTCTGATGGCGGCGGGACAGCGGACACGGACGGGAATGGACCAGGTGGGGAGGAGGGCGGTGGCGCAGGGCCGGGGTGGTCTTCATGCTGCGATTTCTTCTGGAGCGGCTGCTGAGGCATCAGCTGTGGGAACTGAGGGTAAGCAGGAGTCCAGGAGGACACCTAAGGGAGGCGGCAGGGCAGCTAGAGAATGATGCTCTGGTCATGGACTCTCACCCCGTCCTCTGGCCCCGAGCCATCAAGAAGAGGACAGGACTGGAATGTGAAGTTGAGACTCCATTAACTCGAAAGAAAAAGCCCCCCAAAGCACCTGTGCGTCTTCACCTTGATAATCATAAGGCACATTCTCGTCTGCTCTGTGACGAGCGACATCCAACACAGCCGCCCAGGCTGTCCACTGACCCGCACGCCAACTTCTGATCAGAGCCCCCTTTGCCCAGGGCCGCCGATCACAGCCGGTCCCCCATTCTTTTCTCGGTCCTACTCGGAAGTTCATCCCTGATCATCCTCCCTCTCTCCCTGAGCCCACAGTACAGCATCCGGCCAGCCGGCCAGGCCCGCTCTCCACGCTCTGGTCACTCAGCGTGACCGGGAGCGAGCTGGCGGGGGCGCCGGGGGAGGCGAGTGTGCTTGGTATGTGCCTGGAATGCCACGGGCCACATTCTTCAGCGCGCGCCAACGCACGCCACAGCCCGGGGCCTCACGGTCGAAGCTCCTGGGCAGCAGTTTCCCCAGCACCCTGGGAAATTCGGTGTGGGCGATGACCTGCACCCACTTGGTCTCCGTTCTGCCAAATACAATCTGATGACGTCACCCAGTTCTCGGCTTCATCTCTTCTCTCCCCAGGGGAAGCACCCGAAAGGCGACAGACACCAAGTCCTCATGACAGCTTCCTCACCTAATCCTGCCGACGAATGCTTTTTCTACCAGGCCACCACTTACGAATGGTCAGTGCCAGGACTGGAAAGCCTATCCACCATTATGCCCCAATAGAGTTATGTAAACTAAAAAAAATTTCTTTAACATCTGTTAAAGCATTAAACCTGTGGCATATAGAAGGAAGCAAAAGGGGCTCTGGGGGGCCTCAGATTAGAAACACAGGGGTTGCTGGGTCGAAATATATCTCTATGCCATCAAATGACTTGAACTTCCTCCCTTATAAAGATAAACAGATGCTGACCTGCTGCTGTCGGCGCACAGGTAGACTGATCTGCCGATACACCTTCCAGAGGGCCAGTTGGCAGTATGTTCAAAAGCCTTCAAAAGGATCTATTCTTTTGATGCAGATAGTCTAGAAATTTATCCTAAGGGAATAATAAGAATGTACAAAAATGGAGAATGAAGATGGTTCTGGAGAGAAAAACTGCAAACAGGTGCTTGGTAACAGCGAAGGAGACTAAATCATGCACGTCCACATCTGTCACATGTACTCGCTGTCCATCCTGCTACATCTTTGTATGGCACGGCCTCCTCCTGCAAGAACTCTGCAGAGCAGTGGGTGAGTAGCCCTCAGGTGTCCCTGGGCGGCTGCCTGCAGCACTGTCACGACCACGCCCAAGCCCGCCTTGCACCTCTAAGAACCTCCTCGAGAAACTGACAAAGGCTATGAACCTCCTCACCCAAAATCCCAAAAAAACAACAACAAAAAAAATGTGAAGACACAAATGTTAGTATACGATTTCAGAAAGGCCTAGAAAGTCCAAAGGGAAGCATATCGTTCACATTTAACATTAAAAAATCACCTTGGAAAGTAACAAATTCTAAACAGGGGCAACTTCGGCCAAAAAGGAAAGAGGTTGGGCACTTCGGTCTTTGGAGAGCTTCTTAACCAGGCAGACAGGCAACCTGTATGTTCTGAAATGATCAAATCAATCCAAACTCAAGGCGCCTGGTACACAAATATGATATACTTGACCCTGTACATAATGAGCACGACAAATGATTTGCCACGAGGAACCAGAAATCTTTACAGATTTCCAGGTGTTTTGGATACATTTATCAGAACAAGAATCTGGTCCTGCTAAATAAACTAAATACACTGTTAAAACAAGAAAAGCACAGTCCCCCTAATGGTAGAGGGAGCTTTGAAAAGGTCGGCAACAGAGTTTGGTCTCATCCAGAAGACCCAGATATATGTCCCCCCACCCTGCCCTGCCCAGTAGTGATTAAATAAAATGCCTTGAAGAGCTCTGGGGAAGCGCATGGCACGCAGAAACCATGGAGTGGATACGTGCACTCCAGAAAGCTCAGCTCTTATTTCCTTGGCAGATTCTGGGTAAGCCCAGCTATATTCCCAGAGGACATCTCCCTCTGGGGCACAGTGATGACTGCACCCTGGCCTCTGCCCTGCTCACGGCTTCCCATGATGCCTGCCGACCTCTTCCCTCCACTCGGCGCCTGTGAACCTGGGACCTTTGAGTTTACTACCCCTTTCCCTGGAATGTTCTTATCTCTCCAAAGCCTGCTCATTGGTCCAGTCTTGGCATAAGTGTCTCATTGAGGAAGCCTTTCCTGTCCTCCCATTAACCTTTTATGTCAGGTTCGTTTCCCCTTGTGCTGGCAGGGGAGGTAGCAGTAGTGGTAAGGACAACATACAATCACAGCGAAGGTTTCTGGGTGCTTACTATGTACCAGGGCGTTTCTGTATTCGTTTTATATGTACTACCTCATTTAATCCTCATTACAGACTGCAGATGTGGGTACCACTGTGATGCTGCAGCCCGTGCAGTAGCCAGCCTCCAAAACGGCACCCAGCGGCAATTCTTACCTCACTTGTGTAGTCCTCTCCCTCACTGAATAGGGCTGACCTGCATAACCAATAGAATACTGCAAAGATGACAGTGTGATTTCTGCGCTAAGTCATAAGAGACATCGTGGTTTCTGCCCGGTGATCTCTTGGATTGCTTGCTCTGAGGACACTCCAGCAGCCTGTGGAGAGGTTCATGTGCCAAAGAATCAAGGCCTCCTGCCAACAGCAGCACTGCCTTGCCAGCCCTGCGATAGAGCCGCCTGGGAGGTGGGTCCTCCGGCCACAGTCAAGCCATCAAATGACTGCAGCCTCAGCTGACAGACACCTAGACTGCAAGCTCAGTGTTGACCACAGCCAGAGCCTTCCAGTGAACCCACCTCGGAATTTCTGGCCCACAGACACTGTGAGATAACACATCTGCTGCTTTAAGCCATTACATGTTGGGGTGATTTGTCATGCAGAATTGGATAATTAACACTGAGGGGAAAACTGAGACTGAGAACGTAAGTAACTAGCTCTAGTTACACAACTTGTAAGTGGCAGACTGAACCTTTTGAATCCTGCTAGTCTGACTGGAGAGCCTGAGTTCTTGACCATTACACCATGCAGCCTCCTCCACAGAAGGATTAGTGCCCCCACAGACCTCATAAAGGCAAGAATCATTACTGCCTTTCTTAATACTGTAACCTCCCCAGACACCAGTACAATATACCTGCCATTCTTTCGACATTTTGTCAAAAGAATAAATGGAGCGAATGAAAGGAAAAGAATCACAAAAATGTCAGGTGGATAGTGGGATTATAGGTGATATGTTCTATTCTCTGCTCAATTTTTTTAGACTGTCTACAAGTACATATTATGGGATTCACCTCACTTGAATTCCATTTGAACTGGGACCTGAATGAAAAGAAAGCCAATCATCCACATGTCCCAGGGCAGTGGACCCAGAGAGCAGTGCAAAGGCCCAGTGGTTGAAACAGATTGGTTATATTTAAGGAACAGAAAGATGGGCCAATGTGATTGTGAGGCGATGCCGGAGACGTGGGCCAGATCTCAGTTTAGGCGTCTGGCTTTCAGTTAAAATGAAGTAAGAAGCTACTGGAGGGTTTTCAGCGGAGGAGCAATGTGATCTCATTTGCATTCCTGAGTGATTATTCGGGTTTCTATATGAAAAAGAAGTTGTAAGGCAGAAAGACTGAAAGCAGGAGTATCAGTAAGGAGGCTGCTGCACAAATCCGGATGAAGTGACGGATCTGATCGGACAATTCGAGTAAAGTGCTTAGCACAATGCCTGGCACGTGGCATGCACCCAATGCCTGCTGCTTTTTCTTTGTACATACTCAGCTTAAAAGTCACTATCAACATATACAATCATTATGAACTATAAAGTACACACAACACAAAATAAAAATTACCATGTTCTAGATTCAATGGCATGGAAAAATGTTTACAATATATTGTTAAGGTTTTTATAAAGCAAATGAACAAAAATAGCATATCTAATATGAACCCTTCTGTGTAAGAGGGGTATGGCTATAAGCACAGAAATAAATCTGAAAGGTTTCCACAAAAGAAACAGTGGTTATTTCTAATTAGTGTGACTGTGGGTGATGTATACTTTCTTCACTATCCCTTTCTATACTTCTCAATTTTCTTTTAACGATGAGCATTTATATTTTATAGAGATGAATATAAAATCGTCTCATTTGTGGAAAAAATTTAACTTTTACGTATACTAAAAAAAAATTTTGAAGAAATAATTTAAATGAAGATGTAAATTATTTCAGAGGAAAAATAATGTTAACGGGGTAAGTCTCCTGATTATACCATGGCAAAATTTGTGAGGTAACGTCGAAAAAATGACGTTCTTGATGCTTGATAATGGTAAATGGCTTCTTATTTGATAATGTCTAATAATGAATTTTAAAAGGGGGGAGTTGATTAAAACAAGATATTTCAGTATTTCTTGATTTTGTTCTCATAGGCCTAATAACTCTTTGAAAGAGACTTTTCCTTCACAAAGAGGTTGTGAGAGGCTTCAGGGTAGGGAAAGACTGGCAGATTGGAGAAAGGACAGATGCTACTTTTCTAACTAGATGTCAATTATCAGATTTGAATGATATGCCAAAGATCGTGAATAGTAACAAAAAGGGGAAAAAGCAAACTCAGACCCCCAAATATTTAATAAGAGAAATTTTCTAAAATAGAGAAGCAGTATAGTAAGGATTTATTTTCCTAATGTTTAAGAGGAAAAGTCATTTCCTCATATTTTCAAGTCTTTTTATAAGGATCAGTTATGCAGCCACTTGGAAAAGATCAGAATTATTTCCTGCTTTCTAGAACCTGCCATCTGTGAGCCTTGGAAGGGTCTACATTAAGAGAACAGAATGAAATGCAGGAACAACAGGTCTCTTGTTACCAGATTGTAGCTTCTAGTACTAACCCGAGAAGAACAGGAATCCTGACGGATACCCGTGGCCCTGTTCTTGCAGAGTAAGTCCCCACGCTAAAGGACTGACTTTCTGGAGGGGTGAAGACACCAAACACAGCAGCACCAGGACCTGCGGGCAAGGCAATGGCGATGGCAGAGTTAACCCCAAGCGCTCCGTGACCCAGGGTCAAATCGCTGAAACTAAGCAACTGCAGCGTGGCCAGTTTAGAGGGTTGGAAGTGGCTGGCATGCTGGCCCTGTGGAGCTTTGAGGAGGATTAATAAACAAGAGGCTGTATGCAAACCCCTAGGAGAATCCCAGACACATAACATCCGCTCAGCAATGATCACAGTAAATGGCTGACGTCCTGGGAAACACCCACCCCTTGCTCCACCACAGCTAGTTGTGCAGTTGCCTCCAGGCCTCCCCAGCCCTGGAGAGCCCGTGGAAGGCTCTGATGAACAAGACGATGCTCTCCCAGTCAAGCTCCCAAACCCAATGCAATAGGTATGACTTTGGCTGAGATAATTAGTTACACCTAGTTAGGACAGCTAGTGAAGACAGAGCTGCATCCCAGGTCTGTCTGGTTACTGGGCCCGAACTGTTAGCCTCTCTGCAAATTGAGATGGACATAATATAATATGTCAAGCACCCAGCACAGCGCCCAGCTCAGAAGAAGAAGAGCTCAATGAAATTAGAGAATCGTCTAAGTAATATTAACAGCATCCCTTCAAGGAGGACATTATTAGTCTCATTTTCCCAGCTAAGGGAACTGAGATAAAGCTCCTGGAGAAGAGACAGTCCTTGGAGGGGCCACAGCTTCTCGGCTTTCTCAGAATCTTAATCAAGCTCCTCCGGTCTTGGGTACGAACTTTAGATTCCCCACAGGAAGGCGGGGCCTGTGCACTCCACCACCTGACGCTCTCCTCCAGGCCCGATGCCCCTTCCTTCCCACGTGGGCTGATCTCAGCCCATTCGCAGAACCACCTGTTCTCGCTGAGTTCTGAGAATATGTGCCCAGGCCGGATTCAGTTTCTTCATTTATAAAGCAAGCTTCTAAAAGGTCTCATAGGATCGAATTCTGCAGAATAAAACAGCCTGAGTACCCCCTTTCCAGCATGTCCAGTGCTGCCCCCATCCCAGGGTACAACTGTGCAGAAGGGACAGCAAGCAGCGCCCAGGGAGCCCAGCTCTGCCCAGGCTGAGGGCCCGGAGGATTCCAAATGCTTAAATTCCGAATTCATGAGCGCAAGGCAGGAAGGAGCTTTGTTTTTATTTCCTTTTAAACACCCCCACAAAATCTTCCTACAGTCAAGTCAAAGTGGATACAAACCAGTTATCATCACAGAGCAGAACAAGCGGCCAACGCTGACCCTGCGAAAGCCAGCAGCAGGCTGGCACCGCCGCTACAAAAGTTTCTTTTAGACATCCGAAGATAATTTGGCAACTAGCAACCATAGATACAGCCCTTTCCCCTCGACTCCCACAAGCCCTAACTTCTCTCTTTTTTGGCAGAACACCACCGGGTTGCCTTAGACCCTGTCAAGATAATCAATCCCAAAGGTGAAGAGAAAATGTTAGAGCAAAGTGTATTTCCATGGTTTGGAAGAGAAAAACTTCCATTTATAGCACTGCTGTAAAACAGCTGATAAAGGCACCAACTCTGCTGTGTTTGAAGATGTAAAATATTTTAAAAGTCATGAAGAATCAAGTGATCCACTAAACTAATTTGCAATCTAAAGATTGCTACAATAGTGTGTGGTAAATCTAAGGTAAACGTGTTTCATCTGACCAAATAATTTAATAAAAATAACCCCATCCTAATATAGAAAGCCCCAGAAGCAGATCTCTCCAGGACTGAATGGGAAAGCCCTGATGCTAATTTGGTTTGTCAAAAGTCAAGGAGAAAGGAAAGTGAGAAAACACAGAAACCTCCCAAATGTAGCTGCTTTTCTAAATCGATATAACTCTGAAAGTAGGCTGCGGCAGGAAACCAACATATATTTATTGATCTTCACACTGATAAACTCGCTCTTCTTTATAAGATAAGTAGTTGTGCTTTTTTCCCCAGAAACATGCTTCCTGTGAAATACTAAATGGCTCACATAATGGGACAACTACAGTTTCTACAATTCGTTTTTTTTTAACGAATGAGAAGTGTAATCAACTCTTCTCTGTGTTTTGACAAAAACTTATCCATGATACTAAAGAATGTTCTTTCAGCACAATGAAGCTCCCGAAAGGCACAGGTCCTGGCGAGTGTCCTTGTCCTCCTCAGTCACCACCCTCAAAGCCAGAGCAGATAGATACCTACAGATGGAAGGTCATGGACCAGCTCTTTGGAAACCAGAGAGAGCAGCACTTGAGCAGAGGGCCCTCATGGGCGCACCCTGCCATTAGTCCACAAGCCCCACTATACCCAGGAAAATGAGCTTTGGGGGCCTGTGGCAAGGTCTCAAGAAAACAGAGCTTTGTTTTTTCCAAGATGGGAAAAATGAGACTTGATTAAAAAAAAAAGGGTCTCCTAATTTACACATCATTATAGCTAGTACATCACACACCTTAGGAGTGAACAAGAAAACCATGTGAAGAGATGTGTCATGCTGAACGCACAGGAAATAAGCCCTCCCAGGCAGTTACTCTGATCATTAAGATGGATTCTCTCCAGAGACCTGGACTTCCAAGTCATGGTGAGAACCATGAATGACATGCAAACAAGTGATGAGTGAGTGACACATATGTACAAACCACTGAGGGGAAAAGTGAACAGAGACTGTTAACCCAATCCCATTACTGAAGCATGTCCAGAACCAAAAGCGTCACCTTCTTCTGCTTAAGAACTACAAAGAACTCCTCTATTTCTGTGAATGTCCCTCCCATTTCTAGTCACTAGATTGAGGTTCATGAAATCACCTTTACCTCCTTCCCCCCTCTGCCCACATGACCATTTCAGTCAACCCCACATCCAAGATAGCTTTGATGTCATCTTCCTTTTTTCAGGCTCTCCTTACCTCCTACTTAAGTGTCCTCCCTTCCACTCACAATCTAAAGTCAGATTACAAATTAATTTTGCTAAATCACAGCTCCGATCTTTTAATGAACTCCTTCGATGAATATTTACTGAACATCTACTATGTGCCAAGAACTGTTCTAAGTACTGGGGATACTTTCACAGTGCAAACATCCTACTGGGAACCATCTATAACTCCCATTGCCCACAATCTATCTCCAAACTCTTTGGCTGGCACTCAAGGTCATCTCTAGAATAGCCCAAACATGCCTTTTGTGCCATAATCCACATACTCCTCTGAATATCCCAGCCGAAGTATTCCTAAAATATCTTCTCTCTCTGCCCAGGTAATAATCTCCCCAAATTACTCCCTAGTGCATTCAATAAAGGCATTTGGAAAAGGAAGCGTCCTGAGAATTAGAAGAGACCCACAGAATTCGATGACAGATCTCTGCCTTCCAAGACACCCACCCTGTTGCTTGACTGCTCTCATTGTCTGAAAGCTCTTTTCACACTGCGCCCCAATATGCCTATTTTGTGACTTTCCATCTACTCCTCCTAATTCTGCCTTCCAAACCAGTGCGGAGTGAGACCGACTCCATTTTACATGACAGTTCTTTAAATATTCAGACAGCTAACACGTCTTCCCTTAGTCTCTTCTCCAAGCTAAAAACATCACCCAGTTTCTTTAACTATTCATTACCCATTCACTTATTTAATATTTACTGAACATCTAATATGTGACAGGCACAACACAAGCTCTGCTCTTAAAGACATCTAAGAGAGTAACAGAGAGGCAAGTATAAAAAAGTGTGACAAATGCCACAGTGGCAAGCACAGGATGCAGTGGGAGCAGAGAAAGTGATGTCCTCTTAAGCTGAGATATCACACATACGAGTTACCAGGCGGTATTCTTAATAGAGACAGCAGCACACCTAATTTTCGTGTTGGCCACCTTCTTCTGAAGAATGAATGCAACTACTAGTTTATTGGTTATTTATTCTGTGCTAGTCAATACGCCAGGCATTTACTATACAGACATGCTATACTACACCCTCATATCAGCCCTAGGAGATGGGTACTAGTATCCTCATTTTAAAGATAAGAACTAGAACCCTCATTTTAAATATGAGAAAACTGAGACTTAGAGAAGCGAACTAACATGTCTGAGGTCTCGCATATCAAGTAAGTAGCAGAGACAGGATGAAAACCTAGAATCTGGGTGCTTAATGACTGAACTACCTGGTCAGTGGTGTTTACCCTTTGTTCAGTCAATGCCCCCTTTGGGAATCTGATGGAAGCATATGCTCCTTTCAAAGAAAAATATTTCTGTGCATTTACAAAGTGTACGTAAAATTCCAGGGGTCAAAGAATCCCTAAATTCTATGCATACACATTACTATCAGGGTCAGAACTTGGGATGAATACTCATTATCCATTCCATCCTCCTCCCAGCATCCTCTTTATATTGCAGAGGCCGGAAATTGAAAAAACAACACTTCACCACCTCCTTGCAGCTAGGGTTTCAGTGTGATCTAGATTTCATCAATCAGATACGATCACACAAGGTCTGGAAAGCAGATGCGAGGCCGAGCACACTTCTGCTGCTTCTGCAGTTGCCGGGGGCAAGCCCAGCTGTGGAGGCATTTGGTTTTCCAGGGCAGAATTAGGGGTCCTGTGTTCAGGCGTTAGCTTCATGAGTGCCAAGTGACAGTGGGGTGGACACCTATTTTGCTCTGGAGCCAGGAACATAATGTTCTTGATGCGGCACGATTCTAGAGCTGGCAACCTCCCAGTGACGCAGGGGCTGCAGCTTCCTTCGTGCCCAGGTCTACGGGGTGGCCTCAGGAGTCATTCATGAACCTCAGCCCAAAACCTGCTTTTTCAGTCCTACCCCCTGTTAGCTATATAATGCTCTCTAATAAATCCCTTCCCACTAAAAATAGCTACAGTAGGTTGTTTTTTTCTGTACACTGACCAGCAGAAAACCCCTGTTCTAGATTTTTTAAAATAAGTAGCTGAACTGAATTACAAATCCCAATACATAAGGTCCTAGTCTCCACCTCTGCTTTATTAATGTTGTTTTAAAAGGTCCATGATCCATAGTCAAGCCACAACTGAAGACTGAAGGGCTCCCCAATTCAACATTAACTAATTTGGGGAATAACTGGTTGCATCTGTCTGGGGGCCTGAGGAGCAGCTGCATACAGTACGCAGCAGGCACAGCATTAAACAGCACAGAGCGACACTTCCGGGCGTCTCCCTTTGGTGGACACTACTAGCGGCTGTCCTTCCCTTTCCTCAACACACAGAAGGCGACATTTCCTAGCCCTCTTGCAGTGAGGTGAGACCTTGTGCCTAGTTCTGGACCTGAGATATATCAAGAAGTGACCACGTGTCCCTCCCTGGCTGGAGAACCAACATTTCACCATTTTTGCTGTTTGCTTGCCCTCCCTTGACATCAAAAAGGCCGCACACTCCAGTGGTGCAGCCAAAGGATGCTACCGCTCCATCGGTCTGGGTCCTTCAGCAACTATGTGGGGCAGCGCACCCTGCAAACACACCCACAAGAGAGGAATTTCCTGGTTAAGTGACTGAGGTTTGAAGGCTGTTTATTTCACAGCAAAGCCCAGACTAGCCTGCAGACTAGTCTAGCACCCTAAAGAAACTCTGCACACGTGCACAAGGATGTGCAGCGAGGGACAGTCACCGTAGCACTGTCTGTCATCGTGCAAAAGGTGCAAACAGTTTTATCAGCAATAAATGGGAGCAAAAACAAACTATGATTTAATCTTATTACAGAAGACTATACAGCAGTTAAAATGACCTAGATCTACGTGCATCAGCACAGGTAAATCGAAAAATGATGTTGATGATATAGGATGATACCATTTATGTGTTCTTAAACATTATATGATTGTGTTTTGCTTATTTCTAAACATATTTTAAAAAAGAATAAAACCTCTTCCCTATCAACACCCCCCTACACACCAATCACCCCAATCCCACCAAGAAAGTAGCTTAATGGAAAAAGGAACATGTTATAGATAGGACTTCTCCCGTTCTTTAACTTACCCCTACTACTCAATTGTCAAAACTCACAAGAAATAGTTGAGAAGTCAATAATGAAAAAGATGTTACCTCTAAGTATCTAACTTAACTTGGCAATATTTTTTAAGTGAGAAGAAACTCAACAACCATTAGCATTCGAATAAAGATCTTGTATCTCAAATTGTGAAGACAAATGAACAATTTCATGAATTAATAACACTTGTATATATATAAGTGTTTCCAAAGCTCTTTCACAGGCATCAGCTCATCTCGGCCTCCCAACACCCTGGGAGAGAGCAAAGAAAAAGTGTATTATCATCCCTAGTTGACAGATAGTGAAACTGAGGCTCAGTTCTCTCCTACTGGCTAAGTGCCTTCTCCAAGATCACAGGGTTTTACGTATTAGGACAAGAGCCAGAAGCAAATACTTATAAACAGAAATAACTGATCAAGTCGACATACTCTAAAGCCATACTGCTAACAGCAACCTAGCAGGTCAGAAATGTAAGTACCTATAATCTTGGGAGGCAGTGGATTCTGTTAGGTTAGCAAGGAAATACCACGTAATGCCATTTTCTGAGCCATGACCATTTTAAATAATGGGCTCTTCAATTTCCAGAGATTGAAGCCAGTTCTATTTATATTAAACCTAAAACATCATACTAAAAGGAGCACAATTAGAATAACATACTATAAATACATGTTATTTATTCTGTATCAATTCATTCATTCTACTCTGCCATGCCTTTCTGAACAGAGGCTTTAATTCTCAGATAATTGTTAATCTCGTCAGCTTCATTTAATTACTCCTCACACCTCTACAAGAACTGAAGCATCAGAAGATACTGTGTTGGACTTAATCAAGGCCCAAAAAAAGAATCTTGCTCAATTTATTACTATAAATCACTGCTTCAAGAGAAAATAAATGGTTAGTGTCTAAAGGCTAGTCTATAATATGGTTAAATGTCCCTAAAAGTATTCTACAGCATCATTAACCAGTGTGAACTGCAGCCCAACAGCAGCAAAAGATACTCCCATATCAGGCATGGGGTCATGGTTGTGGTGGGACTTGTTAAAGATTTTTCATTTAAAAAGGTAATTTGGAAGATAATCAACATGATATAAATTTTTTATTATTCATTATAATGTAATTGTCACCTCTTAAATTAGAACCAAGTATATCATAAACTCAAACAAAATTTTATCAAGAAATATGACAGGATAAAATAGAATAAAAGAGATTTGTAATGTTACTGTACTATACTGTATATAATAATGCTGCTACGCAATATTCTGCTGTAAGGCAGTAATGTTCTTCTCTCCTTTAGCTTTGATTCAGTTCATTCTTTTCCTCCTCATGCTTATGAAGGTAATAAAACCAGAAAATTAAAAGGCATAAAGTTTTCATAGGAGAAGATGCTCAAAATCATTAGCCATCAGAGAAATGCAAATTAAAATCCCAATGAGGTACCCATGAGAACTAAAAAAAAAAAAATACTGATAATACTAAGTTCTGGTAGAGATGCCAGAGATTCTGGCATATGAGAGTAATGGTAAGAGACGTAAAATGACAGTCACTCTACAGAACAGCTGGGCAGTTTCTTACAAAATTAAATGTACACTTATCGTATGACCCAGTAATAAACATGCCTAGATCTTTACCAAAATGTGGCATGCTGAAAAAAGGCCCCCCAAAATATATACAACCTACTCCCTGGTACCTGGTAATGCTACCCTATATGGCAAAAAGGGGTCCCTCCACATGTCACTAAATGAACCACAAGCATCTTTATAAGATGCAGGCCAAGGGAGATTTGACTACAAAACAGGAGGAGAGTAACAATGGAAAAGATGTTGGGAAGATTTGAGAAAGGGGTCACAGACCAAGTAATGCTGGTGGCCTCCACAAGCTGGATGAAAGGAAGAGGCTCTGTCCTAGAGCCTGTGGAGGGAGCGAGTTCCTGTGACTGCCGTGACTTCAGCGCGGTGATACTAATTTCAGACTTCTGGCTTCCAGAATAGTGAAAAACAAATTTCTGTTGGTTTAAGCCACCAAGTCCGTGGTAATTTGTTACGGCAGCCACAAGAAGCTAATATGCTAAATGAACTGAAAATTTACGTTTATACAAAACCATACATGAAGATGCTCATCAACTCTATTCACAACCATCAGTAACTGGAAAAAACCCGATGTCCTCCAACAGATGAATAAACCAATGGTGGTACGTCCATATGATGGGGTACTACTCAGCAATGAAAAGAAACAAACTACGGTTATATGCAGCACGTGGATGGATCTCGAAGGTGTTACATCAGTGAAAAAGCCAGTCTAGTGACGGTTCCATTCATATGACATTCTCAAGAAGACAAAATGTTAAGGACAAGAACAGATCAGTGGTTGCCAGGGGAAGGGGGAGGAGGGAACTGCAAAGGGTAACAGTACGAGGAAGGTTATTGGGATTCTGGAACTATTTTGTGTCTTGTGGTTGTCGGTGGTTACACAAATCTGTAAGTTTTATTTATAGTTTATTCTATATCTTTTCTTACTTAATCAGCACTAGCACAGTAACAAAAGAGAAGAAAATAACTTTTGAGCTGAAGGAATTCTCCAAAGACATTTTCACCTTCAGCTCACTTTCACTTCATAACTGAATACAAAGTAAGGGCTGTAGAGTCAAAAACTGTTCCTGTATGGAAATAGCCTTAAAGAAATTCGCCTGTTCTCTTCATCCTATGGCTAGTGAAGATGCTGGTGAAAAATAACATGGCTAATGACATAAGAAGGGAGAAGACTGAAAGCAAGGGCCTGGAAAATCAATCTCCAAACAACCAACACAGCATAAGATTTACTTTAAATTCCTTCAAACTGACAAGAGTCCCAGAAAGTCACAAGAATTATCCATCACAGCAAGAAAGGCCTGAAGGTCCAGACAACAAGGAAGCCCTCAGGGGAAATCATCAGACCTGCTAATTTCATGCTCAGGGATAGAAAGATCTCTAAGGCTCACATCCTCCTGTAGGAAGTATTTAAAAAAAAAAAATGTTTACAGTTCAAGCAGGGGTTTTCTCAAGAATTTTCCTGAAGAGTTGCACTCCAGTGTTGTCTTATGTTCAGATATAACCCATGCATTTTGTAGATAACCCTTAATTACCAACACAGGACAGCCCTGTGGCAAGTTAACTGCTCATCACAACGTCATTACTCTTAGAGTTTATTTCTTACCCTTTCTCTGGTTTAGTCTTTTTGGCCTGCTCCTTATCACTGACAGGTATATTATTCTAGAATTATAAACAAGAGCAGCAATAATTACTATTGGTTAGGGGCTAACCAAGTGGCAGGCACTGTCAGACATTTTTTATTCATTATCTCATTTCATTCTCTCATCAATTGTGCAATCAAGATAAGTACTATGATTCCCATTTTTCAAATTGGAACCAGAGACTCAGAGCGATTAAGAAGACTTACAGTACTCCCAGACCTAGCAAAGCATGTAGCACAGAGGATGTGCTGGACTAATATCTACTAAGTCAGTGCTGGTGTCTGCGGTCACACTGCTAGTAAGCGGTAAGCTGGGCTTTGAATTCGGATAAAACCATGATTCCAACGACACCCCTGTCTCCCTGTTTGACCAGGAGATAGACACAGAAGCAGGAAATTGTCAAGGGACAAAAGAACTCCCATTCATTTTACAATCTGTACTTCCGTTTCTGGGAAGGTTTAATATATCCTGCCACGCTGTCAAGCCTTACTTTTCCAGGTCCATTTTATTTATTCGATCTCCAATTTGCTGTTAGTACATTATACTCTTTTAAAAATAGGATTTTAGCCACCAACTAGTAGGAATTTAATAGTCAGAGACAATTCTGGGGTTCCATGAGGTCAAAAATGTCAAATTTCAACACTGATAACCATTTTCCCCATGCATTTCAAAGAACAAGAGCTGAGGTCTATTATCAAAAGAATTCAGCTGAAATCTGGGGAAAGAACTTTAGAATGAAAAATCTAAATGTGAAAGTCATTTCCCTGTCACACTGGAGGTGAAATGGAGTTTCCTATGAGAAGCCATACATGTCAGAAGTGAAGAAGGGACAAACAAGGAGGTATGAAGAGCTTTGTTATTTGATTTTTTTTTTCCTTTTACAGAAAATAGCAAATCGAAACAGCAGGGTGCTCTACTAGGCAGGCCAGTCTAAAACCACCCACACACTAGGTCCTTAGAAGGTTCCAAGGAAGGGACAACACCCTTCTCACCACCTCTATCTTTATACACTTTGTCTACATAAAAGCAAACAGGTGAAAAAATTTAACTCTACAACTTCAAACACAACTTTAGCATATGTGTATATACATATATGGTTATATATATAATTATATTATTCAAAAATTTTTTAGGGATAGGATACAAAAATAGAGATTGTTTCTCCACGTAATGGAAATTGCCAGAGTCTTAAGCTACAGAACCCCAAACTTAGGTTGCATTTTAGAATGAGGCCTGTGGCATTATTTGGTAACTTTTAAAATAATATGTCAAGGGCTCTGCACAGAGCCTGGCACAGAGATGCCACTCAAGTAGCAGCTGTAACAGGCAAGGAATATATGACAACAGCGGGCGTCTGAGATGGGTTACTTACATGCGACCCATCATCTGTGAATCATGCAACTTCCTCCAGTTTCCCTGAGGTACTTCAGAAGATACAGAAGTCCTTTTGTGGAAAATGGGCCTCAACTTCCAGCCAGTAGAGAAAACGTTTTCGATACAGTCATTAGTACTTCTCCGAAGTACGTCAGGAGAATGAGCTGTGCCGGGTTAATAAACGAAAAGCCATGTGTGCATCCCATCTGACTCACCGCTGAGCGGACATCCTCACAATGACATCCCCCACAGCTGGAGCACAAAGGTTGGGTGGTAAAAAGCACCTATGAGCTTCACGAATGGCCATCTTTTGAGTTCCACCAAAACCAGGGACAACCAGTCAACATGCGTGACACTGTGACCTTGGTGGACCTGAAAATGAGCCCTGCACCACAACAGAGGACTAACACTATGGGGCAAATGGCCAGGTTCCTCCCTCTCAACAACTGGCCTGTAAAGGGCACAGGGGTCCCCACCAGAGAAGGTCTGGGCTGGATGTACCACGCCCCCACGCACTGGTGCTATGCAATGGCAAGTAGCTGTAGCACCACCAATTCCAACCAACCCACTTTATCACTTTTCCTAGGCCCCTGTCCTTTCGCTACATTTTTCTTTTTTATCATGATTTATTATTTTATTAAATACTTTATAAAAAATCCAAACACACACCCCCCCACACATACCCCCAATCACTGTATTTTTCTTACCTCGCTCTTGTTTTCCTCTGTACTGGGCTGTAAATGCCTGAGGACAGGTGTGGTCTTGCCCTCTCCTGTATAACCCACGGATCTCCGCCCAGGGAACTGGTATTCCTATTTTCCTCCCTCCACCGCGGGTCTGCCATGGCTCCTGTGGGTCCTGGACAAGCCTCACGACTGGCACTCGGTGCAGAGCAGCCGACTGCTTAGCTTAAGAAATTTGTTCCTAAGCACGGAGAAGGAGTCAACCTCCAGTCCTCCCCAGCCTTGCCATGAAAGGACACCCCAAGTGCAAGGCCATGGCTCTTCAGACTGTACATTTGTGGCCATCCATTAAGCAGTTCATTACGATTCCACGAGCCAACTTAAATAAAAACTTCAATTCGATTGAAGGATTCTGTTACCAAGTCTTCTGACTCACCATCAACATCGTGACTACACACAGCAACGATGGTGACTTGCACAGAAAAAGTTACACCAGGGTTTCAGCAAATTATAAAATCCATCCAATGACCTGGACTTAATAATTTCGAAACCTGGTTACCCAAATGTACCCTCAAAATTGCTCAAAGGACATTCACATTTTCCTTATTTTATGTGTCACTTTGATAGGAGAGGATTCCTTTTCATTTGAAGAGGAATTAAAGTTGCACTCATCAAGCTGACTGAATTTCAAATCTTAGATTGAACAATATACAGAATTGTCTGTTGTTTTCATAAAAAACAATGTAGCTATTTTAAAAATAATATTCATATGTTTCCCAAAAGCTTTCTCTACTGTACTCATACTTCAATTAAACTTAAAAAAAAAAGCCCTCAAAAAAATCTGGAAACACTATGCATTTAGTTGAATTGACAAGGGCATGATCACGAATTACACAATGCCAAGAAGGATGTTACTAATTAAATGTCATACATCATGGCCCAGCCTAAGTAACATAAAGCTACACAGTGGGGCTTATTGCTAACAAATCACATAACAAATATACTTTTCTGTATTTAAAGAGCTCTATTTTCACTGCTAGACTTTGAAAGTCTCATAAATCACCAAAAAAGATACATTTCTCTAAGAAAAAAAAAATTTTCCTTACACTGTATCCACTAAACAATAGATTTCATTTTGAATGGGAGGGGGTAGTAATCACTATTACTCATAATATCATGTTTTAATATTTTTATGTGCTCACGTGCATCCAAATTGCCTCATCCCAGCAACTACCTCGAAGGTATTCTCAAAAAAAAACCAAACTTTCCAGATGTGCTAATAATGATCAACTCTTAGTTTTCATTTTTCTCTTGTTAAAAATATCTGAAATTGTTACTGTATCAAATAACTTAGCATAGTGGAAGTGACTGGTCGAGGGCCTGAACACAGCAAACACTAACTGGGTGTTGGCTGTTGTACTGTCAGCCTGGGTGAAGAAAGGCAACTGAAAGTCAAACACTATTGTACGACATTTCTTTTCCCCTTAAGCAATATTCTGAATGGGTCTTAGGACAAGAGATTCTTGGCGTTGGGACTTCTTTTTGGTTTTTCTCCTAACCTACCACCCTTCCTCCAGAACTGACAGTGTTCCAAGGTCAGAGATATTTAACAGTTGGGCAGACAGTGGTCACAAGCAGGCTTCAAGGGAGACACTGGATCTGAGTTTTCCACCAGTCTTTGCTCCTTGGGCAGCAAGAACCAGCACTGGCACTTAGCAGGCTTTACAACCTGTCGGTGGCTTCCTTGCAACAACAGCCCTTAAACCACAGGTCCCTTAGTCTTTAAATATGGCCAGGAGCTTAGCACATTAGCCTGAAGTGCCAACTGCAAGGACAAGCCAAGACCTAGGAGCACTAGCTAAGCCAGTCGGTCCTCTAGAAGAGGCAGAGGCCAGGCCACACCAGCACCTCAGGACCCGTCTTTAAGGCAATATAAATAACTTACTATCTCTAACAAGTGATGTTATCACAAGGTAGTTCCCGCCATGTACCCTGGGGATAAAATTAGTACACTGTGGTAGGGAGAGGCAAGGATATCTTTGCCAATTTCGTAAAACAGAAACAACTATGAAAGTGGTATGTAAACTAAAGAGCAAAACAAATATAAGGAACTATAATATTATTTGCTAATGGAATCTGCCATTTTCCTTTCAAAAAAAGGAAAGGGGAAAAACCTGATCAGGTTTAAATTACTTTTTCAGTGAAAACACTGGTGTCTCCGGTAGTAGTGAACCCAAATCAAAATGGCTTAGACAATAAAGAGAATGCATTATGTCACCTAATTTGAAGTCTCGAGGTGACAGTAGCCCCACACCGTCCCGCAGCACTTCAGCTCCAGCCTGAGGCCAGCTGCCCTCATGGTTTAAGCTGGCTACCAGAAGCGAGAAGCGAAGGCCACCCCACGTCCAGCACCAGGGAAGAAAAGGCCTTGAGTCTCCTCAGTCTGGGTCAGTCCAGGATGCCTATGATTGGCTTAGGGCAGCGATGCTCAATCCTGGCTGCTGTGAGAATCACTGGGAGAGTTAAAAACAAAATACAAATCCAAACCAAGGAGACACTTGCGAACCTTATGGTTAGAGCGCTCTCCCTATTTCAACAGTCCCTCTCCTCCGCAACGGTCCCCTCCCCCTTGCAATCTTCCTTTTGAATGAAGTCTCCCCTTACTAAACAACAGAACAAAAAACTGAGGTGCAGGCATCTCCCCAGACCAGTTAAATCAATCCCTGAGGGTGGGACCTGGACACAGTCTTTGTAAGCTCCTGAGGAAATTCTAAAGGACAGCCAGGGCGAAAACCACCCAATCAGCCCCACCCGGCCCCTCCCCAAGCCCAAGCCCGGTTGTTTTTGTGAGATACAAAAGGGGTGAAGGGAGGAGGATAGTGGCTTCTCCATGGGAAACCAACCAACCGCCTGGCACAATTGCCTATTTAAGTATCTGGCACATAAAGAACCTGGTGAGATGGTTAACAGAAAGATAAACATGTATGTCTCTTAAGCACATTAAAAATGCCCACCCTCACTCATGACGGAGCTACTAATTAAAACCATACTAAGATATCATTTCTTATCAGACTAGTGAAAGTCCCAAAGTTGGAGAACACACCCTCTTGGCTAGGCTTTGGGAACACAGCCACTCTTGTGCCTTACTAGTGATGGGAGTATACACTCATACAACTTGATGTAAGGGACTGGGAAGTAATGTAGTACCTACATTAATATCTATCTAGCTACTACTACTAATCTACTAAGTAATACCTACCTGCTAACAACAATTACAAATGCATTGACCCTTTAGCCCAACATTTGTTATACAAACTTGCTTATATTTGCAAAAAGAAACACTGGAACAATAAAAAAAAAAAAAAACTAATAAAACTGGTTTTCCATAGGCAATGAAAGGACAGAGGACCTGGCACAGAGCAAGCTTCTCAGAACATACATCTGTAATACAGTCTTGTAGTTTAAATCAGAAACTGTATTGTCTATTCAAAATTATCAAATTTAATTTAAAAAGAAATTTTAAAAGTGGCAACGAGGCTCACAGGAAAATTTATAGGATTTGAAATTTTTGGATTACACAATTAAATTCATTAAAGCATAAATAAGGTATGTTTGTTACACATTACCATCCCGGAACACCCAAACACCAAAGGATAAGAATATTCAATAGAATATCAAAAACATGTTTCATAAAATGGTTAAAAAAAGTTAAAATTTTGATTAATTCTAAATCTAAACCCCCTCATTTCATTGTGTAGATTTTCAAAAGGCATTATTAGTCCACATTCAAAAAGTAATGTCTTTGATAGGAAAAAACCCTCGAGCTATCAAGAAACTCTTGATTTCAAC
This sequence comes from Eidolon dupreanum, assembly GCA_028627145.1. NCBI lineage: Eukaryota > Metazoa > Chordata > Mammalia > Chiroptera > Pteropodidae > Eidolon > Eidolon dupreanum. The sequence continues at coordinate 158,858,099 of CM053509.1, read as the reverse complement.
CCTACTAGCTCTATAAAATGAGTAATGTAATCCCAAAAGTACAACTTACCTTCCTGAACCACAGCTTTCTCTACTGAAAAATGGAAATGATGTCTATCCTATCTACACCACATTTCCAAAAATTTTAAAAGGTAGATGAAAGTACTTTAAAAATCTTTAAATCTATACATATCCACAGGAGACACTGCAATTCAGGATGCTGCAGAATTACCAATAAAACCATGAATTACTAAATGATACTGCATAAGTAGAAAATAACAGAAGTTTATGTTGAATCTATTCAATACCAGAACAAATCCAAGAGTTGTCTGTTTTTTTATATAAGCAAAATCATATGATATTTGTCTTCCTCTGTCTGACATTTCATTTAGCCTATTACCCTCTAGGCCCATCCATGTTGTTGCAAATGGCAACATTTCTTTCTTTTCCATTGCTGAGTAATATTCCATTATACATATGTAATCTAAATCTGCAATTTTGTGATTTAGAAAAGAAACAGGATTTAAAACTTAAAGTTAAAATCATTCTCATGCAAAATCTGAATGTTAACCGCCCCCCCAAAGATCAGAACTAATCCCAGATAAAAACGTAAAGTCTTAATTGCATAAACTACTGAATATCATCTTACCTATATAAGACACATGCATGGAGACATCTCCCTTGGGGACATCATTGGTTCTCACAGCTTTAAATACCATCTATAACCTGATGACTCCCAGGTTCTCTGTCCGGCCTGGACACTACCCTGAATTTGAGCTTGTAGATGCAACTGCGTATTTTGACATATCCACCTGGATGCCTTACAGTAGCGGTCTCCAACCTTTGTGGCACCAGGGGCCTGCACTGCCGTGAGCATCTACTGCCGGATGATCTGAGGTGGAGCTGAGGTGGTGATGCTAGCACTGGGGAGGGGCTGCAAATACAGATGAAGCTTTGCTCCTGCTTGCCTGCCTGCCTGCCAGCCACTCACCTCATGCCGGGAAGTCCAGTTCCTAACAGGTCATGGATAGGTACCAGTCCGTGAACCAAGGGTTGGGGACTCCTGCCTTAAAGGAATCACAAATGCAGCCTGCCCCCAAAGAAGCTCCTGATCGCCATACCTGCCCCCAACCCACCTCCCCAAACCTGCTCCTCTAGTCTACATTTCGGTAAAAGGCAACTGTTTTTCCAGTTATTCATTCCAAAACCCTTGGAGTCATCCTGACTCCTCGCACATGCCATATGTTACACCTATCCAAGACCAAATCCAGTCAGCTGTGCCTTCGGAGAGGCACAGAAGCTGACCCATTCACCACTGCCACCACCCTAGTCCAAGCCACCACCATTCTCACCTAGATTAGAGCAATGAGCCCTAAGCGGACTCCCTGCCTCTTCCTTGGCTCTCCTTCAGAAAACAGCGGCCAGAGAGGTTTCATTAAAGCATAAATCAGGTCCTGTGGCTCCCCCCTCAGAATTCTCCAAACCGCACGAGTAAAAGTCAAAATACTTAAAACGGCCTTCAAGGCCCCCCTTTTTTCCAGACGTTCTCCCTGCACTCCCCTCCATTTAGTCTCTGACAACTCCCCTTCTGCCCCCTCTGCTCCAGCTACTCTGGGCTTTCCCCTGAACACGCTGAGCAAGCTCTGCTTCAGAACCTGTGCACCCTGGTTCCCTCTGCCTGAGATGTTTTTACTCCATATTTCCATGGCTTCTTCACTCTCCTCCCTCCTTCAGGTCTTTACTCAAATGCTGCCTTTTCGGTGGGGTCTCTCTAGCCCGCAAACTAAAATCACACACCATCCTAGCATTTCCTATTTTCTGTTATTTTTCTCAACACCTACCCCTATCTAACACACTCTATATTCTACTTACTTAGCTTATTTATGGCTTGTCTCCTCTCACCAGAATTTAAATTACAGGAGGGCAGGGATGTGTTTTTTATTCACTAATGTACCACCAATGACTAAAACACGACCGGGTACATGGTGTGTGCTCAATAAACATTCATTGAAGAAAGAAAGAAAGAAACACCCATGGAAAAGTAGTTTACTAGTCAATGTTTTCAATCCTGTTTTACCAATTCTCTTAAAAGTGAATTTTCTTAGTCAAGCCACTGAAATTTGGAAGAAACATACATGAAATCACATCATGGTTTCCTTTTCCCCTACATATGACCAGCCCTTCTGATCCTGGCAAAAAGCTGCCGCGTGCCCATTGCTCTGATTCACCACCACCTCCACTCCACATTATTCTTGGCTTCCAGATTCACGTCTGATCTGACACTGTATGACTGCAAGTTTTTAAATCCAACCTATATGGATGTTAACCAACTCTAGAAAGATCAGCCTATGAAAGATCAAAAACAATTTGTAACAAAGACCATGTTCATGTTCCCCTAGAAAAAGAATACCTAAGGTCCAAAAAAATTGATTTATAAATGTGACTTAGGCAAATTCCTTCATAAAAAGGTGTTGCAAAGAAGTGACTCTTTGGTTGGGCTGCCATCAGTTCAGTTTTTAAATCTCTTAATTCTTTGTATTTTTTGTATTACAAAGTAACACAAATTTGTTGCAAAAAGAAATCTGGAATATCACAAATGCAAAGTAAAAAAGTTAAGTCTTCTCCTATTCAATCTAAATTCCAATCCCCTAGAGAGAACTATTTCAGTCTAAATCCTTCTACATTTTTTCTCTGCACGTAATTTTTATTTTACAAAAATGGGACCAAGCCATGCAAACTGACCTCCAAATTGCTTTTTTCCCACTTACTACAACATGGACATCTTTTAGTGTTAGTACTTTACAGCATGCCGATAATAAACATCCTTTTGTGATTTTTTGATAGACTTTCCATAGCAGCGGTTCTCAAACTTTTTTTAATCTCAGGACCTCTTTGACACTCTTGAAAATTATTGAGGACCCCTATGAGCTTCTGTTTATATAGGTTAAACTTCTAATATGATAAATATTGATGAGATAAACTGAAAACATTTATCCATTTAAAATAAAGTTTTATTATTACTGAAAAACAACTGTTTTACCCTGCTTTTAGGTAATTGTAGGTAGTCTTCTTCGAAGATACACCAAAACTCGGTTAGTGGTTACTTCTTAAAGGTTAGTTGTGATATAGAATCTAAAACTTATCAATGAACTTCTGTATTCTGTTACATTAAAAGCTATTGCTTCATCTTGCAACTTAAATTTTACCTATGTGTGATTTTATAATATCATGTGTTGATCATTTAGAAAATACTGATTCAATGAAATATGTAGATCTTCCAAATAACACATTTCATTAAAAGATATCAAAATACCACATTTGTATTTACCACCAATCTCTACAACACAGTAGTAGATATGTTTTCCAAAATTTTAATTTCACTAGAAATCTACAATTTTTATCATCGGAAACAGATAGTACCAGTTGTTTTCCTTGAAAGACTCCTTTATCCATTTTTTAGTCTGAATAACTATAGTTCGTGGGCTGTAGTTTTGTGGGTCATAGTTTCAAGTAAAAATGATGGTCCATGAGAAAAACAGCTAGTTGAGCTTGCAATTCAAACAACTGCCCTGGTGTCTTCCTAGAGATAACCATCGTACCTCACTCAGAACACAACAGAAATGCATTATGCCCACTTCCCATTTCATCCCACAGAATGTTAAAAAGACACACACACCAGGATCAAGACTTAATAAAATTAATAACTTTTTGCTGCTTCATCAAGGACATTCTTCAGGAAAATTAAAAAATTTTAAGTAATTTTCTTTTTTACTATGAGTGCATGGCACAAATATAATGGCTACTAGTATAGTTAGGTTCCACAGCCTTGATTCATGCTAAGGAGCCTACGTTACTTCTGCATCATTAGTACAAAAAGTGCAAATAACATCTTAATACTGTAATAATGTGCAAACAGTTTTAATCCTGGATCCCCGAAGGGATATCGGGGACATCTAGAGCACACTGTTCTACACCAGGATAGTTTCCCAGAAGTGAGATTACTGGGTCTTTGGTATATATACATTTTAAATTCTGATAAGTTTAGCCAAAACTCTCCAGAAAGTCTGTACCAATTTTCTCTATCTAAGCCTGTGTGATTGTCATTAGTTAAAAGTCTGAATAATTCACTTTATAATGCTGGATTTGGGCAACGTCAACCAATGCTAAAATATAACTAAATGTTTCAAGGCAAAGTAAAATCCAAGTACCCAGTTGAGGTGAATATTTTTCTGTAAGAAAAGTGAAATCTCAATTGTCAAATGCAAGTTCACTGAAGAGACCTTTGTTTATCGTAGTCACCCACTGTTAAGAAGTATTTGTGATTGAATTTCAAAGTATATGCCCCTTGCACACATCTTACATCTGCTTATAGGGTGGGTGGGCTCAACTGATATTTTATTATAAACTACACAGTCTGGAAAATGTCAGGCTGCAATGGTACCAACAGGACCCTAATTAATTGGTTCGCAGCTAGCCCCTATCATAGACATCGGTCTAAGCTGACCCTTAGCTTAAAACCTTCACACAGAATTACTGGAAGTGAATAGTATAACATGTACTGTCAGAATTCAAATGTCAATTATGTCCATAAAAATGTCAAAGACTACCTTTCTTGCCCCAAATGTCATCCGAAACAGGGAGAGAAAGGAACAAAGCACCATCCACAGGGAAAGGATTACTCTTTGTAGAAGATGAAGAATAGAAGATAGGTATACTCAGTTCAGGAGGAATGCTGCTTCCCCACTCCATTTTTCCTACCTAACTCCAAAGTGCGTACTTTCAAGTCCTACTTACAATGGAAAAGGCTGAGGTTATTAGTGTCAACGAGGATCTGTGGCTCTTAAGCTTTAGGGAGCACAAACCACTCTAAGTATATAAAGCAGTAAAGGATCCACGCACCTGGGGTTGGACAAGCCCATGCCTTAGCTTAGAGCACAATCATGGACTATGGATCCTGGGAAATCACTTAAGTCCAGCCTCCTCAGCAAACTGGAACAGTAAAATGGCTTGTCCAAGGTCAACGGTCAGTTAGAAGGGGAATCGGGCAAGAAATAAGCAACTCAAAAAATTTTTGAATAACGTCTTACAGTCACCAAGTAACTTTTTTCTCTACAAAGAAGCTAAGAAATATCAGAAATTAAGTGGTAACTACAGTAACAGAAGTTTTGAGTAGAACTAGAAGAAACCAACACAAGCACTGTTCAATGATGTGCCTTGTGCATTCCTAAAGCTGAAAATATATGGGAAAATGTGACCAGAAAGCTTGAAAAACACTCACCGTGTTCCACAAACACATTGCAGTGTGGACCCCCATGCCTCGATGATTCCTTCTTCCCTCCTCCTTTGATAAAGTGTAGGGCAGGCAAACTTGGCCTTCTTTGGTCCCCAAGAACTTTTCCAGGCTGCTGCCCCATAAAGTAACGATAGGCACCTCTTTCCAGGAGAGGGTTCCAGATCTTTCAGAATGGTCAGTGAGCTTAGGACAACCGTATACACGTATATGTGGGATTTCACATTCACCGCATCTCCACAAGTCTGTAATTGAGGTCAATCACAAAAAACACCTTCCATAACAAAAGGAAGCAGTTTTTAGGCTGACAAATGTAAACAGGAGTTCCGATTACTTTCGCAGTTGATCGATTTGAAGTAATGTAATTGCAGGGCTACCCCCGAAATTTCTTGATTTTAAGTGTCTTTTACTGGCTGATTAACAGTCTCTTTCCTTTCAAGGAGAAAAACCTAAACAAATATTCACAAGCGATGCTGTAGAAGGGTCGGGAATACTGAAGTCATATCGATTCCCACACGTACAAGAAATGCTGATCGTCTTTGGATGCTTCTGCCGAACTTTTCCTGTGGAAGTCACCCACCCCCTAGTTTCTTCCTCTTCCGACAAATTTCCTGCCGAACTAGCCGCGGCTCCTGCTCCTCTACCCTGCTCTCCGGAAAAGGACACGGGTCACCCAGGCTTCAGCGAGAGCTTGCCCTCCACTCTGACGAGAAGGAATGCATCGCCAGCAACTTTTAAGTCCGCTTTTTAAAAGGCCTGTGAAACGAGTCCAGACTTTTCCTTTGCATTAAAGTTTTTGGCAGGGCTGAGACTAAGGGGGCCGTAGGTGACATTGGGAGAAGTCAGGGCATTAGTGGCTCCCGGGAGCAACCTGGGGGGAAGGGGAAGCGCCGCTTGACAGAAGGGAGGGGATTTGAATGGGGGGCTCCGAGGCCAAACTTAGGGCCAGGAGTCGGAGAGAGGGGCGGCTCCGGGGTGAGAGGGAGGCTGTCGGGGCGCGGCACGGGCGGCTTACTCGGGGGCGACGCTCCTCCACGCCTCAGGAAACCGAGTGTCCCAGGTCTGGGGGAAACAGAGACCACCACCAGGGTCCCACAGCCGGAGCGGGGCTGTAAGAGACGAAGGACTCTCGCGGCTCCGAAGGCGGGAGACGGCGGAGGGGGGAGGAGGCCCGGCCGCCTCAGCTGCCCCGAGCCCGGGGGTCTCTGCCCAAGACACCCCCTCCCCCGGTTCCGGACGTTGCCGCCGCCAGGCAGTCACATCCCCCGAGCTCCGCCGTGGGGCCCAGCCTCCCCCCGCGGGTAGTGGCCGTGGACAACGGAGGGGCTCCTCAGCCGCAAGACCCGGGAACCGGCTCCGGCTCCAGCGCTGGTCAGAGACGGACACAGACCCCCGCGGCCGCCATGATGGATTACGAGCCGCTCCACAACGAGGCCAGGCCCCGCCCCTGGCCCCGCCCCCGGCGACGTCCGGAGCGCGCGTCGCGAAGACAGGGACCCTCTGGACGCCGCTTTCGGGGACGCCGCGGTGCCTCTCTGCTCTGGTCTCTCAGCCCTCCAGAACCTGTCCCGGTTCGACCTTTTAAACGTGGTTTTTCCGAGGGCAAGGTGAGTAGTAAGGAAGCACCCGCCTCCTCTGTACTACCATTGGTCCCCGGTAATCCGGGTCAGGTCTCTCTCCTGCGTCCTATTGGCCGATGAACGCAGTGGCTATAGCCCCCAGCCAACCGCTTTCGGCTCGGCCCGCAGGGTATGCCGGGAGTTGTGGTCCCGCGGGCGCCCGCCCATGTCCGCGCGCGCCCGAGACTTCTTGCCCTCTGCTCTCGGCTCCTGGGCTTCGGTCCCGCCCTCTAAGGAGCCGGTGGACTTTCGCCGGCCTCGCAGAAGGCTGGCCAATGCCTCCCCTGCGCGGGTTGTAAGACCCGCGAGGAGCCAAAGCAGAGGGAAAACTGCGGATTGGATTTTCCCAGAACTGGAGTTGGATTATTTCCTTGAGTCTCTTGAAAGGAGAAAATTTGGTTCGCTCCTGGAAACCAAGGTATTTGGTGCCCACTCCCTGACCCCAATTTTCCACTTTTTCCCCAAGAAGCGTAAATATTAGAACTCGCGAAAAATAAATGACTAGGAAGCATCCGACATATTGCTAGAGAATTCATTGTTTCTTTGGGGAATCAGGAGCGTCACTCAATTAAAGAAACAGCATTTGTTTAACGCCTCTGCAAGGCTAAGCCAGGAGCAATCATAAGATGTTTGAGTGGAACCTTTACAATGAAACGACCTCATTTCACAGGTGTATATGTATCCACATGAACATCCTCGTGTTAGCTGAGAAAATGCCCAGGTGGCTAGCAGGCCTACGGAGCTAGCCAGTAACTCAGACACAAACCCACACCTGACAGAACCCACCTTCTGCAACTAAAAATCACCCTGCCTCCCTATTCTTTACTCTCCGTATCTCCCCAGAGCGATGCATCTACCTGACCAGTATGTACCCATTTCTGAGGAGATCCACTCATTACAGCGTCTACTCTACAGCACAGTTACGCTTTTCATAAATTGTATCATCGCATTTAATCTTCACTATAGCCCAATGTAGCATGTACTATTCTCTATCATACAGTTGGGAAATTTTTCAGAAACGTGACTTACTCAAGGTCACTTGCTTAGTATGTGACAAAGTCAGGGTTTGATGTGCTAAAGCCCATTGTTTTTTTCACTGTACCATTCATCATCAAGTAACTGTTGGCCTAATGTTAGACAACCGATTTTTTACTAAGTTCTGATATTAGGGGGGAAACCACAGCTGCATTATAGGTCTCATTATCTTATGTATTTTGGAAATATTTCTGCTGGATTGGGAAATGGTGTTTTTATGTAAGCTTCCATAAGAAAGTCACCTGGCAGAAACAAATGGGAAGCATATGAAAATTTGTGCCCGGATTCAGAACTGATGTTATATTTAGATGTTAATAGGTTTAGCTTTGCTCTCACAAAACAATCTGGCTGAGAAACTTATCCTGGCTTGTAAGTCACTCTTAAAACTTCAACAGCCTTGTTCCTTTATTTACTCATTATCCTGATTACTGCCCAAATTTTTCTTTTTGGAAATTTGCTTTATTTCTATTCATGTTTCGTTTTCCACTCACCTTCATTCTTCATTCTCTAGTTTAGCTTAAAATCAAGCAATCAAATCAGAAACTCTAATACATATATTTGATAAGCAGTTATTGTGCCAAGCACTGCTCTAGGTGCTGGGATGCAATGGGGGGGGGGGGGAGCGGGCACACACAACTCATAGTTGTCCTCCCAGAGCACACAGGGAGTGACAGGCAATAAGCTAAATGAGTAACAATCCCAAGTATGTTTCAATGCTGGAAATAAAATTTTTAGACCCATATCCATTCACAGGAAGTCCAACCCATTCTCTGAAGGATTGCTCTTTTTAATTTTTTATGCCTACAGCACCTGATATTCCTAGGTGGTCACCCATCCAAGTACTAACCAGACCCGACCCTGCTTAGCTTCTGAGATCAGATGGCACGTTCAGGGTGTCATGGCCGTAGACTGAAGGATTGCTTGATACCTCTCTAGAGCTGAGACCTATTTCACAGTTGCTAATAGGCTTCATCCAGTCACTTTCTCTGCATTGCTTTCTTCACTTGCAAGTGGGGGTCATACCTGCCAACTCTACAAGGTTATCATGAGGATCAAATGAGATCTTGTTTGGTTTCCACAATTAAAGGTTGAAATTATGCTTCATGGAACTGAGTATAGAGGCCAGCTGCACTTGATCTGAACTTATCCCAAATCTCCATTTTTCTACTTCTACCATTTTCTAATTTCAGGTGAGCCCACGCTCAGGCTGTATTTCTATAAATGCACTATACTTTATTACTCCCTGTGTAACACTGTAGAGTGATGCTTTTGAGAAATTAAATTAGAATCCAGAGCCCAGCATATGCCTGAGTCAGAATTGTTTCCAAATATTGAATAAATCCCTTATGTCATTATTCTTTTCATTAGTGACTCATTTCAGTCTAATTTTGTCCTTTTATAAAGCAAAACAACCCACCAAGTTGCTAAAAGGATTCAGAACTAGTGTAATTGAACTGTCCCTTATTCCATTCAGTTCATTCCTTTTTACCTGCTGGAATACACTTAACAAGGGCGCCCTCTAGTGAGCCACAGAAAATAATCATTGAAAGGCGTTTTCAAACCTGTTATTGCCACTTAGTAGGCACCACCATTCAGCAGATGCTAAATGGATGGCACAGGTTGGCAGCTTGGGAGAGACCACGTGAGAAAGATAACTTTCAACACGCTTATATAGGACCCTGGTCAAAAGCAAACCAAACTAGGGATTCAGGCTCCCACCCTTCCCCATTCCCTTCTCTCAAGAGGTACAGGGCCTGCCACGTGTTCTTGAAAATATGGCAGGTTAACAAATCTAAAATTGCAACGTAGCCTACAGAATATTTAGTTGTCTGCTGAAACACCTCAAAACGGCTGATACATTTGGGACAGAAAAAGAGTGAGAGAAAAAATTGTCTATTGAATAACATTATAAGGAATTAACACCATTTAACAAAAAAGAGCCAAGTTATATTGCAAAATTGTCAAATGCAGTATTCATCGTTACTACCACTGAAACTGTCCTAGGTTTAAACTTTACTAGGTGACCCAAGTATAGAAGAATTTAGCCCTCCTTTGACTGTACTCAGCTCCCAAGTATTACAAAGAACGCAAGAACAGAACAGTGATGTTAACGCCACACTTGTGAATATGTAAAAAAAAAAAAAAGTCACCACATGTGAAATAAAAATTGTACTTCATAGAGTGCCTTTACATTTTTTTCCCAAAACCTAAATCAGGGAACCATTTTTTAGACATCAGAAAAACCAATGCATAGGGATTCTGGCATTTCTCAGTGTCAACTTCAGCATCTTGGTTTTATCTTTTAACCCTGAATTATTCAAAAGTTAATGCATTTACTACTTCAATTACAGGAAGAAACCAGCTTTTCTTTTCCCATCTCCAATTTTCCTTTGATTTCATGTTTATCAGACCACCAAAAACATTCATTCTATTACAATAATTCAGCTACTTAAGAATCACCCTCAAAGGCAGGACAGATTAAGGCAGCCTAGAATGGATATACCTGAATCTATCACTAGAAGGAACATGCAATGGGAAAGACGATTCCAGCCAAACAAAAGGCTGCTTGGTTAACTATGCTTCCATTTGACTGCTGGGTTAACTTTACCAACTATATTTTCAATGTCATCCTTGTGCTGTAGAGGAGGTGGGAATGGAAGCCAAAGCAGACAATTTGGGGGTCAGGGAGGCCATGTTTTTTATAGGGGCAATTTCATGGGGGCATTGTGCCTTGTGAATTGATGGGGAATAGAAGACAAAAGATTCTCCATTTTATTCCAGGATGGGAATCCACTCAGCTGGAGCACTGTGAGCTTTTAAAGACCCCAAACCACCCCAGTGCTGGGGATCTGCAGGCAGCCCAAGGGGCCAGTGGCGCAGTTCACCTCTCCCAGGCTTTTGCCTTCAAACATAAGAAAGGTCTGTGGGCTGGAGGCAGTATGACATAGGTCCTGTGAGGAGTTTCCCCGTCCTGGGTCTTTGCTGAGCCACACACAGGGACCACCAATCAGATTCTTCCTTTGCAGGAAACCACTCCAGACAGGTACCCACGGTCCTGTCCTCCACACGCTTCTCTCTATCCCTCCTGTTCTAAAAGTCTCTGGCGAGTTTCCATCACAATTTCCTCCATTATTTCTGGCTTTAAGATGTCTTTAATCTGAAAAAGAAAGGAAAAGGCATTTGTTCAGAAAAGAAACCAACCACAAGCAGACCATCAAGCAAAGCCAAATGCAAATACCAGGCCTGATTAACATACACCTTCTATATGCCCTTCATTGCTCAGAGGCTAAGGATTAGAAGGTATGATCTGCTAGAACCAGCTTAACGAATCAGCAAGGTTCTCTAGGGTGTAGCTGACAAGAACAAAGATATTATTCTGGCATTCTCTAAAAAGAGAGCCGAAATTGGAATGGGCAAGATGAAGTCCAGAGGGTCACTGTCATACACTAGTCTACCTGACACCTTTATCCCCACAAACCTTCAGACTAACACAAGATGGTGAGAATATTACAAGTATCTTTGGGAAAGATCTACCAGATGCTCATTAAAGCTGTCCACCAGATCAGCCCCTACCAATGGACACGGTAAAGGTATCTGGGAGATGTGCTTTCCATCCCTGGGAAACACTAGAGCAAACCGATAAATACGTGATGCCTGCTCACAGCTCGGTGAGGAAAAGGGAAGCCCTGGGCAGGGTACCTGATGTGGAAGGGACGCCTCATAGCAGTACAGGATGCTGGTATCGTACAGCATCATCCTCTGAGTTACCAGCGAGACGATACAGTTCCGAAGCCGGGAGATCACCTCTCGATCAGCAAGAGAGACAGGCTACCAGGGGGTGCAAAGGAAAGGGGGAGGGAAATATAAACAGGACCAAAAAAGAAATGAACGGTCGCAGCAAACCACAGAAATCATTTATAACTAGTCAGCACGCTTTAAGACTCCAAACCAAAGAAACAACTAACTCCAAGGGAGATTAACAAGGGTGGCTTCTTCAGTGGCTTGTTGGTTACTGCGCACAACTCTGCCATCAGTTCCCGACCTCACCTCCTCAGCAAAAGAAGGCAATACTAATGTAATGTTCCTGACACTCTCCAGTGGGAAATCAAACTAACTCAAAAAGGGGAAGGAATTAAGTACAAATTGGCAGTTATAAAACAGTCACGGGGAGGTAAAGCACAGCACAGGGAACAGAGTCAATAATATTGTAATAACTGTGTATGGTGTCAGATGGTACTAGACTTATTGGGGGGATGACTTCGTAAGTTATTTAAATGTCTAATCACCATGCTGTACATCTGAAACTAATGTAATATTGAACGTCAACTTTAACTGAAAAATAAAAATGAAAAACAAATCATTAGAATACTTACATGATTTAATTTATATAAATATCGGAAATACAAATTTTAAAAATAGAGAAATATTCGTGATAAAACTTTTTAAAAAAGGAATGGTTCTTATCTGGAAATAAGAATGTAATTGGAGACATCAAGTTACTGTTTCTTAAGCCTGGCTATGAGGACGTGGGACGTAGTTTTATTATTATTTAAAATATATATAAACATAACATTCATTTTGTACATATATTTCATAATAAAAATTAAAAGCACAACAAATTCAAACTAACTCAGAGTACAGCAATATAGTCAAAAAGCAGCCACAAGCAGAGCAGAGCCTGTGCCCCACTCCAAGGCAACGATGCAACGGTGTCTACTCACCTCCAGATTTGCGGTGAAGCCCCCCGCATCCTCCTCTTTCTGCTCAGGTGTAGGGTAGATCCAGATGAAGCCATTGTTACCCAGAATCACTGAGGCGCCACAGGGCAAGTCGTGGAAGTGAGTCTTCTGCCGTTTCACCAGGGATGGGGAAACCTGGACCAAAACACCCTGACCTAGCTGGAGAGATGCATCATGAGTTCAGTCACGGGAGGATCATCGGTGAAGGGAGTGGAAAGTAGATTACAGAGTACATGGCCTAGTTATAATGGAACCGGGGTCCTTCCTGTTGATAACTGGTCACCCATCTGCACATGCATATTCATCCACACAGAACTTCTGGACGTACTGGTTGCTGATACATCCCGGCAGAAGGTGCCTTTCAGCATCCTCTGTACCACTGTCCTTTGCAATCATCACATTCTCGTCCAGGGCTGGTGCGCTGGCTGTCAGAGAAGCTGGAGCCAACGAGGGCCTGGGCTTGAGCCTCTGGTAGGCCGAGGAGCACCATTCTATTCCACCTTGACCCCAACTACCTGTATGCCCATGATGTATGCCACTGAGCAAGGGGACCAGCTAAGGGCCGGGTGCAAACCCATCCTTGGTCCTAGAAGGACAGCTTTAATTCCACACCCAGCTGAGGGAGGGTCTGCAGGACTAAGGCCCAAAGGGACAGCACACAGTGCTGCCGGTCCACCTCCTACTCAAGGACATGAATCTGGTTGGCCGTAGCCACTCCACGACAGTGAGGTTTTTGTTCTAATCAGAAAATGAAAAAGTTCAGAGAAAGCCGAGAGACTAATAAATTCTAACCTGTTTTAAGAAGTACGTTGTCACTTCAAAAATGGTCTCAGTAATGTAACCTCATAGAAGCAGTGAAATTTTCTTTCAAAGCTCAAGTGACAAACTATCTTTCCTAGCCAAAATAGCCATTTTATTGACTGGACATCTGGCTGAGGGCTGAGACATCATGGCTCATCAGGCCATGACCTCCCTGGTTCCTAGGCTGCCTCTCGGCCCGGCCCCAGCACCCACTGGGAGGGAGCAGAGCAGGGCCTTGGGACAGGGTCACAGGGACCCCTCACAGCAGCCTCCTCAGTAGAGAGAGGATAAAAGCTGCCGTCCATGACAATGCTCCTGGCCCCTGACCCTGTGAGTCAGTCCGTCCACGGGAGGCTGGCCTGTAATGTTTAACTCGGGTCTTCTTTGGGTCAGAATTCCAGAACACTTTGGGGACTCAGAAATGGATCTGAAGTGTCGGTCGGCGAACAGGAGTGCAAGAGCCCAACTTACTTTTCCGTACTTTAGACTCCTCGTGTGCAGGGAGACAGCCCCATCAGAGAACACCGCTTGAACCTCAGCCTGGCCACGGCGATGAAGGAACACACACATGTCATCTGCTTCCCCTGTGTCCCCGGCCCCACCTCTCCAACCTTTCCTCCTACCCGCCAACGGCCCCACTTGGCAGTCCTGGACCCAGAGGACATCCTGGTTGTCATGAATATCTTGATATAAAATTATCCTTAAGAATATCTGAGTCTAGCTTAAAGCATGGGCCACCATAAGCCCCAAGACGTGAAGAAATCACTCAGCAGCGTTAGATCTGAACGAGAGCTGGAGAGTCAGCCTAGATTAAGGAGATGGAGAAGGGCTGCACCAGGGCCCTTGACACCTGATCTAGGTGTCAGATCCCTGCAAAGATTACATGTTGCTCCTGTCGGAGACATACGCTTTAAGCCCATTGCCCAGCTCCACACAGAGCATGAAGATGCTGGCGTGCAAGGTGCAGGATACGCTGATAAGGTCTCCTTCCTGTAAGAAACCTCTCATCGCCAGCTCATCTTCTGCAGATCTTCTCCTCTGAAACAGAGATAACGTTACTTAAGTCGGATCCTACAGAAAGATCTCTCTCCACCTTCTTTCTCATTCACTTCCTCTTGAGCTCTCTGAAGCCAGCCACAATATTTAAACACCAGAGCAGGTGACTTGCACCACTCAAGGAAATGAGTGGTAACCACTTAGACCTTCGCACTGCTTCTCTCCTTCCTCTGAATAAGACTCAAACTCCTTTCGCGATTCTCAAAACCCTCCCAGCTAGCCCAGCCTGCTTTCCACACTTAGCTTCCGTGGCAGCCCTCCACACTCCACGTCCAGCCTGCCGGTATCTTTGCTCATCCACTGCCCTTTATCTCAGACATCCTGAGTTCATCAGTGAAATTCTGTCCATCCTGCATCCCAATGCCCATCTTTCCTATGAGCTTCTATCACTGAAATGAATCCTTCTGTACAATCACACGCTTGTTTATTCTTCGACTGCCAGGTGTCTGGATGTTACCGCATACCCCTGTGCTAGTCTGTAAGCTTTCAGGACCTCAAGCATGCCTTGTATTCTCTGCAGAACCAAGCACAGTGAGCCTGTGAATATGTGCTGGGCTGAAGGTAAAGGGGAAACCAAAGCATCTTACAACAAGCTGCAGCTTCCCTGCTGCAGTTGCCTAGAATAACCAAATGCCACTCAATTCATGGAAACTAAACACACCTTTTCAAGGAACACGTCCATGCAAAGCTGATGCACCCGAAGAAGGAAAATTATCAGCACCAAGCATGAGAGCTTCTTTCCCCAACTCCCTTTTGGTATTCTTCCCCACAGACACTGCAGATCTTACCACGCACCACTGCTACCTGTGTTGGGAGGCCTGGGCCAAGTGAAAAGCCCACGAGCACATCAGAGCAGCAAACCTCAGACACGCAGGAGTCAGTGGGGCAACCTCAGTGTAACACAGAGCTCTCTGGTGGACCAGAGGACCCCAGAGCCCTTGACAGCAAACTACACGGTCCTAGCTGGAGCCCCTCACCAGCTCTCCTCCGGGAAGGTTCATGGACGAGAGAAGCAAGACTGAATCCAGCCTAGAGTTGGTCTCCACCTTCCACCTCTTCTGTTGAACCTACAAACAGAAATTCCACACCTGGACACATCCTCCAGGGGCAAGCCCTCACACCATAGTGACCAGTAATCCCAATGTAACAAGCCAGGTGTTCACATCAAAGGTCACACACATGAGCCAAATGCAATGAATGCTTCGTTCACACACTACATATGGAATGACTATTCCATTCATTACATCACCAGCTTGCTTTTACTTGTAAAAACCAATCTGATACTGACTTTACCTCTGTGATTCTCCCCACTACAATGTCTCCTACTTCGCCATTATATCTGAAAGATAAAACAGAAGGTGAAAAGACTTTATTATGAAACAAAGCACCATTTGAGATTTCAGTGAAACAGCACGAGGACCCTGATTAGGCACCACATTTAGTAAATTCACACCAACTATGCTGTTCGGACCTATTCTAGGGAACTGATCATTTTAAACGTTCTTACATGTATAAAGTCTCCATGAATTATTCCAAAATAATTTTAAGTAATTCCTTAAGCCTGAATCTCTATTTTGTTAATTACGTGGCAATAGTAAGCATGGAATGTTTTCGGGTGGGCTCTGGAACACAGATGGTTTCCATCAGCCACGGGGGGAAAAAGGAGATGGGAACAGGACACTACCTAGTCTATTCACCGTCCTCCCCCACCATCTGTCCATCTCAGGCCCCTTTGCTGGTTCCTCGTCCCAATTCTAACGAGTGTTTCATGCGGAAGGCCCAGTCTTTGGATCTCTTCTCTTTTCAGCCCATACTCACCCCTTTGTGACCCTATACGACTTAAATACCGATAATGACTACACCGTCACCTTGAATTCCAGACTCTAGTCAACTGATGGCTACACAACATCTCCATTTACACGAATAACAGGCATTTTCCAATGTAACGAAGTGTCCCAGCAGCCTCCACCCTCTCCCGCACCCTCTCCCGCACAAGGTGACCCTGTCCCCATCCACATCATCTCAGTGAAAGGCAACTCCATCCCTCCAGTTGCTCAACTGCTCAAAACTTTGGAGTCCTCAGAGGAGCCCTTGAGACGTCACCGCCCCCCCCCACCCCATGCTCCAGGACAAACCTGGCAGCAGATCCTACTGGCTCTACCTTCAAAATGCACAGAAAAGGCATCCAAACTGGAAAGGAAGAAGTAAAACTATCTCTATGCACAGACACGGTCCCATATTTAGAAAATGTCAACGAATACAAAAGCCAACACTCTTCCAAGATAAAAACACTCAGAACACAAAATATACACAGAAGTAATCACTACTCTCCACTTCTACTGCTACCGCCTTAGTCCGAGCCATCATCCCTTCAGGTGATGAAGAGAGACTCCTAATCTGTCTCCATAATCCTGACCCTGTCCCCCTTAGACCCCCCCACAGTAGCCAAGATTACACAAGCAGAAGTCAAACCACTTATCAGAGCTACAAGGCAGGCCATCCACCCATCTCAGCCATCTGCATCTGCTCCTACTCTTCCGTGCTCACGTGGTTCCAAGCCCACTGGCATCCTTTCTGGAACTAACCTTTACTGAGCCCTTCTAGGTAGTAGGCCCTGTGCTAAATACTTTACATGCACCTTTTCAATGATTTCTAATGAAAACCCTATGAGGTAGGTCGTGATATTATCCTGATTTCACAGAGGAGGTAACAAAGGCTTGCAGAGGTCCAGTAACGTGGGGAAAGCTTTGGAGTCTGCACGTACCTACAGTCATCTATATGTGTTCCAAATCGCAGACCTGCAGAATGACAGGGCACACGGGCAGGGGTGGGTGGCAGAAAAGCCCCGGTTGTGCCAACGCGGATGCCACAAAAAAGAATACACACCTTGTGTTCTCACCTGGTTTTCAAAGCTTTCACACAGATCAACTTGTTTACTCTCTCCACAGAGCCAGCCACAGATGCAATGAGTTTCTCTTCCCCCATGTAAGTCCCATGGCCCCTGTTGCAAGACGATACAAAGGAAACCAGGGTTAACACTTGAGATGACCGCTCCCGCCCAGAACAACGTACTCCTCAATCTAACAGGCTCCTCTTGCCTTAGAGCCTGGCTTTTGTGCTGGTTACTCTCTCTGCCTTGGACACTCCTTCCCTAAAGAGTAGCTGGACATCTCCCTCGTCTTGCTCACTTTCTCCATCATGCCTACGCTGACTGTCCCATTTAAAATAGTCACCCTCCACGCTGCCACCACCCTCGCCATATTCCCAACCACATTCCACTTACCCTGCTGGACTTTTAATTTTTTCCACTGCATTTATCACCAAACAGTCTGGACAAATTATTTGTTTGTTTGTTTATTGTTTATTACCTGTCTCTCCCTGTTAGAATATAAACTCCACCGGGACAGTCACTTCCACTTTGTTAAGTGTTGTTCCCAAACCATACCTAATACAAATATGTTAATGCGTGAATGAATGACTAAATCTTAAGATTTTCTAGGATCTCAAAACCTCAAGCTAAAAGGATAAAAGGCAGTTCTGTAAATGCTGTACTCCTCCAATATGTACCTATGTGCCCTCTCTCTCAAAAAGGCTGAAATAACAATAGTGTTCATCCATGATGGTGATATAATGGTGGGTTTTGCTTCTTAATTATTATCGCATTTAATCATCACTATCCTCTCAAATAGTTACTGTTATTATCACAATTTTCCAGTTGAGGAAACTGACCTTGGAGAGGTAATGTGATAGCAGCAGGACTAAAACCCAAACTGTTTGACTCAAGGGCCTGCCCTCTTAACTACAACGTACTGTACTACTCAGTGTATATTGAGTGCATGTAGCACGATAGACTTGTTTGTCCTGAGCCCAAATAGGGACCGATTACAAAACCGTCAGGAACGCTCACCGTCCCCATTAAGGCCCCTCCTCCTAACACTCCGACAATTTTCCAGGTCTCCAACGAGGAAAGCTCAGAGAACTGGACCTCAAGCAGAGGACCCAAGAATCACGGCCACCAGAGGTCGAGAGAGGAACGTTTCAAGGGGCCGAAACAAACGCCAGACTTGGACACACAAGATGCAGGGAGTAGAAGCCCGAGGCCTCGGAAACCAGGCTACTGGGATGCTCTGGAGATGTGCCCTGGGGCTCGCGGGGGCTTTGACACAAGGGGACAGAGGTGCAGGTTTCGGCGGGCAGGCCACGTGCAGAGCCCTGCAACCGCCTCTGTGGCTACCGAGCCCCCAGGTCCCCACGTACCGCATGAAGCCCGTGTCCGTAGTGATGGTGTCCCCGGGCACCACCAGGTGCTTCTTACTCTCGCGGCCCAGGCTGTCGCTAACAGGCTTACGAGCGACGGGAAGCCTCATCTCCATCGCCATCTTGGCGCGAAATGACTTGCGCAGGCGCAGTCCGGCGGAGGGCCGCGATATCCGGCTCCGCAATTCCGGGCCTCCGCTCAGAGGGGCGGGGCATGGAGGGGCGGGGCCTCAGAGCAGCCGCCAATGGGAACTCACGGTCTGGCGGCCATGATGACTATTGGCGACCATTGGCCAGAGGGAGGTGCCTTTTTTACTGCGAGGAAGTACGCACCTGTGGGATAAAAATCTCATGTTGCGGGGTGTTTGACTTTTTACCAAAATTGTCTCGTAGTCGTCATCCCATTTATTGTTTACCAGGGTTAGAGATAATTGACAAATGGACTTCTGGGTTTCCTTCCAGCTCTAAGCTGCTAAAATCTGATGTTTTTGTATAGCGAGCTCTGGAGGGTCAGGAGGTGGGAGCTACAGAAAACACTCTTTGGACAGAAAGAAGAGCCCCTTTTCTTGCTGTTCCTAGTACCGCCAGTTCTACATTACAGCCGTCCTATGGGTGCTAGTTCAGCACCAGTCATCACCCACACCCTCCAGCTGCTGGGGTGCCCGCTTTGTTCTTTCACAGTAACTCTTGAGTGAGCTGATTTACGCTAACATTTCTCTTGGAAAAGCAAGAAACCGTCTAAGAAAATACTCAAACCTTGCAAGTCAGGTATATTTAGTAGGAAAGGCAAGTGCAGACATAATACAAAGACCTTAGCTCTTATTTCCTCATACAGTGAATTGAGCGCCCTCCGTGTGCCAGGAGCTGTTCTCGGGAGTCAGTGGTGGACAGATCTGTGTGGCTTTATTTCCATGTCCTGGTTAACAGGGCTATTTCTCTTGTCCCTTCTCCCCGCCTCCACCACCCTCTCCTTTGCCATTGCCCCACATGATGTATAGCGGTCACAACAAACTAAGTTTCAACCTCAGGAAATTGGAGATGATAATTCTTCACGCACATGGATTAAATGAAATGACTTGCATCAGCACCACACACTGTGTTCACAACATCAGGCCCACTGCCTCCTGAAGATCCGTCAGACCAATTTTTGATAAATCTTCAAAAAAAAAACAGCATTTCTTTCACCTCAGCAAAGCTCTGACTACATTTGTCAAAAAAGCCAACCCTACCAGGTAGCAGATATTATCACTTCTAGTGCCCCACAGGACCCCAGATAAGTGGGTGGGTCAGACACTGGCCCACTTCTCTGCCTGAAAAATGTGAGAAACCAAGAAAGTATGAGAAAGGGCCATCTGTTGATTCTGGCTTCGACCATAAGAGGGCGGTGGTGTCTGTCCTTTGAGCCAGCGTAGCCTGGTCAGGCCTGGGAATGCCCGGAGACCAAGTTGGGTATAGTCTTGACATCATCCAGTTTCATCCTGGGAGGGAGGGACGTAGTTTTATCCCCTCCCATTCGCATAGCACTCAAGTTTACAGAGCCTGTCACAATGGGATTATGGATACCGTTTTAGTCCCTTTGGGCTGCTATAACAAAATACCGTTGAACTGGGTGGCTGGCCTGTAAACAACAAGAATTTATTTCTCACCTTTTTGTAGGCTGTGAAGTCCAAGATCAAAGCACTGGGAGATTTGGTGTCTGGTGAGGGCTCACTTCCTGGTCCACAGATAGCCATCTTCTGTGTCCTCACATGGTGTAAGGGGTGAGGAAGCTCTCTGGGATGTCTTTTTATAAGGGCACTAATCACATTCATGAGCATCTAATCACCTCCCGAAGGTCCCCTCCTCCTAATACTATCACCTTGGGGGTTAGGATTTCATTATATGAATTTAGAAGGAACAGAAAACATTCAGTCCATTGCAGATACCTGTTTATAGAGAGGGAAACCGAGGCCCAAAAAGGACTAGAATTGCCATAACAGTTGGTGTCAGGGCCAATATTTCTGCCACCTGCACCTACTTTACCCCCACACCTGCACCCTTTATCAACACTTATGGAAGGCCTGGTGCTTTGCCGAGTGCTTTACAAACATTACATTACTTAGTCCTTGCACTCAGCCCATCTTGGAGGTAGGCATTGGTATCCCTGATGGTTATTTGGGACCACTGAGTCCCAACAACAGACCTGCAGCTGGGACTAGAACCCAAGACTCCAGACTCCCCCCCAGTGCTCCCCTCTCTGCATCACACCTGCCTCTTCACACCATGGAAACAAGCGGCACCCATGAACAGACCGCACATCCCAGAGGGGCTTGTTAGAAACAGATTCCTGAGCCTCGACTAGGCAATGGGGTTCTACAAAGGTGGGGTCCCGAAGTCTGAGCATGTATTTTAATTGCCTAAGTGGTCTTAATGGCTGATCAGGTCTAACATTCACAGATTCCCCCACATCCATCTACCTCCCCATCTGTGCATCTCCAGGGCCACCACCCCAAGCCATTCAACCTCATCTCTCACCAGGCGTCACCTCCTACCTCATCTCCCTAATTCTGCATTTGCTCCTCCTACCACCCAATCTCCATACAGCAGCCAGAGGGAGCTTTTAAAACGGATCAATTTAAACCACTTTCCTGCTTAGAAGGCTTCTGGCAGCTTCCCTTACACTAAGAAAAAAATCCAAACTCATCATTGCAGCCCTTGCTTGTCTCTGACCTCACTCGCCTCTTAATTGGCTCCCTTACTCACTACACTGCAGCCATAAGTACTGGTTACTTGGTTCTGCTACCGATCTCGTCACCACTCCAGGATCAGTGTGCTTTTGGCACTCTCTGCATGGAATGCTCTTCCCCTGGGTCCTTGTGTGGCTGGCTGCTTCTCCTCACTCAGATCTCAACTCAAATATCAGCTTCTCTGAGAAGCCTTCCCTGACCACCTTTCTGAAATAACCCTCAATCTCACACTCCGCACCACTATTTACCTACCCTAATCACCCCAGGGCCAGCTACCAGAGAGCTAGGGACAATGCTTCTGCCTCAGAGCCCACTGAAATCATTCAACCTAGCCAGTCCAAAACCTACCCACCCCACCTCACCCATTCCCTCCCATGGAAACTAGTAAAGTCTCCTGCCCACATTTTTCCCTTGCTCTCTCTGCCTCCTGATCCACCCCAGTACTTCCCCCACGTGGCCCTGTGTGGTGTGAAATGCCTCTTTTCTGGGGAATTGTGAGTATAGCGAATTCTTTGGGACCACGATTCCTATCCACTCATCCTTGTGTCTCTACAGTGGGGGGACACTTCTGTAGAAGCAGGTTAGCCGCAGGCTTATCAGACACACTTTAGTCTGCAATTACAGCCTGCTGCCACCAGGTGGGTTCTGGAAACTGACTTGTGGCCCCTGTGATCTGCTGCTGGGACTTCACAAAACTACCTATGGAGAGAGATTTAGATTTTTATCAAGCCCAGCCACCCCCCACCCCCACCCCACTCTCTTTTCTCTGCAGACGCTTCTTTAGGACTCAGGCATTACTGTCTGGGAGGTACGACATCTGGGCGAGAAGGGTATTTAATCCTACTTCACACATCTGCAACCAGAGGGAATGGGTTTCCTGACAGATAACTTTGGTCGTGGGAATGAAAGTCCTGGGTGGGGCTGCAGTGGGACGAAGGGCCACTGGAGGCGTCAGAAGCCAAGTGGTGACGTATCAGAGGAGAGGCGAGCTTTGTGACAGGAGGAGGGGAAGGAGTGTGACTGAGTGTGACTTCTGCCACCGGTCCTTGGAAGAAAACTCCAGATGGGAACTGCAAATGAACACGTCAAGTTTAGATCTCTGCCCATGCCCCCACCTGCTGGGGCGCAAGACCAGCCCCCCGAAGTATGGGGGTCTTCCAGAGTACACACCTGAAGAAGCTCCAAAAGGGGATGGCCTGTATATACAAGTGTGCATTCCAGTGTCAGCAGGTGTGTGTGTGTGTGTGCGCACAGCTAGATGAGAATGCACAGAGAAGTAAGCCTGAGGTAGCCAGTGGGCTGGAAGGGTGACACCCTAATGGCTGGCATGTGCTGGAGCACAAGTGTGAACTCACATTCCCATTACACCTCCTTCGAGGGGGAAGAGCCAGGACCTGGCCCTGCATTGATGGTGTCCCTGCTCTTCGGTCCTCCCCAAGGAGGGTCTGGAATGGGTGACCAGAAAATCTGGAAGTTCTAGGCGTTGGGAGGGCAATTGGTGGCCATATTGGCTTGCCTCCACTGGCTTTTTAATTTCTTCGAGTTGTCCATGAAAACGAAAAAAAAAAAAAATGTAAGTAACAAACTGGGGAAAGTGACGAAGTGGGATACTAATATTTCAGAGTCACCTGGAAAGCAGGAATCTGTCCAGCCCCCTTCTGAGGTCCCTGGTTGCTTTGCACCATGCCCATCTCTTTGGGAGCTGACACCCCAGTTGTGACAGAAATAATTTTCCTTATAGACGGCACAACCAGTAAACAGAATGACTCTTCCTTCCCCCCTTCAGCTTCTAGGCACTTTTCCATATTTCTTTTTCATGCAGACAAAAGTGTCCACCCGTTCAGATGCTAAGTGATAAATGTTCCAAGTAATTTTTATTTTAGAATACAAGAGAGGTACAAATGTATTTACAGTTATACATATACAATCAAATAATATATATCACAGTTTTGTAAATATCATTTTAGATAAATATTTACAAAGTTAAAGTGACCGTTTTCTGGAAGTAGAACACAGTTTCTTGAAAACTCTATACATTTTACACTTTTCATTAATATTATAGTTTATCTTACAAAACGCCCTACGGAAATTCTGCAAGGTGGGAGAGACGCCAGAGGGCGCCCAGGGCCGGAGTTTGGGGAAACCGGGAAGGAGGGAGAGTGTGGGCGGGTAGGGCGCCCCCATCCTGCCCCTCCCGCGAACCCGCACCGCTAGGAAGCGTTTTTCCTGCAGACAAGACAGTCTGGCCCTTCCCTTGCTAGAGTGTGGCGAGGGTGGACAGGGAAACTTGCCCTTCTCAGGCATAACGTCAAAGCTGAAGGGGAGGGTCCTAAGTCCAACTCATTTTATAGATGGGGAAAGGGGAAACTGAGCCCCAAAGAAGGTCAGAGCCTTGCCTCGGGTCCCACAGTGGATTTCCGTTTTGCCTTCACTCTCAAACACTGCAAGGTATTCGTGCCTCAAGCCTCCCCAGGGAGCCGGGCTCGGCAGGGGTAGGAGGGTGGTCTGAAGGAGAGAAGGACCCCCCGACAGGGCAGTGCAGGTCGTGTCCGTGATGCCGGACACTGCGGGACACCAGTTCCAAGAGGCCGGATGAGGAGACAGATGGGCGTACGCCAGGCCGTACGCTGGGACAGGAAGGTCGCTTTCCTCCATCCCCCAACACCCAGCTCTCCGTAGGGGAGGTGGCAACCCCCTTCCCGCGCTGAGAGCGCTCAGAGACTTTTAGTCCCCTCTCCTGCCACCCACGAGGGGGATACCAGCCTGGGAGGTCGGCTGGGCAGTGGGATACAGACGTGGAGGTTAGGCCGGGGATGGGGACCTCGCCTCCCAAGAGGCGGCGGCCGAGCTGGGACAACCAGCTGGGCAGCCCAAGAAACGGATCTCGTCCGCAGTGTCCTCATCTGCGAAACGGGGTGAAGAGTGCCCTGGGGGGGGGGCGTCACTCCTGGGGCCCCCCGACCGCATCCGGCCCTGAGGTCCAGTCCGAAGAGAGGGCAGCCGCGCGCGGCGGCGCCGAGGACCGGGAGGCGGGGACGCGCGCGGGCGCGGCGCTCACAGGACCATGGCGGGCAGGTGGTGCGCGGCGGCGGCGGCGGCCGCGGCGGCGGCGGCGGCGAGCGCGGGCGCGTGCGGCGCGGGCAGAGCGGGCGAGTGCGCCTGCAGCGCGGCGCTGGGCGGCCGGTGGCGCGCGCTCTTCTGGTGGGCGCGCAGGCCGGCCAGCTGCGAGTAGGCGCTCTGGCACACCTGGCACTTGTAGGGGCGCTCGCCCGTGTGCAGACGCACGTGGTTGCGCAGCGTGGACGACTGGCTGAAGCGGCGGTTGCAGAAGCGGCACACGAAGGGCTTGTCCAGCGTGTGGATGCGCATGTGCGAGCGCAGGTTGCTGCGCGAGTTGAAGCCGCGGTGGCAGATGACGCAGCGCATGCGGCCCGCGGTGCCCGCCGCCGAGTCCGCGGGGTGGAAGTCCTCTGGCCACGAGGGCGGAGCCGGGGAGCGGGGAGCGGGGGCCGAGGGGCAGGCGGGGAGGGGGGAGAGAGAGCAGCCGCGTTAGAATCCCGCTGCCGGGGCCGGCACCCCCGCAACCCCCCACGCACCTCTGATCGACGGGTGGTTCCCGAGCAACTGATGGGGGGCGCTGGCAGGGGTTGGGAGGGGCAGCAAGGGCCCTGGCTTGGGGTCAGATAGGAGCTGGACTCCAGACTATGCTGTGAGACTTCAGAGACAGACTCAATAAAGTTTAACTTTCTCACCGGTGACATGAGAGCCTACTACCACCTGCTGGGGCTCTCTCTGCAGGACTATGGGATTTGATCACACAAAGCTGGCATCTCTTGAAGGTGACTCTGTGCGGAACTCTTTACCTGCCTTAGCCCATGTATGGGAATTGCCTGCCTTACGGTAGCTTTTCATAAGTGGAAGTAACTATTATAACCCCTACTCTCCCCCAAAAAACTCTTTCAAACACACAATGCAATATACAGATGACGTATTTTAGAATTGTACACTTGAAACCTCTATAATTATATTAACCAATGGCACCCCAATAAATTTAATTTTAAGAAACCTTTTCATTTGTTCATCACACAAATATTTACTGAGTGCTTACTCTCAGCAAACTGCGCCTCACTTTCCTCACCCCTGAAATGGAGTTAAGAATAGCATCACCTCCATAAGCTGCTGTAAGAATCAGCAAAATTACTGTTTGTAAACATTAGCTGCAGAGCAAGGGCTCACTAAGAGTAATCCACGAACCTCAGGATCATCGTCTAAAAATAAGGGTAATCAAATTTCGCAAGGGTTTTCTGAGGACCCAAGTAGGATAATACCTTAAAAGGTTTACCCAATACTTGGCACAAAAATAGGTCTTGAGCAAATGGTCTCTGTCATGATCGGCGTCCCCAAATCACACTTGCAGGCACGCTCTGCCCGCCTGCGTTCATCAGGTTTACACTGAGCACCTGCTCTGTGCCAGGCCAGCCCCAGGGACAGGGCGGGGAGAGGCAGAGCATCAGAGCTGGAAGGGAGCTAAGAGACCAACTTGCCCAACCTCTTTCCTTACAAGATGGGGAAACTGAGTCATGGAGCCATTCCCAAGACGGCACAGCAGAAGTGGACATGTATGCTGGCCCCTTGCTCCCCCTGCCTCTCTCACGTACCAGGCTGCCATCACCAGCCCCTAGTCTTTTCTGGTTGGAAAACAGGAGGAATGCCTTCCGCCCATTCCTGGACCATGGTGGTGGCTCCATAGGCATCGGCCTCCTCAAACCAGTAGGTTCCATGAGCCCGAAGGTGCTGGAGGTTGAGCCAGGGTCCCTGGAGGCCAGGAGTCTCTCTGCCCCTCACCCCACCACTCTCCGGGTCCCATGGGTCCTTTGTCATCGTGGCCTCATGGAGAATACCTACCATGCTTGTTCTTTTTCTGCTCCTCCTCTAGCCCGGGCACACCAGGGATCCCCAGGAAGGTGTTGTGTGAGTTCCCGTACCACACCAGCAGCTCCTGGTCGGGAGGGATCATCTGTGTGGGAGGAGGCGAGAGGTCAGCGAGGCAGCAGG